>JAOXXN010000001.1:21248668-21260660 GCA_026770055.1 Myrmophylax atrothorax | reverse complement strand
TTAAGTCCCGAGGTCCATTTGCCACGGCCGAGCGAGCTTGGACAGTGACAGTGAAGTCCTCGGGACTGTCACAGCACGTGGTACTAACCGGGGCTGACCCTGCTGAGCATCCGAGATCTGACAGGATGGCAGGGAGTCATTTAACTGCCAGGGGACGGTCCCACTGAGACTTGAACTCACCACCTACTGTGAAAAATATACTTTACACAATGGGGCATGATACAGAGCTCCTCATGCAAAATGACAACCAGCTTGGTTCATCCACCCAGTGCTACCGTGACACTAATCATCTGCACCCTTCCAACCAAACACCAGCCTTATCCTATGTCAGTGCCTGAAGTGGAGCTCTCTGCCCTTCAGAGCTGCTGGGAAAGTCGCCCACCCACTTTCCCTTATAACGGGTATAATCTGCTTCCTAAGTAGGACGAACATAAATATTCTTTCCTGAGAACTGATAAGAAAGTCTTCCCAATTAGCACTTATCACTGCTTCAGATGGCAGTGCAGGGAGGGGGGAAGATTATATGTCTTTGAGCCCACAACTCTTCATTTTGATTGTAACAATGATAAACATTTAACAAAAAGATAGTTACTAAGCAAAAATACTTGGTTTTGTTAGCTGTCATACAAAACTTTGAATATTTGTTAGTAAGTGTAATCAGACCTAAAACATGCATTAAGGTATAATCTTAATTGTTTATAATAAATAGAAACTGTCATCCTAAACAGCTTGACTTCAGGGTTCTTGTGTACTTCTATGGCGCAGAGCCCAGATACAAATGGACTTTTATGAAACCTCAGCTTCACTCTGAATTATGATGCTGAATTTTTGCTTCTTTCAACAAAGTTCAACGTGCACTTAGGTTCATGTTGTGTTCCTGAGAACACCACCAGCCCAGACTGCCCCTGCCCACACCTGGGGCTCCTCTGCCCTCCCCAGCCCCAGGACCCCACGTCAGCCCCCCAGGCCTGTCAGCTCCTGCCCCAGCAGTGCCACAGCAGGGCCAGTCTCAGTCTCTCCACAGCCTTGCCCTGCCCAAAATGGCCCTGCTGAGCAGGGACCACCTGCAGGACTACAGACTGACCTGGCCTCAGCCTGTCTTTTTCCCCAAGGATGTACCAGATGCTTGGAACTGCGGCTGCCCTGGTACACTCAGGCTCAACCCTGACCGATTATAGGGAACCCCTGACGCTCCTGAAGATGAAGGAGCCACCAGCCCCAGGTGCCACTGGCAGTGAGGTGTGGTTATTCGGAGTATGTCCAGTATGCTGGATGAACCAAATGAAATTAGCAGGGCATTTCAGGTCTACTTTTCTGTATGATCCAAAAAGGAAAATAGAAAATTTTATTTTGTTTGCAAACAATCTTCCCAACTGAATAGATGGAGATTTTTTCTTTTTTTCAATATTTTTAAAGAGTACTGGAACTTCCAGAAAAACTTCCATCTCTCTAAGGAATCACATGCCAAAGAAAAGGACAAGTGTGGGCTTCCTTAATTTTTAATTTTGTTCCTAGCAGACCCCAGAAGCTTGTTGTTTGATTTTAGTTGACATCTTTTGCTGCAATCACTCCTTTTTGTTCTTGGATAAAGTAAGTTTATTTTTTTTTACATAATCCAAGGAAACCCCATACTGAAAAAAAGATATACCATATTCATCATATCCATCACTTTGAAACATAGGACTTTATATAGCATATAGGAGCCAAACCTCCCTCCCAGAAAGAGGCAACAACATCAACAGCCAATGAAAAAGTTTACAGGAAAATAATTTTTTCAGTTCATTCTTCTTTTGCTTTTAGCATCATTAGTTGATCATTCTATGAAACAGTCACCTAAATGAACTGCTTCACAGACACAGAGGGTACCAGAAAATACAAAAGTCCCTTAACATTTCTAGCGTTTCTAATGGGTGGAATCTTTCGCATTAATCTTTCCCCATCATTGGCTGGAAAAGCTAAACTAGACTAGGCCAGGGCAAGACATACAGAGCCTGACAGTCTTCAAAACTCTGGTGAACTATTTCAGCGAGTGCTAATTACAATGCAAAAGTGAAAGCAGGAGCTGCTACTGAAGCACAAGTCAGCATTCGTAAATGGTTCACCCTGACAGCTGTTTGCTATCTGCATTATAAGGAGCCCTTTTTAATGTACTAGAACCTATCCAATAGCAAATCTTTTTCCATTTTCCCACATTAACTGTTAAATGCATGTAGTCTTGTTTGCTCTACTAGCACAGCTAGTTATATATGGTGGTCCACATGCTTATCCTAGCTGCATGCATACTTAGCAATTTTTCAATAAGCAAGGGAAATACAAACCCAAATGTTCCAACCGGCATCTAGGAGTATTCCACCCCTACAGAATCATTAACCATATCACTGAACCAGTTCATACTTCTATTTCCTGTCTCTATTACATGATTTTTATGTCTGTCAAATGTATTTGATTCATGTTTTTTTTAATGAAAAGTTAGCAGTGGAGTCCAAGTTGAATCAAGCTTAGTTAAAAGGACAATTAATTTCTGAAGATTTAAAGTTAATGGTGGTAACAGGAAGAGCATCATTCTAGAGAAGTTGCAAGAGGAAAAAACATGCAACACTTTAAGCAGTATCAGTCAATGACTAAGTGGTGTTTGATATCCATTAAATGGGGAGGTAGCTCATAATCTTTAACTGATGAATGATTAAACTAACACTGAAGTGTTAGATTAAATTTCCTGTGATTGGAAAAACTTTTAACTGGAGGGCAAGCGAATTCACTATAAAGTAAATTGAATGATCTCAGAAGAAAATGAATTGTTTTATAGGTCATTAGATAAAGGATTTCATTAATCTTTTTGTTCTTGGTTTTGTTTTCAATACACACATTTTTTTTCTGACAATGTCTGATATACTGCATAGGAGATCATCTCCTGCCATCTGTAAAATATTCAGGAAAAGGAGTAGGAATCTAAAGTATATTCCACTGCTGCTTTTGTTTGCTGCTAGACAGAAATGAACAATCTCTGTCATGCTGAAAATCATTGACCACTGCAGATATAAAGCTAAACTTTGTGTGTTTCTTATATATCTCCCACATTACCCAACAAACATACGGAGTTCTTATGAGAACAAATGACAGCAGAGCTTTGATTGTCATGGTACTATGCTTCCAGTACAAACTTCTCCTGGGAAATGGAAGAACAGGTCCCTGGCTGTATCTGCCAAACTTCAATACATGTTTATGGCCAGCAGCCTAACATAATTGAAAACATTAAAAAAGAAAAAATATAAAGCAAAGGGAGCTATTATGCAAGATGACAGAATGAAAGGGAAGTTTGAAGGTATACATCCTCCAAAAATGGGAAGGGAAAAGAACAAAGAATAAAACTGAGATTTCAGAAAATCCTGATTTTAACATAATTCTATTTCAATAAAAACCTCTGTTGGTAATCTCAGTGAGAATAGAAGTAAACCAATACTGAGCACTTAAAGTGTAGCAGAGTGATTGGTGTGGAGAAAACAGTAAAGAGGGAAAAATTGTCCTCTCTTTTTAATTAAAAAAATCCATAAGTAAAAAATTAAACCATTATATTTCAGGTTTAAAAAACCAAAAAAAGTATTATTTCTTCACACAACTAATACATAATTTATATTTTCTCTATAGAATGTTCAAGAAGCAAAATCTTTGTGACCTGGACAAACTTAAAACAGAAAATACATCAGGACTCTTAAGCAGAAAACCAATACCCCTCACTTCAAGCACTCACTTTCATCCCTGCTATAAATTGCTCAAGTCTGGGAGAATATCCTAGTAAAATATTATCATCTGATTGCCCTGATCTTGTATCATTCACTACATTATCTCACAGTGGTTAGTATTATCCACTGTTAGAGACAGGAACCTAAGCATCAAGGAATTTCAGCCTGATTTATGTAGCTATCATATGCTTCTGAAAATAAACAAATATGTGTACCAGAAACTGATGCTTTTCTCTGATGACAACAATTTTTATTAAAAGTGACAAGGCATTCAGAATGGAATGTGTCTTTGGCATTAATTTTGGCTTTTTTGCGTTTGGGCAATACAAAACACAATCATCATAACTCAAATTACTTTCAATCATATTCTTACAGACTATAAATTGAGAAACAAAGACATTTTGTGTTTCTTCAGTCAGAAATAAGAAGTAACTGCTAGTTTATGTGCCCACAATGTTACCAGCTGCTTGAAGAATTAGGAAAAAAGAAAAACAATTTATTCCATTAACTTGAAGAAAATCTATTCTGGAATGCGATAGGTTCCTCTGGCCTGGAAAACTGAACTTTCCATTTACATTTTAAGGGTACACATCACTGAAAAAATAGTTCTGTTCCAGATATGTAGTGGTAATGTAATTAAAATGGCTGGTGTCCTTGTAATACATATCAAGTAAGTTACATGTTTTCACTTTATGAGCCACAATTTTGTCTGGTGTAAGCTGGCAAAAAGAATTATACTGTCAATTCCACTAGCAATTAAGTATTTGCAACAATAAGAATAGCTTATATGTGCTCCTGCCAGCAGGTAGATGTAGAAGCAGCCTGGTGAACTCATAGAGGCAGATCAATTCAAGAAAGCGCATGCTATGAGAAACTAGACTGTGCCAACATAATAATAGATAAAGAACTAATTTCAGATTTCACTGAAGCTCTGTGTAGAAGTTTCAGCTGAATTTCCTGATGCATTAGATTTTTTTTAATTTAAAATATTTCAGTAAAGAAACCCCCACAAACCAAAACAAATAAATAATAAAAATAAAACTCTAACAAAACAAACAAACAAACAACAACAAACAAAAACCAAACAAAAAAACACACCAAAAAACCCCGATTATCAAAACCTTCTGAAGGAGTACAGGTAGATTATATCCAAGTTTTTCCTGGTTTCATGCCAGTTTGAGCACCACACCACCAAAGAACTAGACCTAGTCAATTCTGGTAAATAGATGACCGATTCATGACCCTGAAATCAAGTGGCAAGAACTGATTGCCACCCGTGCTCATTAAAGCTAGTCTTGTGTAAGGCAAATTGCCTGTGTGTGTCCTGAGAAGCACTCTGCCTTGAATCTCCTCTGGGTCCTTTGTGCTCTATTTGACAAAATTAGTACTTTTTTCTAGAAATATGGGACATGAGGGTTTTATGGGTTACTTGAGTATACAGTGCTGTTAAGAGAGAGCTGGAGGACTGTCTACAGGAGAAAAAGCCAAGACTGCTGGTGTTTTTTTCAGTACTGCCTCCTGGGATGCCTGTCAGTGCCATGAATGCAGCACACAGCTCTGCCAACCTTTCCGGCTCCTCAGGCTCAGGCTGCCTATGCTGCAACCGGCCCTTCTGCAGCCTGGCTCGGTAACCTGGGATCAAACTGCTGGGATGGAGACCTTTCCAGTTCTGCACTGACTCATCAGCTTGATATCCTTTAGCCTCAGACCTGCCATGGCACTGCAGACCTGTTCAGCCATCACTGGATAGGACTGGCCCTGATTAACATTACTCTAACACTCCTGAAGGAGCACTGTGGGAGCAGGTTCTGGTTGCCACTGTCCCATTGGCCTTGTTGTCACCCTTGGCTCCCCATTCCCTTGCACAGCATTCTGCTTTTGCTGCTGTTAAAAAAAGGCACACCGTTATTCAAAGTAACAATATAAAAGCCACAATTACCTAATTGCACGTACAGTAAAGAAGGAAATGTCTGAAGTCTAATAATATCTAAGGTAAAGAGCTTCTGAAGAGTACTGAACTTACATTTTTACACCTGACTAAACTAAGGATTCACTAATATACTAAACACAACATATGAAAGTAGGATGTTTAGCACAGCAGCCAATACATGATTTTGACAAAAGCTGGGACGTAAGGAGGATAGTGTGGTACTTTTGAGCAGACAGATCTTTTAGTATGAAAGTTCACATTGATATTGCATTGTGGGGTTCAGTCAGTTGAAGTATTCAGACAGTCACTAGGATCACACAGAACTGTTACTGAGACAGCTGAGCACAGAATTAACATGACACAGTTTTACAAATGGCACGTGTCAGAAGAAATCACTGATTTTTCTGCTGTAATATTTTTCATTGGAAAATGCCATTTCAGCAAAATAAATTAATTCCAAAGGAAATAATCAATTATTAATTAATTAGTAATTAATTATTATTAATTAATTCACTGACTCTTCTATGGAAGAACTGTATAAATTATCCATGTCAATAAGGTCAAAGGAATATATCATTTTGACTTCTATATTAATATAATGCAATTATTTTTTCGATTAAATCAAGCAAAAACATTTCAGCCTTACCAAAACAAATCTATTTTAAATACACTTAAGAAGAATGTTTTTATAAAGTCAAATGAAATGCTTTCAGTTTTCCAGACTGCTACTTTGAATTCCATATTTTTAATTCCTTTTGTTTCAAAAAATGCAACTGTCAAATACTAGAAGCATTGTACTGTAAAAAACTATTGCTCTGATGAACTTTGTCTAGTGGATAAAAAATGAAGACTGCAAGAACCCAATAGTAGGACGACAACTGTTTAAAATGATTAGTGGTTCAGACTGATTTGGCTTTGAAAGTGACAATTTCTTAGAAAGTGATAGACCATATACACAAGAATTTGTCTTTAATACATGGCTTGTAAACTTCTCCAAGCCCTCCACAACTGGCATAACCAAAATATTTCATCTCTTAGCTAAAAGACAAACAAAGAGGTAAAGTTAAGTAAAGTTTATCTCTTTAAAGAAGTAAAATCATTTACCTCTCAGATTTTTAATAAGAAGCATATGAAAATGCAGTACAGGGAATTTCTGCATCGATGTTCCTTCTGGTAATTAAACAGTCTTGAGACCCAATAACTGTTTTTCAAACCTTCCAGTTTCTGGTTTACTCTCCTTGCTCCCCCACCCTCTCAGTGGATTTGAAGAAAATTTCAGAAGTTCTTTTCATAAGTTGCATCACATTTATAAATTTAGCTTGCTCAATCATCACTCAGGGAACCCTTTGAATCAGCCTATAAAACCCCGATATTTTAAAGCATTGATTACCAAGTCAATATTCACTGAAGGCAACAATGATGCACTCCAAAAACTTCCTTTTAGAGATTTTGCTGGTTTCCTCAGAATGTGAGCTTTCTTGTAAAAATAAATTCTCACATCCTTTGGCTGTGGAAATAGCCTTCATTCCCTAAATCAATAAATTTCTGTCTTGTTCATAATGCAGTCAAGACAGACTGAACAATATAACACCTGCAGAGCGTGGATGTCTTTCATCTGAATAGCATTTTAACTTCAAAATCAGTATTTGACTGTTTAAATGCTCAGGGCTCAGATTTCAGTTTGTAACAAAGCACAAAGATTTTGTGACCAAAATCAGAGTTTAGTTTCCAGTTATTTCTGCCTCACCAGAGTTAAATCTGATATTGCCTCCCTCCCAGCGCACCTGCAGGGAACCACCTGCCTCACCACCTCAAGAAGCACCCCAGGGAACAGCTTTTGACAGCTTGTGCTGCACCTGCAGTAGGTCCAGCCTGGCAGGGAGAGACCAAGTTCCTTTAGCCTCTGCTACACAGGTCTGACAAGGGAATTACAGTCTTGTCCTAAGGTTCACAAGGCAATTTAACAAATAGATTCCAGATGGTGAAAGCTGTATTTTTACACACAGCATCTGACACCTACATGGGATGTTATGCAATCTCACTTTGGCCAGATAACAAAATGTCCTTTTTTTCCCCCATTTTACACAGGTAAGGGAAAACTCAATCAAACTGAACTGTATGCAAATAAATTTTGCCCTTCATTCTGTGCAGTTCTTAAGTCCTACCTACAACTATAATCATTTTTACAGTGTTAAAGAGTCACTGACTGCTCATGGATAATATTGACAGACATTCAATAGTGGGAAACAATCTGCCCTCTCATGAATTATAATGACAAACAGCCTCCACTCTATCCTGGTAGAAACATTGATTAATACAATTTTGCTTATGTTTCACACTTGGGATAAAAATCTTTAGTATAGATTTTCTTGTAAAAGAAGAAAGGGTGTATTGACAAACATGTCAGTATCTACTATTATTGGAAGAGATCTCTGAAAAAAAAGTTGAAAGCATTTGATACAAAATTAGATGCAGTATTAAAATTGTACAGGGAACTTTCTGACAACATTGTAGAGTAAAATAACACTAAGATTGTCTCTTGGACTCCAAGTAATTCATTTAAGTATCTGAAATATGATAAAAGATCTCCAAAATTACTATATGTTCATGTTGTATGAGTATTTGGGCCCCATTTGCTCTCATTTTCCAGGGCTGTTTACATCATGTGGATCTTAATTTCTTAGGCACCACAAAGTAACCTAAATATCTCTGGACCAGATAGACTTAGGGGGAGTACCTACACCCTTAGCTGAAAATCATTTCCCTCCATATTGCTGTGCACAGATAGGACAGTTTTGCTGAAGACTGTGAGAGATGCCAGAGAGATCACTGTGGTAGAAACAGCATTTGTAAAATTATAAATTTTAACAGGTTGAGATTTTAGCTATAAAAATCATATAAATTACTGTGACCCATAATAATAACAGAACTCCCCTTCACAGAAAGTTGTGCTTTCAAGTGAAAGAAGGTATATTATTTTAAGAATTTCATATCATAGTTTTGAAAAACTAACTTTGGTTCCTGTAGTGGGTTGACCTTGGACAATGGCCAAACACCCACTCAGCCATACTTTTGCTCCCTCTCTTTGACAGGACATGGGGAGAAAAGATTATGAAAAAGCTCATGAGCTGAGGCAAAGAGAAGGAGATCCTGTACCAATTACTATCACAGACAAAACAGACTTGGCTTGAGAAAGTTGATTTAATTTCTTTACAAATAAAATAGATACGGATGGTGAGATACAAACAAAAATTCCCTCCAGCCCTTCTTCACAGGCTTTACTTTACTCCTTTGTTCTTAACTGTCTGACCTTGCCCCATCCTGAGCAGTGTGATGGGGATGGGGAATAGCAGTTACAGTCAGTTCATAACAGTTCCTCTCTGTCACTCCTTCCTCACATTCCCTGCTGCTGCATAAGCTCCTTTCCATGGGCTGTAGCTCCGGCCAGGAGCCTACTCTATCATGGTCTTTCCACTGAGCTGCAGCTTCCTTCAGGGAATATTCATCTGCTACAGCATGGGGTCCTCCACAGGCTGCAGTGGGGATATTGGCTTCACCATCATCCTCTGTGGGCTCCACAGGGACAGCCTGCTTCACTTCAGCCACTCCACAGACTGCAGAAATAAGTCAGTTCTGGCATCTGAAGCACTTCCCTCCCCTAGCTTCTTCACTGACCTTGGTGTCTGCAGAAAGGTTTCTTACCCTGCTTTGGAGGGGTTTTCCTCTCTCTTTTCTCACACAGATTGCCATGCAGTGTTTTGCAATTCCTTATATGTTTTCTTGGAGGTACCCACCAGAGTCATTGATGGAACAGTCTGGAATGACTAGCATGGGTCAGTCCCTGGCCTTTCCTCACAGACACCAGCACTGAAGTTCCTCCCTCTATTACCCCCACCTGGACACCTACACCCAGTACAGTTACAAAAAAATATGACATCTCCTTCTGAAAAACAGAAAATAGTTTAAAATATGTGTTTTCAATTAGCATTTTAACTTTTTCAATAAAAACTTCCCAGAAAGAAGTGTGCTGTTTTTATATTACACTGTAACTTTCTTCCTTCCTTGCATTTTAATGCTCACAGGATTCCTTTTTTCTTTTTTTCATTTTCCAAAAGTAGAATTTTCCTGTCTGTGATTAAAAGAACCATAAAATTATGGCTTAAACTCTCCTATGCATTCTATTCTGTATTCTGCATTCTGCAAATGTTTCTAATTAGCTCACTGGCTGAAGTGGCAGAATTCTTTAAAAGACTTGGGGTGGTGGTGTTTTGTTTTCTTAATTAGAGGTCAAAAATCTTTGGAACCATAAGAAACAGAAATGGATGCATAAAATACATATAAAGCATAAGAAACATACAGCTCATAGTCATTGGAATACGTGGGCGTAAAAAATAAAATTAAATGTATTTTTAGAAGAAAGTCATTAGAGGCTGTTAGAAACAAGGATTTCACTCTGGCTTAATCAGCAGATAACATAATAGCACATAACTTATTTTTTTCTGAGTACAAGCATAATTAATAGGTTAGTACTGAACAGAAAATGAAGAGTACCTGCTGTTCTGCTTATTCTTGTGACACTTATACTCTGAAAGTGCCCGATTTTGAAGCACTTTACTCACATACACACTGCTTTACCACTTACGCAGTTAATAAAGTTAATTTCAGTAGAGAATGACCCACAAAATAACTTTGATCTCGGGAACAGGAAAGAGGGAAAAGCTATACATGAGGAACAGAAAAACAAAGTCTAACGGAGGAAGTTTAAAAATTATGAATATAAAAGAATTCACCTTTCTGTCTTCTGTGCCTGATGACGTATTTCAGACTGATTTTAGAGGTGAAAGGCTGCAATAATTGACGTTGAAAACCTACAGAAAAGTCGTATCAGTTTTCCTTTTAACCATGTGTCAAATAGAATCAGGTCCTAATTCCAGACAAGGTAAGGAAGTTGCGTGGGCTATGGTATATGCAGATTCATTAATTTGGGAAGAGATGAAAGCATTTTTTATGTATTTTTAGTGCCCTTGGAAGAGTGCACAGAGGAACTGTAGTCTATAACTACAGCCTCTGCTGTAATAATGTAGCTAATTAATAGCAATCCGTTATGTCACTTTTACTATATAAAACTTAACTTTTCTTTCAGGAGCCAGATGTACTGTGCAATAATCACTCAGAGTAAAAGAGTTTTACACTTTTAAATCTCAATGCCTGAGTTCTAGCTGATCAGCATTGTATGACTTCGACATCTGTGCACTCCAACTGGTTCCAAATGCCTTTTTTAAAACGTTGAGGTTTTTTTAAACTGCATTTATTTGATTAGAGTTGTAGAGGCAATTTAGCAGCAACCTTATGCTGCTATTTTTAGTCTCACTTTAGATTAAAACTAACCTTATTCAAGCAAGTCTACACCACTGGATTGATTATAAATTGGATTGGCAACCGTAGCTACTGTTTCACTGACAATGCTGAAGAACTAGAAAGGTACAAAGGGCAAAATTTGCAAAGGAGACTTAGATGTGTATTTATCTTGTTAGGTACCACTAGCAATTAAAAAATCCAACTTATTTGCTACCTACAATCCCAAATTTCATTTTGTGCAGGGAATGATGGAATAGATTTTATGCCTAGTTTACAACTAAGTTTCAGACTAACTTTCAAAATTATTTTACTTACCTACGTACATGCTGTGATTCAGTACGCTCAGCTTGGAGCTTCTGATTCTGCATAAATAATGCTAATAAACTACTTCTTGATAAATAATTAGGGTTTGCATAAGAAATATGGAAGATAAGATAATATTCCTGTGTTTGATCTGGAGTATGAATTTGTACTTTAGTTTCCCACATTCTCCTTTCTTGTATGCTGCACAGGCAGCAACTTACTTATTTTTACTTTGGTCTGCTTTATGCATGCTAAAACAATTGGTTTGCCAGAA
Source organism: Myrmophylax atrothorax (assembly GCA_026770055.1). Classification (NCBI taxonomy): domain Eukaryota; kingdom Metazoa; phylum Chordata; class Aves; order Passeriformes; family Thamnophilidae; genus Myrmophylax; species Myrmophylax atrothorax. The sequence goes on along the minus strand of JAOXXN010000001.1, from coordinate 21,249,055 downwards.
AATAACAATGACTCTGTGGACAGATGATTAGCACAATCGCCAGTTCTCCAGATCCTCATTAACATCCTTCTAACTGCAGAGAAGTTTAACAAGGGAGAGTTTGCCACACCTTAATACACTGCAAAGAGACATGCAGACTTAACTCATGCATAAAAAACATGTTTCATACAGCTGAAATGAAGATTAAAATTAATAGAATATGGAAACCCAAATTTTTAATTAGGAGAAATGTCTGTCAAGACTATGCAGAATCCAAAGTGGGAATACTGCTGTGAAGAGAGAAAGACATCTCTCTAGAAGTTAGATGCCAAGTTATTGGATCAATCAGTTAACTCTGGTTGAAGCAGTTCATGGAGTTTCTCAGTAGCTGGCCTCAGGCAGAGGACT
>JAOXXN010000001.1:21220703-21242162 GCA_026770055.1 Myrmophylax atrothorax | reverse complement strand
CCCGAGAGTATAGTCCAAATGCTTCTTGAACTCTGTCAGGCTTGGTGCTGTGACCACTCCCCTGGGGAGCCTGTTCTAGTGGCCCAGCCACCCTCTGGATGAAGAACCTTTTCCTAATATCCAACCTAAACCTTCCCTGAAACAACTTCAGGCCCTCCTGGCTGCCAGGGCACTGCTGACTCATATTCAGCTTGCCATCGACCAGGACCCCCACGTCCCTTTCCATGGCATTGCTTTCCATCATCTCATTCCCTGGTCTGTATGTACATCTGGGGTTGTCCCATTGCAGGTGCAGAATCTGGCACTTTCCCTTGTTGAACTTCATAGGGTTGGTGATTGCCTAGTCCTCTAACTTGTCCAGTTCTCTCTGCAGTGCCTCCCTGCCTTTGAGGGAGTCAACAGCTCCTCCTAGTTTACCATCATCAGCAAACTTGCTTAGTATCCGTTCAAGTCCTCCATCAAAATAATTTATGGATCTTGCTGTCTTTTTCTGATCTTGACATCCTAATACTAGTGTTGCTAACTTACCTCTTCCATAGTAAAAAATAGTGGGTCCTGTAGTATTTTGGAAGTTTTCACCTCAGCAATATTGTAGATCTTTCTGAAGAATTGCCAGAACTGAAGACTCTGAAGCCCCTTGAATACATTCATCAGCAAATTAGTTATTGACAGAACTTATACTGGAATGCTGGTTAGAAAAACCAAAACACAACATTTTGCTGATTATGAAGAATTCAAGCAATAGGTTTGGATAACTAAAAGATAACAGGGTAAAAACTGAATTATTTAAATAGTTCATTCTTGTAGTTTCAAAACATTGTTTTTCATTCATGTGGAAGTAGAATTACTTTGATGAACACAAGTATCCCTAGGAAACCTAATTAAGCAATCTAGTCTCATTTTCTCCATTTACGTAATTCAAAATACGTCCTTTGACCAATTTTTCTCACTGTCTTAGTGATTTATTTTAGCATTAGTCTATAAATAATTTTATATGAAGCAAATCAGTCTCAACATATTATGCAAACAACTCAGTATCTCTTACAGCTCAGTTGGTAGCTGCTGTAAGGAAGAAAAAGGCTTCAGAGATGAGAAAGAAAAGTAAGTTTTGTACTGGCTCTCTGATATTCCATTCTAGTAGAAATAACAGCTAGGTTGTAAGTGGAAGGGGAGATCAGCTCCATATTTCTGGTTTGGCATGGAGTCTATTGCATTAAAACTTAACCTTGTAGACTTAAAGTTTTACTTTTGCTAGAAATGAACAGGGAGGGAAAAAAAGTAAAAAGTTTCATTAACCATTACCTTTTAAATGAGCTCAAGGAACAAATTTGGAATGAATCTGAACTGGTCTTTTTTATTCTTTCATTCTTTTTAGGTCTTTCTGAAAATTTCTTAAACCAACCTAACTTATATTGCCAGTAGTCATCATTTTTCTTTCTAGAGGGGGAAAATACTCCATTATTTTCCTGTATTAAATTAACATTCATAACATCTAGTATTTTAGGTCAATTTTATTTAAATATTTATATAGTTTCAACTTGTTTTATCATAGGAAACCTCAAAGTACTGTGTTTTGTATTTGGAATAGAAAGTGGTGAATATTATTGTCTTTCTCTGTTTCTCCAAGAGTGAATTCTATTAATTTATTCTAATCTCCAAAAATGCGAAGATTTACCTCCTTTCTCATGAAGTTAGATAGTTAAATTCTGAAGGTCAGAGTAACTCTGGCCCTGCTCAGTCAATGACTGGAAAACACTAGATGAAACATTAAATGTGACTCAGTGTTCTTTCTATAAGGAGCAATTGCCAAGAGCAGAACCGTGGGTGTAGGTACTTATTGTGTTCAGGCTTCAGTAAGCTTCATCATGATAATTAATTCATGAGATAAAGAAGGTATACATGATTAAGGTCATTTCATCACCAAACAAAAAGCGAGAAGTTGTCTCTTAGTTCTGGTGTTTGTGTCTAGGTTGCTATTTTTAAGCCCAAGTTCACAGGGGAGTCTGGAAACCAAAGGCTGTTTTGATGATTTGTGCGACATGTCTTCAAATGAAGAAGCAAATATGATGGAAAGCTCCCTGGGGGGGTTTCTTCTGCCTGCAGGCATAACCTCTTTCTTCCTTGGACTTAGTTTCAATTAACTCCTCGTCAGCTCTGTGCTGAGCTCAGCAAGGCACCAGAGCAGTCAGCAGTCTTCATAAGTTGTGACAAATAAACATATTTGAATATAATCTGAATAATGTACCACAGCCCTAGCCTTTCTTCCATGTTGGGTTGTTAACCATGGGTACGATAATTCAGCATTACTCTGCATTTTTGTATAGTTATTTATGATCCCACACAGTGTCTGCAAAAAGATACCTTCAGTAATCTGATCATATTTTTCATCCCTTTTTTGCAGGGGCAGCGAATGGATTTCTAGATATTTGGTTTCTATGATTTATGGTCTATATTATTTTACTTTCTACTTTTCTTTAGGTTTTCTAAGTAACATCTAAATCAGTGTATCCCCAAGGCATGTAAATCACTTATTACCAGCAGAGTCATCAACTACATCTATATTTATTCTTGTAAAAGAGTTTGACCCAGGTGACTAATTTATATGCAACCATGAAAAAAAATGTTTATCCAGAACAAGGTACATCATAGAATGCAGTTGAAAGCTGTCTGGAGCTGATTGACAAAGGGGACATCTTTAAATGTTACCTCTAGCCATGTTAAAACACATTTTATGTACCATCACTTGAAAGCCAGCTTCTGTTCTACTTTCATAGGGCTGTTTGCCATGTCAGGAAATTTGATAAAAGACACTTTCTAACTTGAAGCTTTCTAAAAAAAAAAAATAAAAATAAGCATCTCATCCAAAAACATAAGGAGACAAACTTTTTAAGAACAAGCCCAAAACTAATTCAGGATGCCTTGGGGTATCTGGGCAATCTGACCTTATTCTAGTTGCTTAATGGAATGGGAACCTAGACAAGTATTCATGGTGTAGAAACAATATCTACCCCAGAAATTACTTCAGAAATCCTTTTATGGACATATCATGTTCCTACAGGAAATGTCCATTCAGAAATTTTGCATTAATCTGCCACAAGTCTAGTAGAAATAATTATGAAACTCTTCGGTACATGTATGTTTGTTTATCTTCCATTGGTTAACACCTGGGAAGGTCCTAAGGAACCTAAATGATATCCACTTTCTGCTTACATATCAAGCAGGATGCAGGGAAGCTACTGGTAGAGGCATATCATATAGAAGATAGCTCTTAGATAGCTCTTCTTAGGAAAATCAGAGTGGAAGATGGGAATAACATCTATCCATCCAACAACACATCATTTTAGTAAGTAGTCCAAGATACCACTTCCCTCCAAACAAGAAGTTTTCACTATACTCACTGTACAAATTAATATCAACCTAGTATTATAATGATGTCAATAATTTCCAAGTGTGTTTGTTACTGCTGTAAAGGTTGAGGTCTTTTCTCCCTTTTAGGTATTACAGAAAGAATACAGAGTGAATTTTTTTACTGGTGGTGTGGCTTAAGCCCAGCTGGAAAGTAAGCACCATGCAGCCAGTCACTCAACTTCCCTCTCTTCCCTCCTGCCCTGGTGGAATGGGGTGGAGAATCAAAAGTAAAAGTTGCAGGCTGAGATACAAAGTTTAATAATTGAAAGCAAAGTAAAATACAACAATAATGATGAAGTATAAAAGTAATTATCATAGAAAGGAAACCAAAAAAACCCCAAACAAACAACAAATTATGTACAATTGCTCACCATCCACTGACCGATACCATATCCCCCTTCCTGAACCCAGATTGGACCCCCTTCCAGGTATCTCCCCCACTTTATCTAATGGGCATGATGTTCTATGGTGTAGAATACCCCTTTGGCCAGTTTGGGTCACCTGTCCCAGCTATGCTCCCTCGCAGTTTCTTTTGTGTCTCTTCTCACTGGCAGTGTGCAAGACACACAAAAAAAGTCTTTGACTTAGGATAAATACAACTTAGCGAAAATCAAAACCTCAGTATGTTATCAACATTATTTTCATTCCGAATCTAAGACACAGCACTGTGCCAACTATTGAGAAGAAATTAACTCTTTCCCAGCCATAGCCAGGACAACTAGCTTTTCTCTATTGCAGTGAGGACATTGCATGATGAAATATGACCTAAGAAAACATTATTATTATTATTATTATTATTATTATTATTATTATTATTATTATTGGTGTTGTGTTGTTGGTGTTGTTGGTGTTGTTATTTTTGTTATTGTTATTATTATATTACCATTATTATTACCATTATTATTACTATTATTATTACTATTAATATTATTACAATTCTCATAAACAAGGCAGAAAATAGATTATATTGGCTAAGAGCACAAATGGCATCTACTAAAATCAGTAAATATTGCTATCCAAGAGGCTGAGCAGAACTATGGATATATTTCTTTTCTAAGCCTGGTAGTGTTCAGTATTTTCATTAATAACCAGAATAGTGAAATAAAATTATGAGAAAATGTTAAAATTAAATTGGTCAGGAAGGCAACTCAGGTCCTTTGGAAGACAACCTCAGAGATAAAAATTATCTCTGCAGTTTGCCATGATTATCAGTTGTAAAGTCTTAATACTAATGCTAATACCAAACAGACAGTACTTGCTAGGTAGACAAGCAAAGGAGAGCAAGATTGCACTAAGAGGTAGCTAAAAAGTACTAATAGCAATGGGAAAGGCTTTGCTCAGTATAATACATTGATTTCTCAATGGCACTTAGGAAAAACTCAGAATGAAAAGTACACCATCAAAATCACTAAAAAAATTTAGAACATTTGACTGTCAAGACAACTTAAAGGAATGTGCCTCTGACTAGAAGAGACTATGACTGAATTTTCCAATATAAAATATTGCTATTAAAGACCATGATTAAATGTTAATCTTGTCCCATGAGAGTAGTATAAAGTATTCAGCTTAATTTACAGCAAAGAAAATTTTTGATAGATCAGGAAAATGTGCTTCTAATATAAGAGTAGCCAGAGTAGGCTGTTTAATGCTGTTCAATAGGCTGCAAACCAGTATAATTTTGAGATTTAAAAGAAGTCACACAAGTTTCTGTCAGGCACAGCCTAGCTATATGTGAATTGTCTCAAAACAAAGAGAGAAATCATCTTTTGAGTTGAGAGCTTTTTATTATGGGGTGGGATTTTTGCTTCCCCTCCTCCCCCCATTTCTAATAATTTCTGCTTAGGAATTTTTGTACTTAACAGATAAATTTTAGTTTTCTGCTTAATGTTGTTTTTCTACAAGCCCATGATAATTTTTCATGTTCAAAACATCACATCCAGTTTATCAAACAATCTGGGAGCTATTAGGCTAATAGAATATTTTCTCTGTCTTGCTTAGGTAATCTTGATACAGCAGTAATAATGAAGTCAATATGTTAAACCAAGTTTCTGCTAGATCAGCTACAAGTAATTACTAATACACAGAAAGATTCTAAATAAAATTATTAAAATAAATCATATAGATTACAAAGATAAATTTTAGAAATGGAGCAAAAATAACTAGTTACTAGTATATTAGACTCATTAATTAGAATCTTCATGTAAAGCTTTAGAAAAGTAATCTGAAACCTCATCAAAACTACAGAACAATGTTGGAAATGATACCTGAGGAGGAATTATATAGTCAGAACATCATGTAGCCAGATGGGTATCAACAAAATCTGAAGGACATATCCAAGAAGGAAACAAGGAAGCTTTAGAACTACATGCAATTCTTACTTAAATCGTGGGTCATGATAAAGCTATTTGAAAGACAGAAAGAAAAGCAGACAAAGAAGAAAATATAAGTCTTCCATACTGAAAGGACCAGCTTCAGAAAAAAAGATCTCCCCAATGAGTTTCTCACAAGTGCAAGGATTGATCCAAAGACAATGACGTAGAAAGATCCCCTGAGATAAAGCATAAGAACAGATCTTTGAGATTACAGGAAAAGAGCATGTTATGTCCACCTGTAAATCTTGAACTGAATAGAAATTGAGAACTAAAACTGCCTAAAAGCTTAATCGTATAATAACTCATCTGATTTTGCTAGCTAAGAAGAAGAGCTATTATTATTTTGTCCAAGAAAATGTTAGTAATGCCTCTTTTTGTTTCTACGTATTAAAGAAAAAAAAAGTTAGCTACTTTACTAATACTTATAATTTCTATTGAGACCACAATGTTGTTTTATCCAGATTCCAATGTCTTTGTAAAATAAAGGTAATGAAAAGTTTTGCAATCTACTCTTCTGACATATATAAGGCTGTTTTTTTTCTGGAAGAAGTATACTACAATTCCTGTTGGTATTATTAATTGCATAAAACTAGGCTGATGAATGAGAAGACAGGTGGAATCAACATCAGAAGGTAAAAAATGAAATAATCACAATTTCAGGGAAAACAATAAAAAAATTGCAAAATCTGAGTAGGAAATAGCTCTCATGAAAATACCGTACTCGTGATATTAGAATCATCTCATATTTCTAACTAAGTTCTTTCAGATAGGAATGAGTACTCAGGAAAGGAAGTCTAGTCAATGCAATAAAGAGAAAATACTGAGGTACTATTGCTAAATATGGGTGTTATGGAAGACAGTGTTACAAAAACTTCTAGGTAAAAAAACTGGAAAAAAAATAAGTAAAAGAAAGTACATACTGCCTCAAACGTGAGCACACAAAACCAGAGAAAATAACTGAAACTATTCAGCTGTACATTGCAAAGACCGAAGTCTGTGTCAATTCTCCTTTCTCCTCTTGCCAAAATCTCATGAGGAGTATTGTATTGAATATATTCAAAAACGATGGAGATAGTCTGCAGTTAAGGCATCCTGATTGATCTGGATATTCTAAGAGCTTACTTCTGTTGAGCGTTCAGAGGAGCTGCAGAGTGGAATTCTGTGAGACTGAAAAATTCCTTAAACATGCTATTAGTTAAAAAATACTGTTATTTCTTTCATTCAGGAATGGAAAAGTCTGTATTTGGAAATCCAAATGTCAATAAATTTGGCAGAATGATTACATCATGTTGGACACCACTGAGAACACCAGCATTCAGCAAAGCTAGTAAAACAATACTGAAAATAAGGCACATCTTTCTATTTTGAGAGTTGGTTTTGATGTTTGCATGCTGACAAAATGCTTAAATTTCATATTTTTCTATAAAAAATCGTGAAAAAAACCCCACTGAACTGATTTACTTAACTAAGTTTTCTTGAAAAAGTCTCTGTAACATATTCTTCTCAGACAGAAAACCACTTGTTTAGGTTTCTGTCCTAACATAGATTCAGCTTTCCTTTTATTATGCCACAACTATTACATTTTAAGGAACTGTACCTATTTTTCAAGATCCATCAAAATTGAGTATATTTTTACACCAGAAGAGTGCTCAGTACTCTTTAGTTGAGCAACAAGAAATCCTGATTGGTTTTGAATTTTGAAAAAATGATTTTCTGCAAAAAAACTTGCACTTTCCCCCATCACATTTAAATAAATCTTATAAAAATGTGCATGGGCATCAGCAAAGGAGTACAGCATTTCATCTGTACAAGATGAATTCATAGACTCATGGAATGGTTTGGGTTGGAAAGGACCTTAAAGATTATCCAGTTCCAACCATCCTGTTGTGAGCAGGGACACCTTCCACTAGACCAGTTGCTCTAGGTTTCTCAGAGCTCCATCCAACCTGGCCATAAGTACTTCCAGGGGTGGAATATTCACAGCTTCTCTGGGCAACCTGTTCAAGTGCTCCTCCACCCTCCCAGTAAAGAATTTCTTCCTTGTATCTAATCTAAACCTACATATAAATGGGTTCCATTGTTGCTTTTTCCAGTAGGTGTTTTCTACAAATAAAAACTGTAATCCTTTTATTTTCTCAGTCTTTTGATTTTAACATTTGACATCACTGAAATTAAAGACGTAAATGAAAGGTTTTAGCCACAGGAGAGAAGAGAAGCCAGCAAAACATGGACTTGGACCTTGAGGGAAAGAACCGGAAACTTTCCTTTTCATCCTTCTATAGGACCTTACATGTTCAAAATGCTGTGTGAGCATTCATTAGTGAATTAGTGATTAGTCTCCTTTCATCCCCTTATGCTAATTACTGAGAGAAGCAAAATGTTAGTAGCACTAATGTGCGTATACACTGCACAATGTAGTACTCTGTCACATATTAATTAGTATGAGAGTAGGAGAGAAATGTGTTTTAGGAAATATTCCGGGAATACAAAAGGAGCAGGAAGGAAAAATCCTGTAACAAAATACTTGAAGGTAAGAAGATTTAGAAACAAAACAAAACAAAACAATCAAACCAAACCAAAAAAAAAACAACAAAAAAAACCCCTGAAGAAAATATTTGTAATTGCCATAGTGAACGGGGAAGTATTTTTTTAATGATGTATCTTCATTCCTTCTCATTTAACTTGTTGCCTATACTCAGACAAAACAGTAACTGCCTGAACATCAATTAAATATTATTAGTAAGTCATCTTTCATTATAACCCTGTTTGTTCCCCATAGTGAGCTTGTAAATCACACAAGTTGAGCACTGTGCCGTCCTCAGATGCCCTGCAGGGTGAAGACTGATTTCCCTAACATTTCTTGGAATCTCTCTCTTCCCCTAGGCATTCTCTAACTGGAATTTTAATGTGATTTTCCAATGGTTTGTTCTGTTTTAGAAGTCTGTGGCAAGGTTTCCTTTTTGCTTTAATCTATTTTACCAATGATTTTCTTTTTCAATAAGAAATGCAAAACTACGGAATGGTTTTAAGAACATCTGTTCATTTGCATGGAGAAAATCATATTTTGTCCATTACTTTTCATTCCACTCATAACTGACAAGTGGAGAAAGTTACATTGTCTTGTGGCAGAAGGGAGAGAAATAAGAACTTCTTTTTTCCTATATATATAAATATATAAAAAGCAAAATTTATACAGTTGTTTAAAATTCTACCAGAGAAGTTGTGTTGAAATACTTCAAAAGAAACAACCAAAGCCAAGAAATTATGACTGTTAAAAGATAATTTTCTCCAATATGAGCATTTTCATTAAATAAAAATATCAATTCCTGTATGTCAGTCTTACATCCCTCAAAGCCTCATGTGAAAGGTGGAATTAAATTTTTCAAAAAGTATGAATGCTTAGTCCAGTAAGAAGTGATTTTTCTCCCATTACCTCTTTGAGGTTTGAAATCTTTATGGTATGGGATACTGCTTAAAAATGTAACTCACATCTGGCTTCTGAAGTTTTTAGGCACATGAAGAAAGACAGAATATCCTATGAAAAGTCAAGGTTGATTAAGAGAAGAATGCAGCCATGTGAAAAATCACATTACCACATATGATTTAAAAACATAGATGAGGACTTAACAAAACAGAATAATAATTTGATGTTTATTCACCCACAGACTCAAGGATATGCTTGAACATTGCAAACTAATTCAATGCACTAATACAGTTTGTATTAATTATGCACATTCCTTCTGAACTGATTTGTCAGAAAGATTCTTCCCTGACAAACTCTTTTTTCTTTCTTTATTTGAGTCCATTTCAGCCACCTTCATGTCTTTGTTAGCAAAAGAGTTAATTTGATGGCAATTGCTCTGATGGTTTTTTTTCATAAGTACTTCATAATCTGACATTTAAGGGCTTCCTCATATCACAAATATTTTGAACAATCAAAGCAGCAGCAAGCACAGCTGAGTTCTCTGTAAAGTCCCAAAACAGACCTATTACATTATATAAACAAATGATGAAAAGCAGATATAGTTTATAAATGGTCTTGATCAATATCTCTATGCATTTCAAATAACTGAATTTTGGGTGAAGGTCTCTGCGTTCTGCAACGAGTCTCTGAGCTATAGAGATAGCTAAGGTAATTTTCTAGGATTGTTTCTTTCACTGTTAATTATCTGTCTTTCCCAAGAGAATCAAAAAACCATCTCCATTGTAGAAAAAATATCAGATTACATAGCAGTACAATGTAATGAATTTAGATTTTAAAACTCAGCTTTTAATTCAAAGCTCAAGACTTACACATTTTGCTTCCTCTAATTAAAAAAAAAAAAAAAAACAACAAAGAAAAGGATGCTATGCTTCTAGAATTGCAGGTGGCAAATATTGAATCATATTTGAATGAAGAAATAAAATCTTGATGACAACAACAAAAAAGTCACTGCAACTATTTTTCCCCAAGTAAGTAATTGAAATTGCAAATACTTTGTGAATATATTTTGTTCTGAGGTATTTAAAACTAATTATAACCTTCTAAATCTTAGGTTTATAATTTGCAGCTTTCTGCCTGTGAAATGTACTGGTATACTACACTGAGCCCCCTACTACTGTAGCCAAGTCATGTTTTGAATGAAAGTGAAATTATTTGTTTCCAACATTTCAGTCACTTTGTCAACAGTGAAATTTAGAGCCTGGAAGGTAGCAAAAGAAACAAATAAAGGGAAATATTTAGAGAACATAATATTTGTTTACATAAAAAATACCATTCTCGCTTGTATCTTATAGATGCCGCTAATATGGCAAATCTCCAAATAATTTTCTTACTTGAAAGTGTACATTAAAATGTGTCAGCCATAAGTCAAGTGAAACATTTGAGATTTCTTCATATGTTCAGAGAAGTGTACAACATAACTCTCTTGTAGAAACGCTGTTGGTTTGTTGGTTGTTGCTTCTTTTTTTTTCTCTTTTGGTACTTCAAGAACGATATTTCAAAGCAATGAAATAATAAAAGAGATATATTTTATTCTCTGGAATCTTCAGGGTTGTTTATTTAAAAGTATATGTATGCTATGAGAATATAGATACTATTTTAAGTAGACTCAAGAGACACATTTATGACTTCATATAACCATCAGTCTTACTTCCTGGAGTATTAAAAACTGGACATTTTTATACATTGAAGTTGATTTTACTTTCATTGTTTCCACATTAACTTTCTTGGACTACATCACGCATTCCATATGGACAATTCTACAAAATACTAGCTTAAAGTAAATGCAAGGCATGAATAAACAGATATAACAGATGACATCTAAAACAAGCATCACCAAAAGAAATTGTCAGACATGGTAGATCTATAGGAAAATAATATCATAAAAAAATCTACAAAATTTTTATCACAAAGCCATTGAGATCTTGCATGCATCATCCTTGGGATTCCAGCATCTGGAATAAAGTCAGTGAAAAAACCCACAGACCCAGAAATCTTTAGGGTATTTTCCTTACTGGAGACACTAGCTAGCAGTGACTTTGCTCCAGTTCTGTGCTGTGCATTGTGCCAGGTTTTCTTTGCTCTATTTATTAAGCTGGCAACACAGGCAATGCTAATTCTGGCATTGCGATTCCATTTGCAGACAAAATTGGTTGTTCCAGTCAGAAAAGCCAAGCTGAGAAAGTGGCAGCATACTGATCATCTCTCAATAACTTTCCATCCAAACTTCCTCAGGGAATGTGAGTGAGGAAGGGGACTTTCATCACAAAGCCAGTGAGTGAACAGTCAAACCTTAAAAGCAAGCTTTCATTCAGGTCAGTCATATCATCTCCTTCTAACCTGGGGCACTGGTAGGTCCAGTGTGCTGGAGTAACCTAGAAACCATGGAAATGGAAAACTTCAAGTGATGGAAAAGACACTTAAAAGAACAAGGAGACTAAGATCCTTGTTGTTACTGAGTTTTTATGTCCTGTCAAACCACATGCAACTCTGCAGAGAACTCAGGCACTGCTCAAGATCCACTCAAGGTATCCTAGGCAAGGACAGTAGTTTATTTAGATGTGTAGAAAACATGCTAATAGAGGGATCCAGATGTCATCTAGTCCATTCCCTGGCCCAAAAGTAGGATACACTGAGAGGATGTAACAGGTGGAGCTGGTATAGGCAGTACAGGTCTGCAGCTGACCCATCATGTCAACATCTTCTGTGATATGAGGAGACAGTAAAGGTCGAATCACAAAAAGGAAAAAAAAAAATCTTGCCGTTCCTCCACTTTATTCTTTATTGAGAAGTACAGTCACTCAGCATATTGGTGAACCTGACTGTCACCACAGTTCCTTGTTAGTTACATCTATGCTAGTAAATTAAATCTGGCAATGGCATGGTCTGAAGTAGAGGCATAAGAGCATCTCTCCCATCCAGAGGTTAGCTTGCTTTTGGGCATGTCTGTGACTTGTGCCAAATAACCCCTGCCTGACCCCAGCTCAAAAGATAGCAAGCCAGAGACACTTCCCAATGTGCAAACAGCAAACTTGAGGAAAGACAGTCACACAGACATAAACTGTGCTGCACCAGGACCACAGAGCAGGATGTGGCCAGGTTTTCTTGTACCAGTACAGTTATAGTCACTAAGAAAATGAGCCAAAAATCTAATTTGCCTTCAACTTTTCTGATCTTTGGTGGCCTGGGATCAATCAGTTCTTTTGGATCAGACTTCCATACTTTCTGTTGAAGAAGCAGGGACACATTCTTGTCCATCCATAAATGCATATTTCTGATGTCACAGAATTCAGCAGTCTCAGGTTTTCAGTACTTAGGCTAGATGAAAAGGATGCTCAGAGTAGACACTGAGGCTGAGTCCATAGTTTTGGAATTCTATTCCACATGCAGAGCATGTTACCCAGGGCAGTTCAATGCCAAAGTTGCCTGTAATCTGGATGTAAGTATAAGGAGGTGTTTATTTCTTTTTCAAGAGAAAAGATCATGCATTATTATTAGTAGATTGTGCATTATGTATATCTGTGCAACAACTGGGTTTTGAAACCATTAATAACCATTTTGATTCTGTTCCAATCAGAAGACTTGAAAAATTTCTTTAAGTCTGCCAACGGCCCTCTAAATACTTCGTAATGTTGACTTCTTCCTACTCAATAATCATGTAAGTCATCCCACAATCAAAATGCAATTATGTAACATTCTAATGACAACTAAAGCAAGTGCTTACATGGAAAATTAATATTAGGAGAGTAACATAATTTTTCCATCTTCTAAATGCAATTTTGCTGCTGGAAATCTCAGAGGAAAGGTACCACTGTGAGATGGTGCAGCTCCTTGAGGTACATCAAGGACTGCTCTTTGAAAGGGAAGACTGGTATGTTAAGTGGCCACTTGGAACCTAGTTAACATTTTCACTCAGTACTGCTTTCTTAATCTGAGAGCCAGATCAGATTTGTATTCCAATGCATTGCTTCTAAAACAATAACTCAAACAGAAATATTGCTTGGCCAGTTTCCAATGAGCTGCTAAATGGTAGTCACCTCCAAAAAGTCCAAATACAAATCCCTATTAATGCAGGAGGAATAAAAAGTGTAAGCTGTGATCTGTGAATATATTGTCTCTACCTGTCTGCGTTTTCTGCTCTCTCTTGCAGTCTGAACCATTTTCAAACATCATGAAGCACTGCTGAAGAACAAGAGACAGATGAAGATGCCTAGCAACTTTAATCTAAAAAAAAAATAAAATCACTATTTTTCAGTAATTTCAAAACATTAGTCCTCACACAAAACCTGTAACAGGAAACAACTAGACTCTATATGTGTTGATTTGGCAGTACTATGCCAATTTGCACTGGTATCTATTAAACCTACCTTTTGCAAACTGTAGAATCAAAATTTGGGTGTGTGCTAGCCCCGCTTACGAGTAGGCAAATATATGTTCCATATAACAAACTGCTGTCTGACTGTAGTAGTAGTAGTAGTTGTTATTACCTGGTAGCTAGGCAGGTCAGAAACTCAACAAATTATCATTTAGGAACAGCTTTTGGATTTCCTAGGATCCCTAGAGGATTTTGAGTCTTCTAAACTAATCAAGGATGTATGATACATAAATACTGTTATGACGTCTGTGAGAGATTAATTTTTCTCCCTACTAATCATCCTCTGATCAGTCTAAGAAATGAGGAATGCTGTTGGATGAAAAAGCTATATTGCAATACATTGCCTGAAAGGAGTTATACCAGAGAATGAAATGATGAAGGTCCTTTTCTATGCATGGTCATACAACTGTAAAATCTTGTGTTTGCATATTGTGATTATTTGTTTTTTAATAATATTTGGATTTGAATGAGTACTAAAACTATTTTTTGTTCCATAAGTTTGTTAAGTGCACAAAATTATACATTCCATAGAATATGTAAGGAAAATATGAAAATCTCACATTAATGTAAAAAAGCTCCACTGGCACAGATGAAGTTGCAGGGGTTTATATCAACTGAGAATCTATCATAGAAATGAGATGTGGCTAATGGTTGTGAAGTGCAGTTCTTTTTGTAAATTGTGGAAGACAAAAATGCACTATTTTTAGAAGCAATATTGTAAGAGACAACTTATGCATGCATGATATTAATGGCATAAGACATTAAGTTCTGAATGATTGCTTTTCCTTGCTTGCATACCGATGTATTATTTTATATCTAACTAATATCTCAGATGGGTATCTTCTTTTATGTCCACTATTTATTTAAGATGTTTTCTCCTTTTTCTCTTTTGCACATTTTGTTTGCCTTGTTGTTTTTAGGGTCTGCACATTTTTTCTGGGAATAGGTTTTGTCTGTTAAAATGAGTCATGCCCACCCTCTTTCTCTCATCCATAAAAAGCACACAAGCAGGACTGATATGTCCCTTATGTCTTCAAGAGCAGGAGACAGTCTCTTGCTAGGTTGTAATTCATTTCATCTAGTAGGGCTCTTATCACAGGTGCACAGTGAACAACAGCTACTTTTGCCTTTTTTACAGGTGGGTTTGGTTTTGGTTTGCTTTCTTTTAAATCCCAATGGAGATAACCTGTACTAGATTCACACTTCTTTTATGACTTGTGGAATAACACAAAGCTGTTTGGTTCCTATACTGTTTAGTAAAATATATACCTATTTATTCTTAAAATTTTTTTCCCTGTTTCTCAGTTTGTGATGTTAATATTCAGTCCAGGACCACACATTACTTTATAGACAGTGTGTTCCATACCTCCAGTGACAATTTATCTTTCATGATTTTTTGTAGTAACAGTGAAGGTTTTAGTACTATTGTGCATTTGTTTTGTAGGCAAGAAATATTTCATTCAGTTGTATTTCTTTGTATGTCCTTTGAACTGAAACGTACTCATAATTCCTATCAGTTACCGTAACTGTATTACACTTTGCCCTTAGGATAGTGATGCTTTTGCTTCCTTGAAACAAGCACACCTATATGATAAAGACGTGTCATACATGCAAGGAAGCAATGACTCCTAGAGATCATATATTGGAACATATGGTATAAATTTTACAGGTAAGGGTAGCTATCTTAATCAGCAATTTTGACCCTTTTTGTTTTTTAGAGACATATTTATGGCTAAAACCTCATATTAAAACTGGAGCTATTGACAAGAATTAGAAAGTAGGTTTCTTTGGAAAATTAAATGAGCCTAAGTCACTATCTTTTATTTCAGTCATGGCTACAATATGCAAGATAACCTTTTAGTTCCACTTTCAACTCCACACTTCACTCAATTTTTCTTCTTAAATTGGATTAGAATCTCTTGAGTGGAATCAATTACCTTGATTTCTTAAAATCTCTGTCAGAGAAAGAAGGTCTCTGAAACAGAGTGGGAGCAACAATCTTCAGGATTATTTGTCCTTTGTTGTAAAATCTGCCAATCACTTTCCAGGGAGGAAGTGAAAATAAGAGGAGGGAAACACAAAAACCTGTCAGAAAAAACCCATACACTTCTGTTTGTATTTCATGTTTTTAACTTTATTACTGTAAGTCTAAAACTATAACTATTTTAAATTTGTGTAATTTGCAATCTGTTAGTCCTTTCACTTTGTCTGCACAGATCTTTGTGAGGTAGACTCACAGGGACATTTTCCTCAGCTAACTGCTGTGTAAATCACAACAGCACCATAGTGGAGATATGAAGATTGTAAACAACTATGTGTCTGAACCCTCAGTCACAGACATAACTGAAATCACAGACATACAGGGAAACACAGTTTGTACACTATAATCTGAAGTTTTGTCCACTGATTCTAATTGAACTTGAGAGTAAGTCTGCATGAATTGCATACAGAAGGATCAAGAGGGAGACATGTAGAAGGGAAAGCAAATGTATAATGCATATGCAGCAGTTCAATGAACAAAAGGGATCTGATGAATACTTTATAAGCCTAATTTATAAGTATGCCCTGACTCCCTCAGTGTGCATTGTTTAAATTAAAAGTTTATGCATCCTGTATGGCATTCTCAGATTGTATCAACACCTCAGAGTGCTTTTTCTCATTTCTAGCAATGGAATGTGTTTCTTGTACTCATTTTACAGAGTAAAATGAGCGCTGATGCTAAGATACACACAGACGATATTGCTGTGAACTTTCAAAGTGTGTTGGCTCATTTACTTCAGTTCTTCTAATTGCTTGAAAATCTAACATATATGGGAAATTTTGTCAGCTTAGTTATGATGCTACTGCTAATCACTTGATGAATAAGTTGAAGATCTCACACAGTCAGTGTAGGCCAAGACAGAGCAGCTCAATAAAAAGGACTACATTAGTGAATGTATGACAATTTAGACTTCTGCCTTCTCAAATCATTGTTCCTGCAAAGTAAAGAGAAGGGTAAAAATCACAGAATCAAAGATATGCTGAGTTGGAAGGGACCCACAAGCATCATCAAGTCCAACCCTTAACCCTGCACATGACTACCCTGACGAGTAACACCATGTGCCTGAGAGTATCATCCAAATACTTCTCTAACTCTGTCAGGCTTGATGTTGTGAACACTTCCCTGGGGAACCTGTTCGGTGCCCAACCACCCTTTGGATGAAGAACCTTTCTTTTACTATCCAATCTAAACCTTCCCTGACAAAACTTCAGGCCATTCTCTCAGGTCCTGTCACTGGTCACCACAGTTCCTGCCCCTCCTCTTCCCCTCACAAGGAAGTTGTCAATTGCAATTATGAGTTCCTCTCTCTAAGAACGGCTAGGATGGACATCTGTCTTTTTGGAAGAGTAATACTTCCAAAAGCTTAGCTTAAAAATACCTTGCTCAGGAATGGCATGTTCTAAACTCAGAGCAAGCTGTACCTCCTTATCCAACAAAAAAAGCCTAAATAGTGCCTGGAAACTTGTAGGTAGGAAGCCTTTAGCAAGCATGAGATTAAGTGAATTACATTAATTTTCAGGTCAAAAAGAATCAGCTATGTATTGAGAAGGATTCTCATGTTCTCAAAGTGCTTCATTAACTACTGACTTCACAAATGCACAAAATGGACCAAGTTAAGGATAAAAAATATTACAGGCAAGTCTATGGAGCTGCACATTTGTCCAATGCATGACTTTAGCTCCAGACACGTGGTGAAACAAAAAAGACCATGAAAACTACAGACTGTCTCTAAAATTAAGTAGTGTGTGCACAAAACTCGATGGACTTGATGCTCCTTGTGTGTCATTTCCAACTCGGCATATTCTGTGATTCTGTGAAAAGCTCATAATCCACTTTGTTTCTCTAACAAGACATCCTGCCACCAAAAACTACCATCAAAAGGCATCCTTTTTATGCATTGAAGAATTTTTTCCCGATCTTTTCCAACTGTACTATACTATTATAATGTCTATATATTTTTTTTTACTTCCCTAAACTTAGGCGTATTGAAAAACAAATTTAGTTAACTTCCAGACAAGTTACTTTTTAAAGATTTCATGCCTTAGCTAATTTTTTTTGCTGTAAAATCTACATCTTCAACCAAGTTTGGCCATATAGTCCTTTTTTTAAGAAAACACTGAAGAATTAAATGCTTTCTGGGCATGACATTATAAACTCATGCTCATATATTAAATATAAAATACATTTGATTGTGAATATGTATTATTTCAGTGATGTAATTCAGCATTAACACTGACCTTTTTTCTCTTCACTTTTAAAAAAATGAACAGTATTACAATAAACAAGAGTGGATTTATTTAGGAAACGTGACATTGGAGCTGATATAATCACTTTAGTCACTGAAGCACTGTCTAACTAGTGGAGACTTAACTGAAGATTTAGGTAAATCAGATGTATCCTTAAGCAGAAAGGGTGAACCTAGTGGTGTTGTCACTAGAATGCTCTAAGAGTATAAGCAAAATAATGTTTGTAGGTAAAGAGATTAACAAACAAGAGGTACAGATATTTGCTGCCAAATAAACACTGTAATTATGAGTATTAAAAACCTCTAAAGAAAGATATTTCACAGTAGTCTGGCCATTTCTTGTATAGCACAGAAAATGAAATAAATGCAGAGCAGTGAGCTGATAAAGATCCTACAGAGCAAAGGTCCTGGGTCCTCATGCCTGTGCAGATTAATTTACATGATTCCAAACACACAGTTCCAGATCTCAGATCTCTCACCTTAGGGAGCTGCAAACAACAAAGATCCTGTAACTGTTTTGGATTTTTGAATATTCAAACTGCAAATTCAAGCACCTGAAAAACTAGATTGTAAAAGATCCACTAGAGAAGGTTACACTTTGTATTTCTACTAGTGAGGCCAGAAGGAATATTTTCTGTTTCATCAAAACGAAGAGAAAAATCCCTCAGCCGAATATTTTTGAGTCCATAGCCCTTCGGAGGAGAATGACATTTTCTATGGAAATCTGTGCTACACTATTAGATTAAAATACATGAGGCAGGTACGTATTCAAGGACATAATATATTCATGATGGAATAAAAGAGAAATGTCACTGTAGCACAAAGAGGTTACTAGAGGTTATTCTCTTAAAATCTTTCAGATCTGGGGGAGGTGGGGAGGGAGGCATCTTTTATATCGAAAGGTCATTTTGGTCTAGCAGTCTAGAGCTATTCAGCTAGACAATCTGTTTTGCCCTCTACATTTATTCCATTCTTTCAAGTCAATGTCTTTAGTATTCAAAACCAGCTGGAAGTAAATGTTTATTTGGAATGTCAAATATTTTTTCCTTCCTTACTTAAAAAACACACAAAAAATTATGCAAAAATACATACATTATGAAAACATGCATGTATATAAGGCATGCATATATATATAGAATCTCTTAGGTTGGAAAAACCCTTAAGATTTTTGAGTTAAGCAACACTGCCAAGTTCACCACTAAATCATATCCCTAAGTGCCATATGTATGTCTTTGAAATACCTCCAGGGATGGTGACTCCACCATTGCTGCAGGCAGCCTATTTTGCTGCTTGACAACTCATTCAGTGAAGAGTTTTTCCTGGTATACAATCTAGAGCTCCCTTGGTGCAACTTAACAGTTTCCTTTTGTTCCATTGCTTATTACCTGGGAGAAGAGACTAACACCTAGCTCAATATGACCTCCTTTCAGGTAGTTGTAGAGAGTGATAAGGTCTCCCCTGAGCCTTCTTTTCTCCAGGCTAAACACTTCCAGCTCCCTCAGGTGCTCCTCATAAGACTTGTGGTCCAGACTCTTCCCCAACTCTGTTGCCCCTTCTCTGGACACACTTCAGAGACTCAATGTCTTTCTCTTAGCAAGGGGCCCCAAAACTGAACTCAGGATCTGAGATGCAGCCTCACCAGTGCTAAGTACAGAGGGGTGATCACTGTCCTGGTCCTGCTGGCCACACTATTCCTCACACAGGCCAGGATGCCATTGGCCTTCTTGGCTACCTGGACACACTGCTGGCTCATGTTCAGCTGTCAACCAGGAAGCTTTCCAAACACTCTTCCCTAAGCCTGAAGCATTGCATATGGTCATTCTGACTTAAGGGTGGGACCTAGCACTCGATCTTGTTGAGAATTACACAACTGGTCTCAGTCCATCAAGGCAGCCTGTCCAGATCACTGTATAAAGCCTTCCTATCCTCCAGTAGATCAACATCCTGCCCAGCTTGATGTTGTCTGCAAACTGCCTAGGGGTTCACTTGATCCCCTTGTCCAGGTCATTGATGAAGACACTAAACAGGACTGGTCCCAACACTGAGCCCGGACAACATCGGCAACGAACTGGATTTAGTTCCATTTGCCATCACTCTCTGGGCCTGGCCATCTCACCAGTTTTTTATCCAACAAAGAGTACACCCATTCAAGCCATGGGCTGCCAGCTTCTCCAGGGGAATGATGTAGGAAACAGTGTGGAACACTTTACTAAAGTCTAGGTAGAAAACATCCACAGCCTTTTCCTCACACACTGGTATGGCCTCACCTTGAATGTTGTGCACAGTTTTGGGCACAGCAATATAAGAAAGATATTGAGCTATTAAGAGAGTGTCCAAAGGAGGGCAACAAAGATGGTGAAGGGCCTTGAGGGGAAGCCGCATGAGGTCATTTGGTCTGTTCAGCCTGGAGAAGGGGAGACCTCATTGCAGTCTACAATTTCCTTGTGAGGGGAAGGGGAGGGACAGGCATTGATCTCTTCTCTGTGGTGACCAGTGACAGGACCTGAGCGAATGGCCTGAAGTTGTGTCAGGAGAAGTTTAGCTTGGATATTAGAAAAAGATTCTTCACCCAGAGGGTGGTTGGGCACTGGAACAGGCTCCGCACGGAAGGGTCACAGCACAAAGCCTGATAGAGTTCAAGAAGTATTTGGACAATGCTCTCAGGCACATGGTGTGACTCTTGGGAATGGTCCTGTGCAGAGCCAGGAGTTAATGATGCTTGTGGGTCCCTTAAAACATGGCATATTCTGTGATCTACTAAGCAGGTAACCCTGCCATAGAACGAAATCAAACTGGTCAAGAAGGACTTCTATTTCATGAACCCATGCTGCCCTGGCTTGATTTCCCAGTTGTCCTGCAGATGCCATGTGATGACACTTGAGATGATCTCCTCCATGACCTTCCCTGGCACCAAGGTCAGGCTGACAGTCCTTTAGCTCCTGGGATCCGCTTTCTGACCCTTCTTGTAGGTTGGTGTCACATTTGCTAACCTACAGTAAACTGATACCTCCACAGTGAACCAGGATTCCTGTTAAATAATGGAACATGGCTCACTGGACACTTACAACAGCTTTCTCAGTACCCCTGGGTGGATCCCACTCAGCCCCATAAATGTGTGTGTCTAAGTGGTGTAACAAGTTGCTGACCCTTTCCTCATGGACCATGGGAGCTTCATTCTGGTGCCTCGACGTCTTCCTGCTCATGGGGCTGAGTACCTGGAGAACAATTGTCTTAGTGTTAAAGAATGAGGCAAAGATGGCAATAGTTACCTCAGCCTTTTCCTCATCTTTTGTCACTATGTTTCACTCTGCATCTAATAAAGAACAGAGATTCTCCTTAGCCCTCTCTTTTTTCTGATGTATTTATAGAAACATTTTTATTGTCTTTTATGTCAGTAGACAGAATAAGTTCTAGTTGGACTTTTGCCCTTCTAATTTTCTCCTTGCGAGGACCTCAAAATATCCTTGCAGTACTTCCAAGTTTTCTGCTTCTTCTTTTAAAGGTCATAAACTCTCTTCCCTCTCCCCTCCCTCCCCC
>JAOXXN010000001.1:21199228-21220117 GCA_026770055.1 Myrmophylax atrothorax | reverse complement strand
TATGTCTTATGTTGAATTATGAAATATTTAAAAAATGTTATATTAACCTGATTAATTTGAATACAATACAGTGAATTTGATAATGTTTAGAAATAGGAGTTCATATTCAACAAACTTTTAAATATTATGGATGAGCTCATCAACTACAGTACGACCACCTAATCTATTTTTTAATTGTAGTATAAACAAAGAAATCGTTTGGGAGATCTTTGCTTTTAAGGAAAATAAGAAAATTATCTCTGCAGTCCTTCCTTCCCTCCCCCTGGTCACTCCTTTCAGTTTTTGTTAGTATCCTGTAAAAAGGAACAGCAAAAGAATCATTTTCTTAGTGCTTTTATGCCAGCGCTTGCTTGAGATCACTATGGCAGTGACCCTTTAATTTACATCATTATTTCTTTATCTTAACTGAAAAAATGATGTTTGTTGTTTTTTTTCTCTAGGGAGGCAAAGTTGATGGCTATATTGTCGCCACTGGTTTCAGTATTCTTGTGAGCAGGGGTGTTTCCAAAATTCCTGTTTAGACAAAGAAATCCCACAAAAATCCAATGTGAAAAGTCATTGTCAAGGTATTTCCTGAGATAGTATGTTTTACATATTATACCTTTCTACCTTAGTAGAGTTAAAGCTGAATCAAATTTGGAAAAGTGAGGTTGTATTTTATAGGGAAAATTTCACAATACAGTCATGTGTCTCTAAAGTCCATAAAGAATTATGGTTGCACTTTCTTATACTTTCTAAAAATTGCTGAATTGCTTTTGAGATTTATACATGTGGTACTGAAAATGCATGAAAGGCTGTATCAAGCTTTTTGATAGTAAAAAAAAAATAATTTAGCAGACCTGTACATGATGTAAAAGGATGTTTCAACTCTATGTTTCAATGGGATGAAATATGGGAAACATTTATCAGAAAGGACCTAACAGCTCTTGAAGCTCATTTTCACAAAGTATAAGACATGTAAAATTATTATGATCCTAAGATCTGACCTACTTCTTCACAGACAATGAAATATTTCCATGAATTAGGTCTTGCATGAATTAAGCATAAATTAAAGCAATCCAAAACAAAACAAATAAAAACCCTCCTGATACAAATGAACAAAAACCCCACCCAACCTAAAACCAAACAAAAAAACTTTCTCCCTTTCATTTCAACATTTTGAGAAATAAGGAATTCACTACATCTATGGACAAGTTGTTTTAGCAACAACATTCCCCTCCAAACATGTCTATTTTCTCATTTTAATTTATCGACCTTCAAATTTAAGACTTCTAGATTACAAAAATGATGCTAAACTGAAGACCTCAAAATTTTCTTTAGCACAGTGGTGGCACCAGAACCAAACCTAGAGGCTACTCTCTGCTTATGCAGACAGGTGTACAAGACTGGCTCTCATGCAAGGCAGGGGTGCAGAAGGGAGCCCCTTAATCATGGGTGCCCTTCTGGACATTATGGTAGCTGACAAGGCAAGTGCCTTCCAGCCTGGGGACCAAAGATGCCACTGCTGGAAATGGGGGCATACATAGGGATAGATCATAGTATCAGAGAATATCCTGAATTAGAAGTGACCCACAAGGATACCTTTTTTTTCTAAGACTGATTTTATTATGACTAGCTTATAACTAAATAGGTTATTCTATTTAGTAATTTTTAAATATTGGCACAAAAATCATTTTTGTTCCAGATGTTCCTGAATGTCCTCCATGTTTCAATACATTTGAAAATCAACCTTGACAGTGTAGAGAACTGCTCTGACACTTTCATAATTCTTTGAAGCAAATTACATAGCCATGCCAATGGCACATCCAAGTGAGAGGGAGAAAGAGTTTAACATCCTTCAGAGTAACTTTTGTAATGGAAATATTTTTTATCAGCAACTATGAAGGGACTATTTTATCTGGATGTATCCCAAAAGAGAACAGAAATACTGAAGGAAACCTTTTTCTTTGTCCAATGATAATCATTGTGAATTAATTATATTTTATTTTATTCCATGTTCAAACACGGAGAAGCCATGCCCCAAACAGAAAATCAACCACATATTTTCTTTGCCTATTTGCTTTCCTGGAAGATTTGGGTCCATGACTTAGGACCATGTTGAAACAGCTTTGCCATGATGGGCATGGATGGGAGAATTCCAAGGAGGACCCCTGATGCTCCAGTTACATTAGCCCATAGCCAATATGTAGCAGGGAAAGACACAAAAACATTAATTTCACTAAGCAGCTGAAAGGTTGTAATTACATCCAGCTCACTTTACTATTTCTTTACTTTTACATCGTGATTGGTCACATTTACACTGGAACAACAATGAAAAAGAAGATGAATCAACAATCCAAACAAAATCCACTTGATGGATGCCTTAAACTTTCTCCATCCACCCTAGGTCTGATATATGCATTGCTCCTACCCACAGTGTGGAAAGACAGCTCAAAATAGTTGCTTCCAGTTACTGTGGTTTTAAGTAGGATTAATTTTTTTTCCCAGTCTTTAATAATTTTTTATTATTCTGAGGTGCTAACTTATTGTGTTGATCAGAGGAAGTACACATAGTAATTCTGGGTGATTAAATTCCATATTTGAAGGGATAAAAGAGAAAGGGATAAAGAAAAAGAGGGATAGAAGTTGTCTCTTCTCTTGTGGAGAAATTGGGCAGCTAGGGATTTATGTGTATTCTAGATTTATGGTCCATTTTTTTGTTTGCTATTACAAGTTTTACTTTATTTTGTACTAGTTTTTAACCTTAAAGTTTGTCTTTGTAAAATTTACAGCTATGAAATGGGCAAAATACATCATATGTGTCTGTACATCCTCTTTTCAATGGTCTTTAAGTAGTCCAGTAATAGTAGCAATATTCCTGACACCACTGGTTTTACAAAAAGTACCCCTTTAAACTCTTTCCTTTATATATTAGATAATAATATTGAAGCAAATTTCCTATTAAAACCTGAAATGCATCACTAATATTTTTACAATTTTTCAAATGTCTGTTTGCATTCTGGCTTCTAAGTTGTTAACTTCAGTGATGCTGAATTATATTTGTTTGTGTTTTATGTTTAATTCCATCTGCAAAGCTCAGGCCTTCTGATTGTTTATATCTGTATTCAGCTGTGCAATCAGAAAACTAAAGGAGTTGAATAAGTCAACTAGTTTACATGCATTTTGAAAAAAGCCCTGCAAGTGTGAGAGCAGGGAAGTATTGTGCTATCATTAGTGAACTATAATCAAAGACCTTGCAGCTATGCTTTGGTCTTCAGAAAGGGGTAAGACTTTGTAATGTTGATGATTCTTACTCCAAGCCTTTTGAATACATAGGTAGTTCTGCCTTTCTGATGCAAGGAGCTCCGGGCACTGAAGGTGGCTACTGATACCAAAGGGGAACCATCAAGATCTGAATTGCCATCTGGGCACTCTGCAGCAATCACACAATCACTGATCATATGCACATTTTGCTCATAGTTGTTGATACCTGTCTTTCCCTTGGGACAACATGATTAATGACAGTGACTTTATCATATAGAAGCTCTCCTAGCATACAACAGTCTAGTTATTTGCCCTGACTGCACAGGACAATTTGGCCCATGAAATGGGTTGGCTTTACATTTCAGGAGTACCAGAGTATTAGCTTTAGTCTTCAACATCAAAAGTGATTTTTGCACAGATCACTAGGGATAACTGTAGCAGAATGATGCGCTGTAAACTGTGAAATCTGAGGACAAGATTCACTGCAAACCAAAGATCTAGGTAGTGTTTCCCCATTAAAAACCCTTGATGAGGTGATAAATTTTACCTTTTGGCAAATAAACCTCAGGTTGTTTTTCATTTAATTAGATATTCTCTCTTCCTATTTGAAATGGCTTGTGCTTTCCCTGGTTATCTTTTAGGTGAGAGTCTGTTGTCAAAGTTTCTGTCTAATTTTTAAGTGAAAACAACCATGGTTACTCGGAATTCTTGGAGTTTTTTGTTTTGAATGGATTGTCTAAAATTTTATTGGACACTTCTTTGGACATTCTATTACAAAGACATGAGTTACTCAGCAAAACAGACAAGAACAATAAATTTTAACTTTTTCTATTTTTACTTTTTCTCCTTTTCTTTTTTACTTTTTAATAGTCAAAGGACAAACCTCGACTATTAAAAATAATACTAATTTGGCAAGAACATTTGAAATTTGTTTTGATTATCAAGGCAGGTGACACATTCATTCAGATGAATAGCCATACATTTGTAACGACTAATTATTTCTTTTTATGTAAACCTAACAGAACTGAAAAATCCTGTACCAAGAATGACACCTCAGCTATGAAACCCAGCAGGGAAGATGGTATTTAATCACTAGTATTAAAGTCACATATGTTGATGACTTTTTACCTTCAGAGATGAATTCCTATGAACAATAGTGGTCAATCATGTCAAATATATTTAACTACTGTTAGGAATTTAAATAAACTTTATTCCTTGCATTTAACTTTTAGCACATGTTAAACCCAAATGTTTATATGTGGCAGGGGGAGGGGAGGAAGAAGGTAACAGGGGAGAGAGGGAGATGGGCTAAAAGAAAATTGCCTGTGTATACTTGTGTGATATATAGCCCATTTACCAGAGGATTTTATGAGCTGCAATTACCTGTACCTCTCCTGAGACATATTTTTCTTTCATTGTAGCCATCACCGTCAAACAAGAAATGTGCGTGGCACACTTTTAGTCTTATCACTACCACTAAACCAGATAGGAAGATGCTATCACGACTTGTCATAAATCTTTGTAGTCTGCAGTATTTTAAAAAATATTCTAGAGAATTGTATGAAAAATTCTACAGTACATATTAATTTACATCAATTATTTGCTGATAAAGTTTGCCTAGCCTCATGGCATAAAGTGCATTGGATATTTAGCTACAGAACAAATTCAGTGCAAAGAAGTATTGGAATTTGTCCAGCAAAACCCAGCCCTCCTAGTGTCAGAAATTTTTCTAGTCTCTAATCATCATTTGTCCCTATGAGGGTCTTAGAAACAGCATGTGTGAGAAAATACATTTTGCTGGCATGTATCTGAAGTGACTGTTTTGTCCTGCAGTTATACAATACTTCTAAAAACACTCTACCAAAAATGAACCAAACAACAGCAAGAAAAAACTACCCTAAAAACCAAAACAACTAATACTCTTGTGAAAAAGACATCATAATAGCAACCAACAAAGCCAATACTGTGGTAGTAACTTTAGATGGCTTAAGGGAAGGAAAGGTGTAAGCAGAAAGGTTTGTAAATTATTGAACTAAGAACACAGGATATGATGTAAAAATAATAGGCAGACTAGAAAAAAAAATAACCATGAGAGCTTCCAATGGATGGTCTCAGTCAGCTTTGTGAGAACACATCTCAGATACTCAGTATGAAATCACCCATAGAGAGGCTCTCCTAAATGTGCAATTTTTGGTATGGTCATTATATCAATTAGAATCAGGTATAATAGAAGTCCAGATTATCTACAGAATAGTTAGATTGTGTACTGGTACTACCACAGATTAGATGTAGAGCTAGCTGTGAATGTCAGACCACAAGTAAGGTAAGTGTTGATGCAGTCAGCTTGCTCTGCAAAGAAGGCTGCTTCATGTTAGGCCTTATTATTTGTTAAATATCAGACTATGCAGTCTATACCTGGTTCAGTATCACTGGAAAAGAAAATGTAAACCTCCCCATGGGGTGCTTATACCAAGTGCTTAGTCCTTTAAACATCTCCCTTTAAACCCGAGTTTATTGTGATATTTCCAATTTCTGGGGAAGGTTGGCAATATAAGTAAACACCATTGAGAAATATCCAGTATTTTTAAAGCCCATGAAGTCTCAGCTTGGAAGGAGAAGAGCTAAACAGATCTTGTAATCAGAAATGTGTTCCATGTCCAAACTGATAATTCATTTAACTGAGAAGGCTCGGAGTCAACTCAGTGGGTAGGGTGGCATTATAACCCTTCGTTCATTCAATTGTTCCTTTCTTCCTTCCTTCCCTTCTTCACTGCCCGTTTTCCCTGATTTGGCTGTTCACTTCCCTTCAGGAAAACTTCACACAGGTGTGAACTTCATTAAGGATACAGAACTCTCTGCAGAGTTTACAAGGAGTAGTAATTTCATATCAGCTTTAAGAGAACAGATGACAGCTGCACCCATTCCTTTCACGTAGATGTCAAAAAATCCTTCGTACCAGAAGAGGTTTATGAGCTGTTCCTAATACAGTTGAGTCTTCACTAGAAAATCAGAGCTGAAAGGACCTATGCCCTATAGAAAATTTCACAAACCAAGTTCCTTCAACCATACCCACAATAAAAATAACAATAATTTGATAGGATAACCATGGAATGTGTTTAGGACACTCCAGACAAATAAATTAATTTCCAAACACTTATTTCAGCTGCATATGTGCTCTGTAACACTGATAAAATCATTACTAACCAGTTATATAACACAGGCTACGGAAATATGACAGGATGAAATTACGTGATTAATAAATCTCCTTAGAGTAAGATTTTCTTTAGAGTGGGGGAAAAAAATCCCCACCACGTTTTTCTGTCTTATATTGCACTGAAAAATACAAAATCAGTTACCTAATATGTTTGGTCTGAAGAAAGTGAATGCCATGGGTTTTGTAATGTTTCAGAAGCAGACATCAATAAGAATGATGTTGAGGGCTATAATGGATCAGTTTACAAGGCTACAGGCACAGGCCTCCTGGAAATCCATTTTGACTTAATCAGCTTTCCAATTTTGCAGGTAAAATAGAGCACTTCTGGATCATATCCAAGAATGAGGACACAGTAATAAAACGATTCAATACATTTTGCATAGTCTTCACAATTTTTAAATCAAGATGCTATTTTAGCAAACATTAACACTTGGGTTTCCCTCATCTTATGTACTCCGTTCCTCCTCTTTTTTGTAAAGCAGTGAAAACTGTGCTTTCCCTACTTAAAAGTAGCTTATGATATCCATGTCTCTGCAGATATTCTGCAGCAGGTAAACATGTGAAATATGTGACAAAACTACTGTTTGCTGAAATTACATTCTGCTACATCAAAAAGACATTTCACAAGGTACGACACTATTGAATGTCTTTCAGCACTTTCTGAAAAGGAAAAACATTCCCCAGCATAGCACTTACCTTCTCTTTCTTCAGCTCAACTACCATAGCCCAGTGTTTGACCACGTTTCAGCTGATTAACCTGAGCGTGAGAAGCTGCAGCTGGAACAACCACTGAGAACAGCAGTTGTATTGGCACATCAGAGAGACACTTCTCTGCATTTCTGGCAAAGTATACACAGAATTTTCTTCAAGTTAAGCCTAACTACATGTTTTTGTTTATCTCTAACGTTTATGCACAATAGAGAAAATTGTGAGACCAGAGATAAAATTTGTGTATTTCTGCATTTGTTATGCCATAGTATTGCTTTGGTTAACTGCTCAAGTACTCCTCTCCTTTTCTTGGTTTTGGACATCTCCTCTGGGAGAATAAGAGGATTCATGTGGTTGTGTCTTCCTCTTGCCCCTACATGTTGCTACCCTGCCTTTGGCAACAGTCATTAGGAACAAAACTATTCTGGGGAGTTATCATATTTACATTCTTCCCCAAACAAGCTGCATCATCTTTGTAGGAGGAGTTGGTGGGAAGTGTGTTTTTCTACCAGTTGTAAATCTGTGTGATCTCCTACTAAACACTTCATTTTCACAGAAAGTAGTGGAGTTATCTGCAAAAACAACTTCTAAAGTTCCTATTTTTTATATTTTATCACATTTGAGTGTAAGTTAGCAGCTTTACCTGCTGCCATACAGTGATTTGGATGGGATACTGTCACTATTAGGCACATTGACCACACTCTAGGTATGTAGGTAGTAATAATCAATTAAATTACTAGCAAGACATCTAAATGATACAGTGGAAAATGCTTAAGTCAAATTTATAGGAAATTAATTAACCTCAGTTCTCCAACTTCCAAAGTTCTCTAAATGAAGTGTTGCTGGCCATATAGCCGTATTGCTCTTTCTGAAATGAGTACTCAATAAGACCACCATAATACATTTTCTTAAAGAACCATGATATCATGGACAGACAAAAGCCCATTTCCAACATCCCCTTCTATGGGCAAATTGCTCTAGTTGCCATAGGAGTTGAATCTTATCTCTAGAAATCTCAGTGTCTCATAACACACTGTCTTTGAATATATTTTTAAGTTGGGGTTTGCTTCTGTTTATGCAAAAAAATTTCCCACCATAACTACGGGTTTTCCATTTTTGATAAGGACAAGTGGAAGTCTTGACCATTTCCTCTTCCTTCATTTCATTGGATTGCTTGGTCTTAGATCATTTATATCATGATTTGCTTCCTTGTCTCCAGGTCCTTTTCTCTACCATTCTGGTTTTTCCCATCAAATAATGCCTTCTCTGTTGTTTTTGTTTTTGAAACAAAGGAACCTTGGATATAGACAATGGTCCTCTTAACATTTCACTCGATGTTCCAGTTTCACATTGCAGATATTCTGGAGAAAGGGCCACAAAGAGAGGGGTAAGAGCTGAAATAGTTTCTCTCTGTTGAAGCTTGTTTTAATCACAAGAGCGAGTCAACTCCTAATATTTTGAATATGACAGCTTAGAGCCCATAAATCAAAGGGCTGAAGAGCTGAAGAGACCAACAGCCTTTCTCACACTACCCCCTGCCCTCTAATAGAATTGTTATACTGAGCTAGCAGGCTATGTGGACACAGTCAGTGGCACATCCAGTGAGCCCTGATGTCAGGGTAGCTTCCTTGGGTTTTGGAAGTTCTGGAAGAGGCTTGAGTTCTTACCCTTCTTTTGATCTTCACTTTAATAAGGTGATTAAACCCACAATTTAGAACTGTCACCCAAAGAGAAGGTTAAGATAAA
The DNA here is from genome assembly GCA_026770055.1 of Myrmophylax atrothorax. Classification (NCBI taxonomy): domain Eukaryota; kingdom Metazoa; phylum Chordata; class Aves; order Passeriformes; family Thamnophilidae; genus Myrmophylax; species Myrmophylax atrothorax. The sequence continues at coordinate 21,211,206 of JAOXXN010000001.1, read as the reverse complement.
GTGTTGATGACAGTCATGTATCTCGTGGGACAGACAAGTGTTCGGAGAGAGCTCCTTTTCCTCTACATCGCTATTTCAATTTATTTCCATTAATTTGAAAAAAAACACCCCAGTTCTACCTTCTCAATGTCAAAACACAGAAAGTTCACTGAAGATATAAATTTATTAAATTAAAAGCAAATGCAAGGAAACAATTTGCAAAAAAAAAGAGGTTGCTCTTTTTTGTGACATTATTCTAATATTAAAAAATTAGAAACAAATAAATTTTTCATGCGGTCCATGGAATTACGGAATTTAGTGCCTAGCCAGTGGTTTTGCTGTCTAAATTTATCTAGAATAAAAAACCCCCAAACAAACAAAAGGTGGATTTCTGCATGGATAACAAGTACCTGCAGCCAGCAAGAAAGTAGTACATTTCAAGAGTCATTCTCTAACTGTTAAAGATACACATGCGTGTTAATGCAATAGAAAATAATTTCATTTTTTCTTACTATGAATTTTCTGGCAATTTTTTTTTTCTAGTTTGGCTTCTGCCTTTTGAAATATATGCAACATGAGCTTGATTCTGGGCAAAGGTTTCCTTACTTTAAGTGTACCATTCTTTAGAAAGACATTTAATCCAAATGAGGAATGAATATCATCTTTTTCTGATCTTTATTTGTAGAAGGCAAATGCCAAGCTTCATGTAAGTCAGGCTACATTCTGAAATTAATCCTCTTCCCAGGCAATGAATTTTCACCTGAATGTATTCAATGAAACCCCCATTTATGTATATCTCTGCAACCTGGAAATTTTACCAAGATTAATCCCATTGAAGTTCCAGTAAAATGTGAACCCTAATTCACTTGCAAGGTAGAAAGGAGTTTAAGTTCCAGTACAATAATTTATACATCACGAACTTTCTTTTTTTTTTAGATTTATTTTCATGGCTGAATTTAGACTCATCTTGCAGCACTTATCCTATTTTCCAATGGTAAAAACTTGGTCATTAATTTTTGCCTTTATTTTGTGTAGGCTGGAATTCTTATGATATGTCTGAAGCACATGTTCTATATTAAGCCAAATAAAATTAAATGTATCCTTAAAATTAAGCTGGTGCTTATTCTTTGTTTAATAAAAATGAATTAAGCATGTGTTAAGTATTTATTGGGATTGAAGTCTGCTTGCTGAGTTAGAGGATAGATTTTTTTTTGATTAGTTTTTAACAGTCCTCTTCATACAAACACAGATGGAGCATTCAAATGTCCTGATTGCTCACATGTTCTCATGATCTGTAGCCAGGATCTGGTATGGATTTTTTTTTCAGTTCAGTCAGAACAGGACTTCATCTGGAAAGCAGCAGATGGAAGGATGGGAGGAAATCCAAGTTTTCAATCCTTTTTTTTTTCCTTCCTTTTCTGAACAGATGTTGTTGAGATGATTGAGCTACAGAGCCACAAATCCAATAAAAGTGGGTAAAGTAACATATATAAACATATGCTGACATTTGGTATATGGTTAATCAGGCAGGCTACAGTCACCTACTGCTGACTTCAATATCCACCTGGCGTATGATGGAGATAGCAGGATTTTTAAGGTTACTGTGGAAGAAGAATTTAATTTTATGAGCTGCTTTGGTTTCTCATTCAGTCAAAAGAAAAGCTAACCATAACAATGAAAATTACTTTAATAACAATTAAATGGTTCAGTGCAGGACCAGGAAGTTGATGAACAACCACTGAAAAGTACACAGAAAGGAAATTTACTAAAAGGAGGGGAAGGTTATAACATATGGCTCAGGTTCACAGATTTCAGTTTGGGGCCTTAATCTCATTGACAACAGTCAGGTGGGGTACTAAATGAATGAAAGAATAATCGTATGAGATAGGATTTCATGTTGAATTAAGGAGCAATATTTTTCTGACTATTAATTTTCAGTAAAATATAAGGCTATTAAATGAGAATTGCAAGATATGCTGATATCACCATGGTGGTCATGATGAAGTAATTCTGATTTTGTCAGTGATATATTTATTAATGTTTCTACATATTTAAAAAGAAAATTCAAGACTTTCATGATAATTCCTTCAAACTAAAGAATAAATGAGACATGCCTCATTTTTATTTTTTTAAAACTCCCCAGTTAAATTAAATATATGCAAAACTTTGAAAAAGTTACTAATTATAGCTTATTAGAGCTTGTTCCACCTAGTAACTTCCCTGTTGGAATTCAGTAATTATGAACGAAGGGGATCCCAACAGGCACCTGTTTTACACTTGAAAGCTTGGAACTATTGCTCTACAGTATTGTGTTATGTAACATAAGTTAAAGGAGGAGTTATGCAGCAATATTTCTGTTATCTTGTCTGGGAAGACCAGAAATGGAATTCAGTTTGGATGGCACAGGTTATTTTCACTGTACAAACACTAATGACTGCAATATCCATGGGCCTAAAGAAACAATATAATATGTAGAATACTTACACTGAATCAATAGTCACCCCTTTTTTTCAAAAATTGCTTCCAGATCCTTAGAATGAAAAGCATGTAACTGCAAACCATTATAGTATATGTACTAAAGAGATTCTGGTACCAGCTAGGTCATATTAGACTGACCATAGGAATAAGATTTCCTTAATTTATTGAGATAAAACTAGACTAAAGTAAAAGAAAATAACAGTCTACACAAAAGATATAAAAGCTTGTGGGTTTTTAACCCTTACAGGAAGAATAAAATCTAAGGTAACTCACCATGAATGAAGGGTCTATAATTCATTAATTTTTGTTCCTGAAAAAACACTCTTAAATCTAAAACAGTTAAAGATCAGAAATGCCTAGAAAATACTTTTGTAAGGAATTATCGAATTCTGTGATTTGATATATTCCACACTTCTTGTTTTTATGGAATTTGTTATTTTGCCAAGATTTTGGAGTACCTCATGGATACTCATTAGAAATGTAGGTTTTAAAATGCTGAATACCGTATTTAATTTTATAAAACTGTCATAAGCCCTATATACTACAGTTTTCTTCAGACAAAGTAAAAGACATTGCTTCCACCATGTCACATATGTGGTTGTGGATTCCACCAACACTTGTCTATGTGTCTAGTATTTTCTAAGAAGACCCTTCCCCTTGTACTGACAGGATGCTAGAAAGAGACAGAAGAGGAAGAGCTGACAATATAACCATTTAATGGAAATTATGGTAGCCAGGAAAATAAATTTTAAGTATTTAAAGAAGAAAAATCTGCAATTTCTGCATTTTAAAAATAGATGGCAAAACTCTTTGTAGAGAAATTGTCAAAAAAAAAAAAGGTAAAAATGGAAAAGTAAGGAAAGCTATCTGAGTACAAAGGAGTTAGGGCCATAGAGCTGAAGCACAGAGACAGGAAGCAGTAATTTCACAAGAATGAAAGGGAAGCGTGAAAAATAAGAAGAAGGAAATAAAAGGAACAAGACGCAAAGTATTGTGGTTAAACTCTAAGATCATATAACCTTGTATAGCTCCTAGTCCATTATCATCATGCCAGAAAAGATAATGACAGAATTATAGAATAATGAGAGGTTTTAAGGGACCTCTGGAAGTCATCTCATTCAATATCCAAGAAGAAAACATAATAAAAACCACAGGAAGTACAGCAAAATCTCTGCAAAAAGTGTGTGTGTGTGTGTGTGTGTGTGTGTGTGAAGACAATAAAATACAAGGGAAATAGATGGGCAAGTGCAGGATGAGGAAATGGGTAAACATGTTGATAGCAATAACTGTATCAAAAACAATGTAATGGGACAAAAGACAATTCAGAACAGAGTTCTGGTTAGGATCTAAACAGTAACTCCCTCAAGTGCAAACAGAACCAGAAGCTTCCAATGCAATGACAATAAATCATCTAAATACATTCCTAATATTCCCAGAAAGCATTATGATGTGCAGAAAACAAGACTGAACTCACTTCACAGGGAGAGGCTGCTTTAATTTAGCATTTATCAAGAGGATAAACCAGAGAATTTTCCAAAGGTATTGTGTAGAAGACTCGGTGTTAATAGGCTTTTCGTGCTCTAGTTTTGAGGATAAGAGTAAAACATGAAATAAAAAAATATAAAACCAAAATAAAATTTCATTTTACTTTTAATCAATCTCCAGTCAAGTGCATGTTGATAGGCATTAATCATATGCTGGTAAACCAAACAGTTCTGGTTTGAAATCTTCCATGGAGTTCAGAAGCAGAGTTGCCCCCTTTTTAAGATCTGGATTTAAATTTTCATCTGGAATCATAACCACTTGCATTCCTGCTGCCAGGGCTCCTTTGACTCCAAGTGGTGAATCTTCAAACACAAGACACTAAGAAACAAGGAGGTCGGGGAAAAAAATAAAGAATAATGTTATTATGAGCTTTAAATAATTTGTTTTAAAAGAGATAATGATCCCAAATGGAAGTTAATAGGAAAACTAAATTCCATTATTGGCTTAGACACTGCTAATTAGAACAAGGGCAAACCTCTCAATTAGAACATCTGCATGGTAAATAACCTTTAAATAATTTCAATTCAAAAACCGTAACAGAAATACTTAAATCCAAGAAACTGGTTATCCAGATGTTCCTAAGTGCTTTGTTTTACAGGGATGGGTTTAATCACAAGCTTAAAATAAATTTAAGCAAGTGCTTAAATACCTTTTTCAAGCAGGCAATTTAGCTTTTCCAAACCAACTTCACAACCTGCAAACTGGCAAAAGCAGTGCTTTCACTTAGAGGTGTGGCATTTCCTACATACACAAGGTGGGGAAGACCACTGTCTAGATCAATATTAGGACTACTTTGGATGAGTGGAAAGTAAGATGGAAATCAGTTACCAGAAGAGTGCTGTCAAAGTCATGCTCTATTTGCTTAAGTCTTCCAAAGCAATGATAAGAAAATCAGCAATTACATTGCAAGGTTACATTTAGAAAAGAGAGAATTTAGTCAGGTAGATGTTCCATGCATTACAATAGTCAAACCAATCAAGATAGCAGTTTGGAAACAAAGTTGTTAAAAATAATCATACATCATTACTTATGTGGATTTTGTAATTCAACATCAGAATATCGAATCATAAATATATCAGGTAAATATATAAAAATTAAATGTTCTGAAATTTTATATAATAAAAGATAATGCTTCTGGAGTTCATTCAAGAGTTTATATAATGAAGCATGTCCTCCTGCCATTACGTAGTGTTCAGGTTGGATTTTTTGTCATGGACAATCCAAAGAAACTTTTGGCACCCAACAATCCAAAAAATTCTGATTTATACTGACACATGTATCTAACACTTCTGCAATTCATACTGCATTTAAATCAATATTAGCAGCACTGCGACTACTACTAATGCCAAAATCACTGCCACAAGTAATTTCAGTAATTTAAAACAGGTGTTGGGATGGTTAGGAGAATTTTCCCCACATCCAGTAATCATAAGGCAGTGCAACTCTGCCTTACCACAAAGGAGAGAAGATTGAGGAGACACCTCATAGCAGTCTACAGCTTCCTCATGAGAGGAAGTGCAGACACTGATCTCTCCTCTGTGGCGACCAGTGGCAGGGCCCAAGGGAATGGTCTGAAGTTGTGTCAGGGAAGGTTTAGGTTAGATATTGAGAGAAGGTTTTCACTCAGAGGGTGGTTGGGTACTGGAAAAGGCTCCCCAAGGAAGTGGTCCCAGCACCAAGCCTGACAGAGTTCAAGAAGCATTTGGACAGTGCTCTTAGGGACATTATGTGATTCCTGGGGTTGTCATTTGCAGGGTCTGGAGTTGGGCTCCGATGTTTCTTGCAGATCCCTTCCAACTCAGGATATTCTATGATTCTATAAACATACAAGAGCACAATGCATCTTTTAGGTTCTCCAACATACAACTATTTCACCACAGAAAATAAGGGATGTGTACAGTGTTTTTCTGTTCTGGATGTGCTCTAAGTTTTTGGAATTTCCAAAAACTTCATTATGTTCAAAGAAGGCATTTTTGCCAGATGTATTAAATGTCTGCCCTATACATACCCATCTATCGGAGAACATGGAAGAGGAAAAAGGAGAGAACCGTTTCCTTTGATTTCTTTTCTTTTTAAAATATTGATTCTTGCCTTTTAACATTGTCATTGCCTCAGCAATGACTTGGAGTCCATCAAGAGAAAAGTAAGAGGTGCTTCCTACCTTGCATTTAATAAAGTAAAAGTTAATAATTTTTAGTGAGCCAAAGGAATCACATCAAACTCTTTTGTGTTCATTTCCTTCATACAGTTGCTGCATTCCAGTTTGAACAACATACTATTTTCAAATGCTGATCAGTATCACTCCTACTAACTACAAATGTAATCCTGGAAAGCTTGGTACAATTGCTTTTAGAACAGAAACATGGTTCTGCTTACAGGTTTTGTTTGTAACAATATCTCAGTTCATGACCTTAAGCACACTGAGGACAGTAAATGAAACTCTGATAGGCTTTGCTTTTTGATGCATAAACTCAAATGTTGCACAGAAGAGCATTATCAAGGCCATTCTGAAAACTTTACTGATCTAACCCATACAAAGGAATGTACTTCACTGCTCTGCCTTGAAAGACCTAATCGACTTCCATGATGTCACTAAGCTTACTGTAGGAGAGAAGCTGATGATTATGGAAGGCAATATGCATAATGAAAAGCTTAACTAATTCCCTGGAACTAGAAGCAATTAAAACTCTTAATTACCAAAGAAGCCAGGCAAATGACTCATAATTATAGTGGCTTGAATGTTACAGGAAATAAGTGTATTAGGGCTTCCTCCAGTCTTTCTTGCTACTGACACTTATTGTCAATAGCACAGCAACATTTGTAATGGATAACGAAAGGTTCACACAAAAAATGGATTTATTAATACATAGAGATGTTATAAACTCTTCACTGTCCTGGCCCACCCACACACTAAATTTAGAGATATGAAAGCAGCCAAGTTCTTTCCCATTTTGCATAAATATTGCAACATCAGTATCACTCCAACTGCGAGACAGATGAGATTTATCCAGACTTCAGCTGAGATTCTGGCTGCTTCTCTTCATTATTTCTAAAACTTGTGTCACTGATCAATATTACTGCTATGAGAGCTCTCAAAAGGTCATACTAATATAGGACAGTTCTCACTTTGAAATGAACTAAATGCTTAAAAAAGTAAAGTAGTAAAGTATATTAATTTATATTTCATTCTATGAATCTAGAAAAAGAAAAATTAATCACTTAACCAAAGGAAGAATTCATAAGATCACTGCAGCATCTCATTACCTCATGTTTCTACATGAAATTTAAGAATATAAGAAAAGAGTTTTAGTTACGGTCTTGGTATGTACCGCAGGCCCTCTCTAATCTATATACTGCAAATGTCTGGATGGCATATCTCTGTTACTAACAGGGATATCCATAAGTGTTATTGCTATAGTGATATCCAAGATTAAATTCAGCTGTGAAATTAGTGTTTTGGAAAACCTGTGAAGATAATACATACATGCATAGGGAGTGCTTATCAAACAAATACCCTTGACCACATATGACAGCACTGTATCACCTCTAAAACAGAATGAAGGATGAGACTAAAGATGCCATAATTTATATGCACAGAACTCATCTGCAAATTAGACACTACCATCTATTGTTCTATAAAGAAAGAATGAAAATAATTTTTTTACTATCTGTCATCAAATGATACAGAAACATTTGGTATCATAATATGACACATAATGTTTGGGGTTTCTTATGGGTTGTGTATTATAATCTGTAACTTCTGTATTTATCATTTATCTTTTTTCACTTCATGATCAAATCAAGAGGTCAAAAGTGTGATGGGCTATTTGTAAAATTTGCACTCTAAAGACATTTGGTAACCTTATACAATAATTTATGTGTACATGCACAATGCAGTTTTCTATAATCATTTAAGGACTAATTCAAATTCCATATCACTAAAAAAGCCCCAAAGCAGGCTACAGGAAGAAATTCAAAAAGTACAGCCAATCGCATGGATTTCAGAATGACTCTGTTAATGTCTGTGAATGAGAAGGTGCTCAGGTCTTTCCTTTCTTCAGATAATTTGTTGACTTTCCACTGCCAGAAGTACTTTTACTTTTCTCATTGTGAAGAAAGTAGCCCATACTCTGTGGTCAAAATTCAAAACTAGGTAGTATCTAAGAAAAAAATTACCAGTCTGAAAGATAATACTACTGGTTTGTGTTTTGTTTAACAGCTTTTATCTTTTTTCTTTGCTCAATTTTTTCAGATTTTCAAAATAATTTAATTACTGAGCAACACTGTTAGTAGTGTGAATGACCCCAAAATTTTAAAGAATCATAACATAATTCAGAATACAACATGGACTCATCTATATCCCATACAAAATGTTGAGATGCTGAAAAGATGCTGTTTGCCTATAATGGCAGGCAGTGGAAATTCACAAAAAGAGAGAGGAAACGTGACCCATTTACCACTCTAGTTAGTAAAACATTATTTAATAAATCCACTTTAAGCAGCTATAATATTTGCAGTTTTGGTCTCCTACTGTGTTAATTCTCTGATGAATTAACAAAAAACAATAATGAAATAACTTGATTAATGTTTCTCTCCTAATCTTTGGACTTACACTCCTTCCAGAAATAGTTGGGAAAAGTCTCAATAATGAATACAATAATGAATTACACTTCATTTTATTTTAAGGACATGTGCCAATTTGACTAGCCAGGGATAACAGAATCATATTAAATATGCTGTTAAGAAAGTCATGCTGCTTACAGCCCTACGGCTTGGTTCCATTAAGGAAAAGGAAGAGTAAGCCAAGATGTTTTTAAAGGCTGTAACAAATGAACAAACAAGCTAGAAACTTAAAATCCAATGAATTAAGTACCAGAGTATCCAGAATACTAACTACCAGCCACCATTCTTTATGAGTCAATGATTCATATTAAGAACTGTTTGGAAATTATATGCACACATGCTTTTTAATTAAGATTTTTATTAACTAGCTACTAGGAGTATGTAGCAGACCAATAGAAGACTTAAATTATTTACCATAAAACTTATGACAAAAAATAACTAACATAATTTTTTTAAAAAAGGGGGAAAAAAGGAAGTTTGTTACATCTGGACATAATTAGACCCTTCTGCATTTCTACCTCTTGCATAAATGCCACTTTACATTTCAGCCCACACCAGCAACTCCTCTCCCATAAACCAGTTCACAGAACATTATCTTAAGTAAGGCCAGAAGGAATAAAATGGTTTCGATGGGGAAGGAGGAGGAGAAATTTCAAATTTCTTGCTTGTTTTCAAGACTGGATCAAGTGAAAGAAAGTGCTTCTGTGAGTGACAGTCAGCCCCAGACACAGCGGCTCTGTGAGGCAGCGAGAAGGTCACATTTACATGCGGGGTTACTCTGATCATTCCGGATGGCTGGAGCACTCTTTTCACAGAGCCCTGTGTGTTTAGAGGACAGCACACTGGGAACTTTGTATGGCAACTTGTGTTACAGGCCTCAAGAAATTCCCAGGCGTTTCTGAAACAGTGTCCAATTATCCCAGCAGCAGAAATCTAACTCAATCAACTGCAGCTTGGATTAGCCATAGAAGGGTATTGTTCTTTTACGGAGAACACAAGGCAAATACTCAAGATGTTCTCTACTGAGGCTACTCATACTGCATAACATGCTGGGAGTTTATGCCATGTACCTCTGAAAGTGGCCTAAAATGGAATTCTGTGCAATGAAATAGTTAATTTTGCTGCCTTCCCTTCCACACAGAAGTACCTTTACTAAAACCACTGACTTCCTTGACATGTAAGACACAACACATTCATGCAATGCACCTTGCATGCAGAGCTCAGAACTGTAGGACAATATACACTGAGAGGGATCTCTGGAGGCCATTTGGAAACACTCCTGTCCAATGCAGGTCCAGCCAAGGCAGGCTGCTGAGGTCCTTGACCAGGTGAGCTTTGAGTATTTTGAAGTATGCAGCTTACACATACCTCCTGGGCAACCTCTTCCCATATTTCACCACCACTGAGATGAAAACGTTTTTTTGAGAATCTAGCAGGAGTTTCTTGTGTTCCAGCTTGTGCCTGTTGCCTACTGCATGATCACTCTGCACCTTGAAGAGGCTGGCCCCACCTCATGAGCAAACACATCAGAGGTACAAACCAGGTAGATCCAAAGCAAGAACTGTTTTGATGCACCCAAATTCTACGTCTCAAACTGAAACTGGAAGTAGGCCCTTTAAGTATTTCCTGAATAAAAGCAATGAACTTTTTTTGCCTCAGGGAATGTCTGCAAACCCACAGGTGCAGTGCAGCAGGCAGGTTGTCTGTTTTGTGTAACTGGACACCACCACTTGCCTACAGCTGACTCAGCAGGTGATGTAAAAGACATCTGATTCTCACGGAGCAATCAACTTTTTTCAATCTATTTTGGCAATAGTTTGTTTTTGCTCTACAATGTCTCCAGTGTTATTTTCCCACACGGGAAGATCAGCCTGCATACTGAAATTTACCTTAATCTGACTGAAACATCATTTAATTATTGTATAATCTTTGACAGAAGTGTTAATAACAACCCACATATGCTTCAGACATAAAGTCATTTCCTTCTTTCTTCAGTAAAGAAAGAAAGGGTGAGAAGAAGCATTCACCTTTAAACAGGTTTTCATTGGGAGTGCAAAAACATCATGGAAAATGGCTTTTTTTTTCTATTCAGAACAAGCTTCTCATTGAACAGTACACAACACAGTGCCACCGTTCTGGAATGGCTTGGTCAGATGTGGCTCTGTTATTCTTTAACTCTTCATGATCAGGAAGAAAAGGGGCTTTCTTTCCAAATTCAAAGCTGAAAGTTATCACAGAGAATATTTAAGATTATTAGCATAAAACTCCAAGCATAAAGCCAGAAATTAGCACCTTGAAGTAAAACAAACAAAACACTAACAAAATTCTAATAATAATTTTCTACATTTTTCAACTACAGGAAATAAATACTTGTATTCAAAATGGCAATTCTCTCTTCTCACCATTGCTTTTCTTAAGAGGAAAGTGGACAACAATGTACAAAACTAAGCTGGAAAAAATATTAACTTCTAAATTTAAGAGTAATATAAACCTTCCGTTTAGGTAGCATTTGAATCATAGGGATTCATCCCTACAAACTACAGTCTTATCCCTGGCATTCTGAAAGCTGACTCGATGTGTAAAACCACAAAATATCTGTGCACAGTTTTGCAGAACCTTCTCTTTCAACACAAGCCCACCTGTGGGCATGCGGTTATGGTTATGAATGCCACAATTCCATAATCTATTTTTGCAACAGCAATCTAAAAATATCACATCTGAAATGAAATGCCTCATTACATCAATAATCAGATCTATTTAAGTGACTGTCCGCATGATTTCAAAAGATGATTTCTCAATCTCTTATTTGGCAAAGCTACTTTGACTGTGCAAGCAAATAGAGCTCAGAACTCAAAACTTCTTACATAATTTTCTCTAGATGAGAAAGTATTTCTGTGTGCTAAACTATTTCTAAAGAACATGAAATCTACGAACAAAAGCAAAAGAATTAGTAACAAAAATTATTATTTCTACATATACTACCTATACTATACACTCCTTTTGAACTATTTATTATGAGAAAAAATTAATTCAATGGACAACACTCTTCTAATCCTGAATGAGGGATTAAGTTTAAGTGCATAGCAAATCCTACTAGATCAATACAATTACTATTGGTTAAAAAAAAGAATATTAGGAATAAAAGTTTTTAAAATGGTAGTAATTATTTTTTTCAAGAGTTCAGTATAGAAATCATCTTTTTCACATTAATCACTAGCTTGTTTATATCAGCTTGCTTTGTTATGGGTTCACCTAGGTGGGCCTGGACTTGGGTTCTAAGTTTGGACTAGGCCTGGAATTGTCGGGTGACTTGAGCTGGGCTGGGCTAGCTGACAGCTGACTTCTTCTAACCA
>JAOXXN010000001.1:21141769-21172458 GCA_026770055.1 Myrmophylax atrothorax | reverse complement strand
CACGCTATTTTTGATCCAGGACAGGATCCCATTGACCTTCTTGGCCACCTGGGCACACTGTTGGCTCATTGTACAACAATTAGTAAATTAGTACCCCCAGGTCCCTTTCTGCCTGGCTGCTCTCCAGCCACTCTGTGCCCAGCCTGGAGAGCTGCATGGGGTTTTTGTGGCCAAAGTGCAGGACCCGGCACTTGGCCTTATTGAACTCCATCCCATTGGAAACAGCCCATCTCTCAAGGAGGAGAGCTACAAAGATTTTTCAGTCAAATGACAATCAAACCAATCAAATTAGAACTCAAAGACTATGAAGAAGTATGCTGAAAATTCTCATGATTTTGATGACTTCTAACTTACTTGCAGCTACATCAGGGCACATCCATCACAGAGGGACACCTCTCCTAGACTTCCTCAGACCACCTTCCACCCTTTCTACTAAAAGCTTAGTCACGTGCAGCAAGAACAGAAAATAAAGATCCAAAGAAATAAGGATCTCTGCTCTTCTAGCATAAGGATACGCTTCTGACACGGCACACAGGCAATAACTATCTTATGCAGTACAATATAAATTCTTCAAGTAATTATTAAAAATCAGGAATAAATATCCCACATTGCTATGCTTAATTTCCAAATGTACTCTTTTTTTAGATAGTCAAAAAGGTAAATGATGTTGCTTTACGCTATCTCTTTAAATATGAAGCTTTAGAAGAGATACAGAAGCTTAATATATACTAAATGCGATAGTTACACTGGTAACTACTGGAAAGAAAAGTAAGTGAAAAGAATTCTAAGCTGAGTTTTGTTACAGAAGCTGCAAAGAAGAAGGATCAGCTTTGAATGTCAGCATCTTTAAAACACAATTAATCACAAATGTCAATGAAGTTATCAACTTACAGAAAAGAAAAAGAAAATGAATTAAACCAACAGAAAGGAGTTATTCCTCCTGAGACCACAGACACATTTAAAAGAAAGAGATCAGCATTTTGTTCTGAAAAATGCAGAAAAGCATATATACTATTTTTTTTAAAAAAGGAAGTATTATTCCTCCAGTAAATTCCAAATGTATTTGCTCTCTTTAGATTCAGCTGAAATCATGGTGACTAATACATTGGATCAACCGACAAACTAAAAATAAGACTTATACCAAACAAGAGAGCCCTTGGGCTAACTGTCACTTTTTTTCTTCTCATTGACTAATACAAACATGTACAGTAAGAGTTCAGGAAACCAAATAATGCTACACTAAAATGATCTAATGGGACTCCCTATCTAATTACTTACATGCTATTATAACACTGTTTTCTACATGATTTTTTTGTGAGTTACCACATTTTTAATCAAATGCCATTATTCATTAAGAAGTAAAAATTAACAAAATGAAATTCCTGAAAGCTAATTCAGATTGATGAAAAACAAAGGGAATTTTTATTTTCCTTTTAGCTATATACTAACCTGGTCTATGTGTCACACAGAATACTTCAGAACAGTGAACAACATATACATTTTTGCTAAATTCATGAGACTGTGGAAACATAATTCTCAGATGAACCTGCTTCTTTTTTTGTTATGATACACTGATTAAAAATGCTATTTGCAATGGTCTGTTATCCCCTCCCTGACCTACAAAAGAAGAGGTGAAAACTACTAACCTATTCTTCATTTTGGAAGGTAACTGACTATTTTGTCTTCTCATCTTTGCCCTGTTAAAAGTACCAGAGATCCTTCTGGTGAGAGAGACTCCCCGGTTCCCCATATCATTACTCTCATTTTAGTCTGGACATACTGATACATGCATGGCCATAGAAAAAATATGAATACTATATTTTACATAATTTAGAAACTGCATCAACTGTGTTGCTGATTTTCTGATAAAAGTGTGTTTGGGTTGCAATCCTTTAGGACTTGATGTAAAGGCCAAAAGTTTGAAATGAGCCAAACAGAAAGCATCATTCCCAGTTTGCAGCTAATTGACTGATCTCTAGGGGTTACAGGCTCACTGAACCCAGCACGGACTCACTAGAATCTCCTACCATTAAAACAATAACAGCAAGAAAAAGAAAAGATGGCACGGAAGGAAGTCTGTTTAACTATTAAGGGCACAACATGAAGCAAGAAAGCACTAGTTAGGCACACTAGACTGCTGCTTGAATGGAACTGTTGAACAACAAAAAAATTGGAGTGAGTTGCCAGTGAAATTTTGAACCATTTTCCGTTCTTCTCTTTTTTGTGCTTTTTGACTGGCTTCATTTGGTACTAAAATTGAGGTATGAAATTGCCTCCTCATGGCTGCAAGAAACAGTCAACTGTACTTGAACTGGAAAATAGCTTGCACATCACATTCTGCAGTGGCTAAACAGGAGCCACAACAACTGAATCCCAGTTATGATGAAAACAAGCCAGGAACGGAAAATGTCTAAAAGGTATACACAGCCACACCATCCTTAAGGATCTGTGCTTTGTGATAATGATGATGAGACAAAACCCACAGACTACTGTGAAAGAATAGCAGTAGTTTCATAATCCTGACATGATTACAGTAACTGTTGGCAGTTGCGTAACTTGGAGTTCAGTTTTTCTGACTCTGTATATATTCTAGGTTTATGTTATGCAAAAGCACACCTAAACATGTATAGGTAGATATAACTATATATAGATATAAATAGATATAGATATGCATTGTTTCTTCTGTTCCACTTGTCATTCCTTATTCTTCAGACTATGCACTTTCCTGCAACGCATAAATGCAAAAAATACATTTGCAGAAACAGAAAGTCTACTACATTACTCTTGTAGATAACAATGTCTGTACTCTGACAGAAATATTTAGAAAATCAGCACGGTGGCGGGCCTGTCATTTTGTCAGTGCTGTCTTGGATTAATTTCTTTCTCCACTGAATCAAAACTACCATTCCCTAAGATTCTTCCAGAAGTAAAAATAAATTGAACTGTGGAAATCGCTCAGATAGTTACCAGAAAATTTGATATTAGAAATGGATATAGCCTCTTCTTAGACAAAATTTGCATTTTGACCACAGCCTGATGTGTTGAGGCTTGTCTGTCTGTTCGTCCATACTGAAATAGTCAAATTTCCATCTTCAACCACTCATTTCTCAGAAGTGTTGTACACTAAGTGGTATGGCTGTAATATAACCTGTGTCATGGTCTAATCCCAGCTGGCAACTAAGTACCACACAGCTGCTCACCCCGGTGGATGAGGAGAAGAATCAGGAAAAAAGGTAACTTGTGGGTTGAGATATGAACAGACCCAAACAAATTCATATATAGTAATGATAATACTAATACTACTAATTATAAAATGAAAGGGAGAGGAGGAGAGAGAGATACAAAACTGAAGAAAGTGGCACACAATACAATTGTTCACCACCTGCTGACTGATGCCCAGTCCATCTCAAAACCACAATTGGTCCCTCTCCTGGGTAACAACCTCAGTTTATACATTGGGCATAATGTTCCATGGTATGGAATATTCCTTTGACCAGTTCAGATAAGGTGTCCTGCCCATGCTCCCTCCTGGCTTCTTGTGCACATGCTCACTGGCACAGCATGGGAAAATGAAAAATCCTTGATTTGGGGCAAGAACATCAGTGTGTTATCAACTTTACTTTTGTACTAAATCCAAAATGCAGCACTGCACCTGCTACTAAGAAAAAAATGAACTTTGTCCCAGCTGGAACCAGGACAAAGAACTGTTTTTATTCATACAATTTCCACACTATCCTTAATGATCACTGACATACCTGACAATTACTCGATTTAGGAATTAACAGAGCTATCATATTTGGCAGAACCACATGCACAGCTCATTCCATGTCCAGAAACAAGTGCTGTTTTCCTTGAGTCACCTTTTCAAATATTGTTGGTCATTGTATAGCACTATTCTCCACCAAAGCAAATTTCAATCTTATATTTTAGACAAACTTTAGAAATTCATTAAAAAAATAGAACCTTACCTATTAACTGGCAAAAGATGGCCAGAGATAACAGCACAACAGAGTCATCTTACACCATTAATATAACAATTAACTTTCATTTTCCAGTTTAGTTAGAGAACAGCGTAAACTCAAAATGTCACCACAGTCTTGTATCTCACACAACACATGCGAGAAGACAATTAAGAAGCTATTAAGAGACTGCAAAATAAATTCAGAAGGACTACATGAATAGATATCCTCAGAAGATACAAAAGAACAGAAGTATCAGATTTAAAAATCTGTGTGATTGGAGAAAAGTCCTTAAAGAAACTAGATAGTAAGTAGCTCAAGCCACTTCCCTCAAGCCTTTTAGCTGACATGAGAACCTGGTCTCTCAAAATTCATGGCAATTCAACTTGTATCTCATATGCTGTGACCAAGTAAAGATCACATCACTTCAGTGACTAAGGATGCCTCTGCTCTCCATAATGGACAGTGAGCATAACATATGTTAGTTCACATCAATTCTTCTTTAGAAAATAGCCTGAAGAAAGTTATCACATATATTTAGTTGAACTGACAAGATAATCAGTTGAACAATTCTGGTAATTATGAAAATGTTTACTTGCTTTTCACAATAAGAATTTTTCTTGTTTCATCCATAATAGCCCAGCTTCAGCAAGCCCCAAATCCACTTTTTGAAGGCAGGAACTGCATAAAAGTTCATGTTTCCTTCAGCTAATCTGTCCCATCACCTCTCTCTGTTCCAGCCAGCTCAGCCACATTACCACAACCTTCAGCTAGCACACAATATTGACTTAATAGTATCTATTACCCATGCTGTTTCGTTACAGCAACTCTTCTCTGTGCCTCCTAACATTTTACCCAGTCAATCCATCTGGCATTTTCTAAGACCAGGCTAAGGTTTGTCTGTTTGGCTTGCAAGATCTAGTTGAAAAGTTAGTCTGAGAAATCTGACGTGAATCCATCAACCCATCCTTCTTGTTTTGGTGAGTTTAAGTAGGCTTACAGTTTTAAGTGGAACTATGAGTGAGAGAGATGCAATTTGAAAATCATGCACATAAAAGACATTAGAAAGATAACTAAGTTGGCTGCACAACATACTCAAGTTTTTTAAGCTGCTAAAAAAACCCACCTTTTATTTTTGCTGCTTGTTATTTATTCCTAACATACCACATATTGTAAACTTTCATCCTCCTAATGCATTATGAAACTAGGTATAAAAAAGCATCTAAAAATTAAAACATTAAAGTGCTGTAGAAATTGTCAGAACAAACGAGCACACATTCAAAGAGAAAAAATTGTAACAGACAGACTTGTACAATGGCATGCAGTTATTTCACTTCAAATAATTTTTTTATATTCCTCTCCCTCCTTCCTCTCTTTTTTCCCCCTTTCATAAATTATTGATATTTGCTCCAGAAAGTTTAACATTGTACATAAAGTTAACAGCAATCTCAGCTTTAGGTCTTGCATGGCTGAGGATTTCTCTCTGAGCATTTCAGATTTAAATGTAATTGAATATAAAAGTACCCATTCACACTACAGGTAAGATTCATCCTCTTGTTTATCTTGAGGTACCTGGTTGAAGCTATTCATTTGGGCATCCCGCACAATCACTGGTAAAAGACACATATCTTCAGAAGGTGAGGAAACTCACCTATCTCAGATTAACATGAGGAACCCTCCTCCCTCTCCAGTGGCACACTCAGACACTGTTACTTGAGTGTTCAGGTTAGGTGAGATTAATCCCAAGTGAAAGAAGCCAGGGGCTCACATACTTTTAAATTGGCAGGCAAATGTGTTTGTGCTTAACAAAGTCAGACCATGTTCACAGCCAGGGAAAACGCAGCTGGCAACAATTATAAAAAATGTGTGGTTTACAAAACAGAATTCATGAAGGTGTACCTAGGTTTTTTTCCTCCTTTAAAAAGAAAGGAGAGCTTTTTAGAAAAAAGCTTTCCTCCAAGTAAACAGGGACAAAAGTTTTCTGTACCCTTTGACAGGTAAAATACCACTTCAGACTGGTAAATAACATGTGGATTTAAGTAAAACTTGCTAAAATAAGAGCAAAGAACAGAATTTGTAAGAGAAACTGTTTTCTGGAAGACAGATTACAAACTTCTGCCTTGACTAGCATTTAAATAATTTTATAAAGAGTTTGTAAATATGGAAAAGAAACATACCTGGCATCAACTCAGAAGTAGGGAATACCTCCTCCTGCTTCATCCTGCATTCATTTAGTAGCTCTTCTTTGGTTATTGGAAGATCTAGAACCTCTCGAATAATTTCTGCCCCTTCTAAGGCTTTTTTACCCATAACCAAGGATTTCACATCCCAGGTATAGGCCTTTCCGAAACGCCCACAGATCTCTTCGAATACCAGTGAATAGAGACGCTCGGTATCTGTCCGGAAAAAAAAAAAAAAGAAAAAGAAAATTAAGCCCACGTGTAGCCAGCTAGGCAGCTGGTCTTGCAAGTGGACCACATAAATGGTCAGGAGCCAGAAGGCACATATTGAAGTGAATAAAACGGCACAGAGGTACCCAGGTTTTTCAAGCTGTCACTTCTGTGTTAAGTAAAGGTAGCTAAGGGTTCCAACAGAGAACTATCTGGACCTGCTCTTTCAACATGTTTCTTTAGTATCCTAGTTAGCAAGAAGTGACTTAATTAAAATACTCTATGCTTTTCATGAGAAAGAAAAGAAGGGAAGGCAGGACATCTGGTACTTGGAGGATGCCATTACATATTCCATGTAAACTGAAAAAAGAAAAAAGATTTAATTATTTAAGAGCATCTTTGAAAGGAAGCTTCTGAGTGCCTTCAAAGACATTACAGTCATTACTATAGTGCTTCTGGCAGTGCTGCATGTACATGGGATTACTCCAGCAAAACACACCCACTTGTATTTCCAGGGGATTTCAGATGAGCAAACTTAAGGCTGAATTTTGGCAGTTTTTATGGCAGATGCATTTAGTTCTCAAGCTATCTTTTTTTTTAATACAAATAAACAATCTTTCTTTTCCTCTCCCCGCCCCCCAACAAATCTTTGAACAAGCAGGTCATTAACATTTAATTCAACACCAATATGGGATAGAAAAATACTTTCAGCTCTTGACTTCATTTCAGCAAAGATCTTGAACACTGGCTTTTCTACCAGTGTGTTTATCTTCTTAAGTAGTCTCTTTTGAAAAGCCAGCTACTGCTTTTAACCATGCTTTACTTTCCTTCTCATGCGTGTCTTTGCCTTCTGTATCTCTAATGGTGTGTTTATTATTATCACTTTAGCAACGAAAGGGAAAAGCACAGTAAGAAGTTGCTCTTCTGAGATTTATTTAGAGAAGTTAGGGACTTCACTTATCAATGTGTCCTAATTACTAATAAAAAAGTAATTAAAGTGTGGATATTACCATACTTTCTGAATATATAAAGTATGCAACTGAGTTTAAACTTTAAGATTTAACATAGACAAAAAACCAGACTGAAGAAGTGCAGAGCCCATGACTACAATACATGCCAAGACCTTCCCTGCAGTCTGACAAATGCTTACTGCTTTACCACAATAATGTGTTGTCCTGCGATCAGAGATTATTCCAATGTGAAATCCAATGAGAAACACAGGGGCCATTTCACCACCACGTGAACACACAGCAGTACAAAATACATTCTCTGCCACCTGTCAGAGCGCTCTAGTCTATGTTCCCCTTTGGTAACTAGAAGAGATGTTGAGCAAAAGATCAGCTGAAGACCCAACATACTTGTCTGGACCACTTAACAGGGCAGTGAAGGGTTGATAAAACCCTTTTATCTTAAAAATAGAAGGCAGAAGAAAAAAAAAGGCACCTGTGCTACTCTTTGCAAATGGTCCTCAAACAACCACAGTTACAGAAAAGTTACAAGTGACCTTGGGGACCCATGAAACACACCAGAAAGATATCACAGCAGAAACACAAGTAACTGGGTTTTGAAAGGTGTTAGGCTGGTTAACAGCAGGAAGGAGAAAAAAAAAGAAAAAAAGAAAAAAAGGACAAAACCAAAAAGAATCACCCACTTTGCCTGAAACAGCCAGTTGCTACTCTCTGCAAACTGAGAAAGTGAATTAAGAATGCAATGTTTAGAATTCACAGTTCTCTTTTTCCTTTTTTTCTGATACACTGTTTTTTCTTCTACATCTCAGACTCATGAGGTGAAAGACATAAAATTCTAAGTTTAAAATTAAAACTGAAAATTAATCCTCATCCATTTAACTAATACACAGAAATACACTCAAGCTAAGCAGTTTTAAAACAAAACAAGGAAACAAAAAATTCCAGAACATGAAAATTTTCCTGAGGGTCTTTATGATACTTACACATTACTCTATTTGAAAAACTTAACTCCAAAGCTAAAGGTACTAATTTTAATAGCCTCCTGCATTTTAAATATCACATAGCAGGCTTGTGACTTTTTTTCTTAAAGGAATGCTTTATCATGGCCAGCTTGCAGACCTAAAGGTAGTCTTTCATGCAATGTTGCAGTTTGCCAACTAAAGAGCACTCATGAACAAGCTTGAGTAAAACCTATTAAAACAGTTAATTGTTAACTTATTTATATTGTGTTAGAAGTTTCTCAGTGCTGAGAGAAAAAAACCCCAAAAACAATAAACCCCCCCAAACCCCCACAAAATAAAAAAAAACAGAAATACCTCCAAACTGGTCCACACACCACAACTGAACACTGTCTATGTTTAATTAAGTATATGTAAGTCCCATGTGTTACTCCAGTGTTTAAAGCAACATAAATGCTTACAAAAGCAGGATGTCAGAAAGCCTTCTTTCCATCCCTCCCTTATTATTTATCCATTAGAAGGCTTGGCTTACAAAATCTTCAACTTTTCTCTCAAAGACGTAATTTTCACTCTGCCTGATATCATAGCATTTGGACTCTTGGCCATCAACCTGGCTGCAGCAAAGATTATTATAATTTCAAGATTCCTGGCCTCTTGCGAGAACCTAAATATTTGTATTTTTTGAGGAACAATGTGATTTTAATTTTCATGAGTGGCTAACAGAAGCATAGATGTGGACATTTTACCTTCTCAAATAGCACATGAATAAAAACTGAAATCTGGGGGGAACACATTACACATACAGAAGCACACATATGCACACATTGTAAAATCTCCAACTGGAGACCACTGCTGAAAACGCTGCACTTCCTACATAAATGTATAACAGGTAAGAACTTCCTTTTGATTGAAGACAGAAAAAAATCTGTATGTCCTCCTTATAACTAGACAGCAGTGAATAAATAGTAAATAATTACACAACTTCAAGATTTCTTATCCCCACTGCAATGGAGCAATCCAAAAAAATGTACTTAACAAACACAAGGCAGGATAGCTTTTTCGCCATTGTAACAAGAAATAAACCACAGTACAAGGATTGACCTGAGCTTAAGTACATCAACGAAACATAATTGCAAACTGCTATAAATGTGCAGTACAGTAAGAAATTATATCTAATGTCCACACATGAATATAACCCATCAATGAAATGAAACATGAAAGAGAAATTAGAAGTTCAATTCAAGTGCCTAATTATAGGCACCAACTGGTATCTACCCTAGTATGTCCAAGACATTCACACACATTTGCTGTTAAAAAAAGTAATCTGGGCAAGACTCATACCTTACTGCACGAGCAGTCAGATGTCCTACAGCACCCTAAGTGGTAATAAACACATATATGTCACCAAGTGAATACAGCCCCCGCTGCTAGGCCCCGTCAGAACACAAGCTGAGCACACAACAGGACACACTGGCAGTGGCCTGTTCTGGTGTGTGGAAGGAAAAGCCAGAATTCTTAGCCTCTGCAATTTCCAGAAAAAGTATAACCTCAAATAATACATATAATAAAAATAATATATATATAATGAAATAACCTTTCAAAATACTCTTCTTATTTCTAGCTTTCATCTCTTGATCTATCTTTTACATGGGCATTATCAGCAGGACGTTCTGTCCATCAGCACGTTGCATTTCACTGGGAATGAGTAACATTCATTCCCCAGTCGTGTATCATCTTCTGATCACTTTTAGAGTGATCTTTCTATGTAACAGCACAGACAACTCCATTGGTGTTGTTTACAGTGTCCAGAAGCCAGTCACAATAAATACAAATAAAATGACAATGACAGAGGCACTGTGTTACTCAATTTGTGATCTGGCACAAAAATATGCTGACATGTATTCAGAAAGACCTGCAGGTCACTTGGCAACAGACGACAGTGCATAAATGGAGTGCATGATCTGCTGAAACCACTGCAGAGTCAGAATTAAAAGTGCAGATCTACCTAGGCTGAGAGCACAGTAAGCATCAAAGCAGTATCTAAACCTCAGCTTTATCAATCACTTACAAATGAAGACAGCTTATTACAGAAGATTATGATTTCATGGATAAATACAGAACTTGATTTTTTCAGAATGTTGTGCACCTTATTAAAATTAGGCTATTGTGATTCTAAAATAATCTGTAGTCTATCAAGGAGATAGGGTTAGTAGACATGAAAACTTCTTTTAGCCATAGCTCATCTTAGTCACTAGTTCTGAGTTCTTTGTCTGAATAACCCATTTCAACTTTGCATTAAGCTTCCCAGATGAAATACAACTATGATTTATCCTTCTGCTAGGAGTTCATACGGTCTTAAAAGAATTTTAATTGTGTGCATTCAATGTATTTCAGTAAGTCAAAATCAGACCTTGGACACAAAAATTCAGCAAGATTTTAAAATTTTTTTAGGGATAAAGAAATGGTTAAAGGGGGGAATTTTAATTTAAGCAACATTTCTTGTATCCATACCTTTAAGGTAGGTTTCTATTTAAAAGCAGAAGAGAACCATTTTCATTATTCAATTTAGCCAAATTCAAACAGTTATTTTTATCAACATTTTGGCCCAAGACTGAGAAAATCTCACTGGATTTTGTCAGGATCAATACTGCATGAACACATAGATGACTATGATTTTTCTTCCCTATGAATCTTTCACAATATTTCTTTCATTTCTTTAGGGTATGCAACAGTGTAAAAATCCCATACGCAGCACTAAAATGCTCAATTGGGGTGCAAGAGATAAATATAATTATAAAACTGAATATAATTAGAGAAGTGTGAATTTTTCCGTTGCTTTTTGCAACTCAATTGATGGCATTTAGCACAGCATAAACTGTAAACCTGCAAACAAATCTATACAATGGCTGAAATGGTGGGGGCAATCAAGACTCCAGAGAGTATTAGATGATTGTTCTAATCATGGAGTTCTAGTAATAGTAACAACGTTCACATTTTCTCTCATTTCTGGATTTAAATATAACACAGTCCCTTGAGTGTTTATTCTCCCACTTATAAACTCAACAGTGTAAAAGAACACAGGATTTAAACACAGTAATGGCAAAGCTAAAATAGTGACAGATTTCCCATCACAAAGACTAACTTTGTCAAGTCCTGACTATCACATGCAGAACTTAGTCAATGGTCCATGCCCACCTATTTGATCAGCAAAATCATGAACTCAAGGTTCCTTTCCCTCTTTCTCTCCAGCATACAAAGACACAGCTGATCAGCTCACTGACCAGTTGTGCCAAGTCTGTGAGACTCAGGAGGATAACAAATGCTGCAGCCCTGTATGAAAGCCAGGAAATGGATGACTTTCAATAAGTCTCTGTGTTCTAAAGAGATCTTTCATCAATCTTGCCATTCTACAACCTCTCTCCACACGGGCAGTACGTGCTCTTAGCTCGTTCAGCTACACAAGTGAACCAATTCCTGAAATATCCAAATAACTGAGGCTATGACTATTAAACAGTGGGACATCCAACACATTTCCAAATGGTATGTGGACTATCACAGAGCTGAGGAAGTACCACTGGCAAAATAAAAGCCACATAGCTATCCACATATTTGCAAGATTCTACTGGTTGTTTTGGTAAGCAGGGAAAGAATGGAAAACCACTGGCCTCTGAACAGCAAACTTAGAATGGAACAAGGACATCCTCTCAACACAGAAATCAAGATACTACTACCCACAATTTATCAGTTACAGCTCCATCTCAAAAAAACCCCAAAAACCACCAAAACCCCCCCAAAACTAACAAAACCAAAACAAAAACTGCCAAAACACAAAAATAAAAAATGTTGCTGAGGGAGCAATACTCTATATCACTGAATAAAGCACTGTGCATAACTCATTCCCCACTCTTTTACTATCCTTATCATTTTTTTCAGAGATAATCTGATTTTCCTCTCAAGGTATCAGCAGTCAAACAAGACAGATTGTTAAAAGAAGGTGAAGTTGCTATTAAAATAAACAATTAACACTAAATAATGGCTACTTCAATATCATGAGCTAGTTATAAAGAGCAAGTTATTCAGTAAACCATTTTACATGACTGACAAACCATAACTTCCAAAGGTAAAGAAAAAATTATTATAGTTGTTAAAATTTAAATTACTTCTGCCAATTTAGTTGATTAATGATTTGCAAATCATTATATTTTTGATTAGCACTTTGAAAAATTTACTGAAATGATCCATTATTGATCATAGTGAGGAGAAGGAAGTAGTCTATTCTGGAGCTTTAATTTTTGCAAACCTACTTCTTTTCTTCTGTTGTAGTGGAATATTAATATAAGTACACTCCAAGACAGATGAATATGTTACACGGTGATTACTTTCCTAAGTTCAGAGAAACACACTGCCACTGGCTAACTCACTCAGTGCTATCAGTCTCTTTGCCCTTCTCTGACACAAAACATTCAAGTTATTGCTAACAGGTCTAAAAAGACAGCAAGTTTGGTGCCCAAACAATAGCAGCTGCATGGAACTGTTTCCAAATGAGTATCACATATTTGCCCTTCTGGGCTTATATTACTGGAAGAATTCTTCAGTAGTAGAGACAGAGGAACCAAATTTCTCATTTTAAATGCAGAGAAACATGTTACTTCTATTGGGAGGGAAAGAAGCTTCTGAACAAATTCAAAAGGCTTTTAGTTTACATCAATACAGCAGATATATCTTAATGGTATCTTCTATTCACATGTACACCTTATCCTTCTGTTTAATGCCACAGGGAAGTGAAAGAAACAGTTCACAAATAAACCATGCAAACACTCTTCTGATGTGGAGCTGAAACAAATACTCTGGCACAATACAAAATAGCGCATGAAAAAGTAAAGAGAAGTCTTTATTTCAATTCCAACTTTAAAATAGGAGGCAATATATATGACAATACAAAACACTCTAAAACTGTACTTATTAAGCACCACCCATGTGAGAGCATCCCATTAGCTTAAAAACAGAACAGCTATTGATTCATTAAAACTGCCTGATATGCTTTCTTAAGCTCTCACACAGAGCCTTAACCATTAAAAGTATGTATGTATGTATGTATGGCCAGACTTCGCGAACGAAGATTTGGGCAGGGCTCTCCCCACATGTGGGTGTGCCCTTCCAGCCTGCACAGTGGATTTTTTAGGTGAGGCACAGCGTGCGCAGAACTGGCCCCACCGTTTAAGTCCTGAGGTCCACATGCACACACATGCACAGTATAAACATGGTAAATGCCAGACTACAACAGAGAGACAGGATGGAAGTGGGGAAAAAATTGCAGGAATTCCTACCCTGGGGTAAGAACAGCCACCAAAAGGTATCCATAACTGCAGAGTTAGTATGTGTAGGTCTTAATATTTCTAATAAGGGCAATTGCTTTGCAGTAACACATTCTTGAATCCCGTTAGTTCAGAATTACGTTCAAGAGGAGGAGGACAAGAAGCACAGATGAAAGGTAGGGCACAGCAATGGTACAGATCCCTGCATTTCACAATGACCAATAAAGATAAATTGGAATGGCCTTCTGTGTTTCATATAGGCATGCATCATTCATTCACAATTTATGTGGTCTATAAATAACTGGACAAAAATCATCTTTCTGCAAATTCACATCAGAATGTTATTGTTCTAAATGTAAAATTTATTTGCCTACTGTGAATAAGAATAAAAAATCACAATGAATTAGGGCACTGTTGTGCTAGGCACAGTACAAAAATCACAGATATCAAGAGTAATGCAGGATGTGAAAAAAATCCAGCTAATAAAATAACCCGATGCAGACTGTCCTGACCAATGGGAATGAACTGGTAGGACAGAAGAGTTAATGCTGACGGTGCTGGGTCAGTGACGTCCACACTACATACACTGCAGAGGTTTTGCGTGAGCTTGTCCTAGCCTGTTTCCTTGAACTGAATGACCATTTGCAACTGCAGTGCACCTTTCACCTTATTTTAATCTGAAAACTTCATTAACTCTTGAGATCACTCTGCCACGGGAAGAGAAAACAAGGCAGGGAAAATAGGAAAATGGCTTCAAAAGCACATGCATAACCTCACCTAAAGCATCAGTAACAGATGCACTCACAATCATCTTAACGAATCAGGTTTTTAATCCATGACAGTGATTATTAGTTCTGGTTTGACTCCAGAGCTCTCTAAGATTCAAAAAGACTCCTGCAAAACAAAAACAACGTATGTATTGCTCTCCCTAACAATCCTGTTCTAGGAGAGGAAATTGGGTGCTGTGCTATTCTGGAATGGACATAGGGACAGCTCAAATGCAACAGTGCACCAAAGCTAAAAAATGCAAGTGCAGGGAAACAAAGCACTGGCACATCCAAATGTCTCTGACTAGTGCAAAAGCTCGTGTTACCACCCAAGAGCAAGAGAGCTGGCCCTAGCAGGAGTAATGCTTTGTGTCCACGATGCTGCTGCCAACTTAATTGCTCCCGTCAGACTGAAGATGGCTTTGTAACGAGGCGTCTCCCTGTTTGCAGAATGCCTTACGTGCAAAAGCCACAGTAACATCTGTCTGCATCTGAATGTCAGACACTTGTCCCATGCACGACCATCACTTACACATTCCATCCTTCTTCTTCATCCCACAGTACACCCACACTTCCTAGATTCAGCTATCTAGCTTTTAGCTTGTTAAGCATTCTGCTTAACTCTGCAGGAGATGTTAATGAACACTGCAAAGAAATCTGTGAAGGCTGGCTGGACACCAGGCAAAAATGGCCAAATGCAGTATATCCTAGGCATCTCAATTCAAACTCTTTCGAGGTAAAGATCACTTTGTGGACTAAATGCCCCTGCAGAGCATCCCTGTAGCAAAGGTATGAAAGGTCTAATCCTCTGTCTTCACAACAATCTTCAAGTTCACAATTCAACCTCTTTCTTAAGTCTGACAAGCTGCATTGAGAGCTGCATATTTTACATGCCACTGACTGAAGCCAAGATACAAGACTAGAATGCTTTAAAATCTCTTGCTTCAGAAATACTCTTGGCTGATCATTGTTGGCAAATTCAATTTGTGGCATCTGAAGCAAACTGGCTAAATGTATCTTAAGTCTAATACTTTGTAATAATGAAAAGGCACAGACACTTTCTTTTCTATACTACAAACCAAGCCACAATATTTCTTAGAAGCAGAGAGACAGTGGGTTTTAACTTGCATTAAATTACTCGGTATTTTTGAGGTGGAATGTGAGGCAATGAAAGCTTCTGTTTTGGATAATTTAACTATAACAGCAAAAAAGTCTGTGGTTTTATGCTTTTCTAGACTGCCACCCATCCAAGCATCAGTTCAATCTGGCCACCCCAATCTCTCTCTTCCATGACCATTGAAACTTCTTCCAGTATCTCTGCTTTGAGAAATTAATGAGCCACAAGCTAAAACCAACACACAAATCTAACTCCCGTTGCATGTGAATCTCACACTTCATCAAACATTTGACACTATGTCAACCTCCCCATCTCCCCAGGTAGTATCCCTCATCTTTATTCAGATTGTTTTTAAGTACAAAAATAATTGTGACTACAACAAAAAATCAGGTACTACATAAGTAACTCCTTACACCTTTAAGAGTAAGCCAATGAGAAAGATTTTTGCCTGCATTTTCCACATGCTTTTTGTCTCAGTGCAGACTGATAAGAAAAGCAGACTCGTAAGTAAATGTGTTTTAAGCATTCTTTTCCCCAAGCTGACTATTCACATAAATTTACGAGATGATGCACAAACCTGAATTACTCCCAATAACTTGCAGTCATAACTGTAAATAGCTTACAGCTCAAAGGAAATGTTAACATGTTTACCATGTGTAATCTAGTCAGTGCTGCCCAAAATACAGCTTACTTGAGCTAAAATTAGGAAGAATAAGAACTTTTTTCCCAAGCTACCCAGCTTGCTTACCTCCTCCTGTTTCGTGCAGGTGTGTTGCATCGTTCCCCTGAGAAGTGGTGTTGGCTGGGTCGGGCCAAAGGAGGCTGCCTATTTGATGTCATCTCCCATGGTCGCATTGGTGGTGATGGGGCTGGTGATGCTGCTGTATAGTCAAAGACTGAATGGGAAAGGCGCTGCCGCTTGGGACTGGGACTGTCTTCGCTCTATGCCAGTGCAAAGAAAACCAAAACAAAACAAAAAAACCCACCTCCAGATGAGTGAATTACAATCCATACTTCAGTACTGCTTTGCAGCTAGCAATAGGAGTGGCTTATTCAAGACTGCACTAAAACACCAAGAAATTAAGAACCTGTAAGTAGTTGCCTATTCATTCTCTTTATAAACAGAAATTCTAAATGGCTCCCTAACCCCTGGAAGAATGAGTACTAAATTCTACTTTACCAGCATTAAAATATAAAAATTCTAACATCCATGCAGAATCAAAACGACATCAGAAAAGAGAGTAACATGAAAAAAATAAGGCATAACCTATTTAACAGTCCTCCTGCCATAGCACTTACAGGCTAGAGAGCATGAAAAGATGTATAAGCACAGACTTCACAGCAATGGAATCTCTATTAGTCAGTAGGCAGATGCCACACAGAGCTTGTGGTCTGCACTGCATCTCTTTATTATCAGGTCTGTACTTACACAGCTTATCAGACACTTGCTCTGTACTCTGCCTATTTTGATCTGCAAGCTCAACACAAGGATGCTTCATCCTTCTAGTTATTCATGTAATAATGTTCATTTATACACATAACCTGAAAAAAACCCAAACCATCAATCTCTGGTTAAGTCTGTGTACTTGTTAAAATTCCACAGGGACTCCACAGTGCTCCAAGTTTTCAGCACTAGTGATATGAAGGTCATTCACCTCCACGTGGTGCTCTTCCAGCTGGCTATGAACACAACTACCTCTCCTCTTCTATGTG
Source organism: Myrmophylax atrothorax (assembly GCA_026770055.1). NCBI lineage: Eukaryota > Metazoa > Chordata > Aves > Passeriformes > Thamnophilidae > Myrmophylax > Myrmophylax atrothorax. The sequence continues at coordinate 21,155,270 of JAOXXN010000001.1, read as the reverse complement.
TGCCCATGCTTATTGAATCATCTAATAGAGCTGTCATCCTTTTCAGAAGTTCCCACCAGTGCCTATGAAGCCAGCAGCGAACTATTCTGTCAAAATTATAACACATCATAGCATTAATAAGCATGGCAACTGAAAATAGAGAAAAATACATGTCATACTTCAGAGCTCACAATCAAATGAGCACACAAAAACCACATGAACTACCGCATTGGAGCCATCCTTCAGTCCAAACATCACATGGGCTTCTCTGACAGAACTGATGCAAATTGTAGTGTGTGGTCCTTTAGCTAAGTTAGGCCTTAGATTTAGTAGGCCTCAGTTTAGTAGGCCCTAATAGTGTTACGTAGATTAGAAGGGACAGGTCACCTGACTTAAGCAGCCAAAGAAGTATTTCATACCAGATGACACAAACTGAGATGCAAAAGGGAGTGAAGGGAGGTGTTTTTCCCTCTGCTCATGGCCCTGGTCTGGACAGGATGTGCTGTGCTGTTCTGCCACTGCTGCCCCATCGCTACTGCTGTTTTGGGAAGTCAACATTTTTATTGTCAGCTTCTCCCTTTCCCTTGCTAGGTATTTCTCAGGAGGGTTTGTGGGGTGGTTTTGTAGATCGGAGTAGTGAAATTTGTGTTTGGTAGAAGTGGGGATTTATTGTTGTTTCTTTTCTTACCTTTGTATATGTATGTGTTATATTGTATTTTGTTTTTCATTTTCCCTCTTTTGTGCAAATACATAAATCAGTTTAAGTTTTAGGGTTTTTTCCCTTTTCCTTTGGCAGGGGGAGGAGGGAGGCTGCACTGCTTGGTTGAATAGTTGGCATTTTGCCAAGGTATCAGACCAAAACAAGTGGTTTGCTGTTGTCCAGCTTGTCCAATCACCCCACCACTTAAATTTCAGTCCACCACAGCACTATTTCAATTAAAGTTGCATGTTATTGCAGATGGCTAAAGCAGAGAAAACAACTTGTCTGCAATGGCTCTGTGGCCCTCCCACAGTCCAGTAATGCACAGGTTGTTAGAGGACTTGTTTCAGATTCAGTTGTAGACTGGGCTATGAACACCTTCGGGCTCTCACTTTACAGGGCCCTGTTATTTTCCGAACACCATTACGTTGCCTCTTGGTAGGTCTCCACTGACATATAGTTTGTACTCCAGTGTTCTTTCTGGTGTAAGCACACTCTTTAACAACCAAAAGGTTTCACCAGTCTAAGAGAAAAAAAGGTATTTTTTCCCCTTTTCTGACTTGTGCAAATTACAAAATTTACAGTTTTCAGGCTCTTGTTTTCAAATACTTTAACATAAATTGCAGTTTCCCCCTACTGTATCTTAACTAAAGCAGTCAAGTTCCTTATGGAACCAGCGTGATGCTGCATCCATTCATTGCTCAGTCTCTTCTGAACTCCTTAACTGACTGCACTTTAATGTTTCAGGGAAAGTAGATCAAAAGAGAGGTATGCAGCTGAAGGTTCATGAAAGTAGATGTCCAGGTAAAGGGTGACTCTTCCAGAAGGCTGCTTGCCCTCAGAAGCTCAACACCAAAAAACTGGAAGATATTCCCTAAGTGCCTTGAGAGCAAAGATTCTGTGAAAATACCTTTTTCGTTAGATTTCAGAGAACATTGCCAAAGGACAAATCATTAACAAACTATGCTACAAGAGTCACAGAAGGATGATTTGTGGCTCAATTTTCAACACGAGGATTACTAAACCTATTCAAAGAGAAACACAGGCAATAAAAATGCTAGTAAATTAGGTATACTGGGATTTTGAAAGTGCAAAAGAAAATGTCAAATGGAAGAAGGAAAAAACTGGGTTTAGTGAAGCTGGCAGAAAACAGAATCCTGAAATAATAACTACTGCTGTCCTGACACATTCTATATATGCCCTTGGGTGGGGACCTTCCATTGCTATTTCTCTATTTTAAACCTGGGCACCTTCCCCAAGCATTAACATACCCTGTCCTGTAGAAAGCTGTCTACGTTGGAAAAACAGTTCTTTGATTATTATTTTCCTTTTACTCATGGAGTGTCCTACTTCGATGACAGTGGAGATGCAAACTGCTAAGTCATGAGCCTTCATCATCACAGTAGCTCGCCAAATCCCCACATCACTCCAGTTGTGATGTTCAAAATATAGCCTGGGACTACTGCTACCTTTTACAGCCATTATGCCATCTATTTTTCTCATATCCAAAAGGCAATGAGATGGACTGGCTGAGAGGTATCATGAACATTGTATGTAGCTTTTAACTAACAAGGCAAAAGCATGACCTTTCCTTAAATATACATTTAGCAAAAGGAGCAGGATGAACAGGAATACAGATTACTTCATATTTAAAAGAAACAAAGTCATCAGATTGTTACTAGTAAAAGCAGCAGCATATGTCAGGCCACTAAAACCTACAACCTCATTCCTAAAAGTGAGCACTTCACAGACATTCCCAGTAGTTTTGTCCCATTCACATCTGTGCACCCTATAAAATTTTCTAAGTTTAACGGTAACAAAAGGTGATTAAAGAGTATGCCCATCTGTAAGAGACTCCTTTTAAAGGAAACCTACTACTAAAAAATGTAAGAAAACTTTGTTACACTACTTATACATTTCTTGCAGTAATTTTTTTATCTAAGTGCTGTTCTGTTTCATTAGCAAAAAACTAGATATTTTCACTAAGACAATACCTGTTGAGGTGTTGCTTTTTCATTGTTCTTTTCCAGTCAAATTATAAATACTGCACCCACACAGGTTACCAACCACCACAGAAGGGAATTATTACCAAAGCAATTGCTGCCATTACCTGAAGACCACTGTCCTCTCCAACTCCCTGCATATTCTCACTTAATGGTCCTGGGAAGCACAACAAACTACTCCATGACCTTCATCTCGAATTCAGAGAATAAACCACATCTATCTTGTAGTCCCCAAAAGACCAGTACTGTAAAAGTAAACTAACACTTCAGGAGTATTTCAAGTATAGCCTTTTCCCACAAAAGGCTTTACACAAGTACAGTATTACAGGTAAACCCCCTATAAAACCCTCGAGGCTGAATGGAAATCTGCCACTCCCATGTTCCCTCTTCATCAGTGCATCCTGAAACAGAATTTTTTTTTCCCCTGATACAAACCAGGAAACTTCAACACTTACAAGCATTTTCAAATTTAACTATAGGCATCTAATGAGCTAGTAAACAGAGTATTTCGCATATCCTGCTATGGTAGGATATATACTCCAACAACTGTGATCCAATTTATGTCCAAATACATCTATATCTAACAGTAAGTTCTTCATCTGAACAGACAGTTATGTCCAAATGCAGCAGCTTACTCATAGGCCAGGACTAACCTAATTTTAAGTACATTTTATGGCTCAGGTCTAGTTAGCTCTGAAATAGCTGTGCTCCACGATCCTAGAACTAAGACAGGGGAAGTCCCCTATGTTAATGGAAGGAGTCACTGTGGCCCAGATGAGCTTGTAACATTACTGTCCTCTTCCATCTGCGCCCCAGAAAGCAGCAGAGCAGAAGTGCAACTTGGGAGTGTGGCATTAAGAAGGTAGAGCTTATAAGTTCACACCAGTTCCCCTTGTAACTGGCTCTACAGATGTAAACTCCGTAGGAAACCAACAAAATAACTCAGATAGCTACAGCCTCTCCAGCTCCCTGCACCAAGAGCAGCATTCACTTCTGTTACTGGGACTGCAAGCCTGCAACTCCACTGAGACTCCTGTTGCTCGCCTAGTTTCTTTCTACTCAAGCTGGTCTCACTTAGCCCTTGCAGCACTCACACACACACAGCATAGAAAGTGATATTAAACAGAGAGGTAGTTTGGAAAAGATCTAATAAAACAGGACAGACTGCAGCAGCACACAGCTCAGCTAGACAAGTGTAAACAGTAGGCACATCATCTCCTCGGCTGGCGCAGTCCCACTGACCTACTCCAACATCCCACATCCTCAGGTTTGTGTGACTGAACAGATTTTGTTTCTTGCCTCTGTCTCCACTAAGTTTATTTCGTAGGTCTGTGTCTCTCTATATTTTTTTTATGGCTTCGTCCTTTCCCTTAGAACACCATTCCACTAGGCCTTCAATCAAAGAATCTCACAAATAAACATTCCCACATTCCACGCACCCTCTTCAATTACTGCCTGGTCAGGTTTGGTCCTTTTATATGCCTCCCTTATTTTTTTTTCAACAGATTTGTGTCTCAATGTTCCTACTTATTCCTCCTTTTCTTATTATACCCTTATGACACTGAAAAATTCTTTCACCAGACACTCTCACATGAGCTGATGCTCTCTTCTTCTACATTCCCTTACAGAAATCACACAACTCTTACACTAAGGATACAAAAGAAAGTTGTGCACTGTTAGATACAACCCTGAAAGAGTGAGATGAAGACTACCTCTGAAACCAATAAAAACTAAGGACAATATGGAAAAAAACAACAGCCCCTCACCCCTTGCCCTAAGAGAGAATATTTAACAAAAACGGAAAGGGTTGGTGTAGGGGAAGAAAATAACGTTATGGTAAACCAGTAGTTTGTCTCCCCCATCTGGGTATGTGAAGTCCCAAGCACATTTCGTCTTCTTGCCACAGTAACCCAGGACAGTTCTCCCCATCAGGTTCTCATTTTATTAGCACTGCTGTCCCAGGGCTCACACTGTGGCGATGGCTCTGCTTTCCCAAAAGCCAAAGCTGTCACTGCTCAGTGTCCTGCCTCATCCCTGAAGAATCTGCACCTACACTCTGTGTAACAGTGGGGAGAAAGAGAAACTGATGAAAAACTGGGTTGATACTAACTTGTAAGCTAACAGATGAAAAGCTCTTGGGGTACATAAAGTTTGACATTTCCTTAAAATACACTTTTAAAATTCTAGCTTCTAATAAATCTAGAAAGAAACTACTAAAAAGAAACAACTACATGCAATAAATTAAAAGTCTTGTGCCACAAGTGGCAAAAAAGTAACAGATTTTATGAAAAAATGGACTACTTCCAGGCCTAATTACTGTGCTTTTTCAGAGACAAAATAAAAAAATATTATCCAGTTGGACTCAGGGCTGCATGACAAAGGACTTGTCTATGTATAAAGATTTGCCAGCAGAACCATAATGCAATGATACACATCTTTTACTGGCAAAAGCTCTTTAGAGGAACTTTATCTGACAAAATGAACATCAGAAGTAAGAATTTTTTGCTAGTATAATTGGATTTGGCCAAAGAATTTTGCTGGTTTAGTTGCACTGGCTAATGTAGTGATACTTTTCATCCAGCCAAATGTGTGCCAGTCCAACTAGAGCATAAAATACTGGGTTTTGGATTCTGAAGTGCTAAGCAGGATTCAGAACCTTTGCTTCAGTTCAGCACCCTTCACATGAGCTTTTTCTGTTCTCATGTATAAAAGAACAGATTCAGGGCCTTCTCTGGTAAGAAATGCAACATGCTGTGACTGCTGACAATGAGCACGATCTTGGTACAACAAAATGGTGAAGTGGAGGTAAATGGGTACATGGTAAGAAAATAAAAATTCAAACACTGATGTCTGCACCCTGCATCCTCCAGGCACTAAATAAAAATCCCAGAAGGTAAACATTCAAGACATTCAAAAAACCATAAAGCATGGTTTAAAGTACCATTCAAATTTTACCAAATCTCAACATTACCATTAATATTCGGAGATACTCTTTGTCACCAGGCTTTAGTTTCAGAGTTGTGACCAAGACACAACTTGGAAACATGGCTGGATGGGCGCTAGACAACTTCCTGATGAAGGAACACTAGGGGAAATATGAATTTGGTCTAATAAAAAAATTGGCAAAGAAATAGAGCCCTTCCCAAAACTGCAAACTGTCTCAAACAAAGCAGGTAACCAAAAAGAAGGCTAAAATGAGCCAATTCTTGCAAAAGTCCTAAGAGGCATCACCTGGATTAGTGTGTACAGCTCCTGCCTTCCCAGCACAAGAGAAACATGAGCGTACTGGAAAGAGTCCAATACAGAGTCACAAAGATTGCTAAGCACCTAGAGCGTCTCTCTTGCACAGAAAGGCTGAGGCAGCCTCGGATTGTTCAGCCTGGAAAAGGAGAAGGCTCAGGGGTATCTCATCAGTGAGACACTGGAGCTCTGTTTGAACATGAGTAACACTTTTCTCTGAAGGGTGACTGAGCAGTGGCACAGGTTTCACAGAGAGGCTGTGGAGTGTCCCTTGCTGCGTATCTCAAAAGCCATGGTCCTGGGCACTTGGCTCTAACGGGCCCTGTTTCAGCAGGGGTGTTGGACGAAATGAACTCCAGAAGTTCTTTCCAACTTCAGTCACTCTGTGATTCTGCAATTTATTTTCATTCAATCCTGAACATCAGGCTTTTTGAAGCTATTTCCTGTGAAAGAAGGAAAGTGCCATTCAAGTGATAATCTGAGGTAAGGCTTCAAGTTGTACCCTTGAGACACAAAGTATCCCTACTGTTCCCCGCTGAACACTAGATACATCTGAGTATTCAAAATGGGGTGTCCTTTCCCTCTGCACTTCAGAGCTTTTTCTCTGTAAGTTTTACACTGTCAAGAATTAAGAAAAGGAATCTGTAACTAGTACTTCAGAGGAAAATTCCGCAAACAGAGAACAAAAACTCTTAGGGAACTAAGCATGACACAAACTGTTCCTGCGGCTACAGCAAAGCACAGCACAAAAAAAAGGCAGTTCAAAAAACCCCCCGTCCTCCTGGTGACATCTCTCTGGATTTAGGGAGAAAATATTTTGTATTTCAATTCAGACAGAAGAGCACTTAGCAAGGCACATCATTCTGAAATGAAGCCCACAGCATTTCCAAACACGACCATGTGGTAACAACTAAGTAACTCCACCTTAAAATGAAACCAACATACAGTAACAAGGTTGCCAGTGCAAAATTCACAGTAGCAGCTTTAGATGTATCAGGTATCTTAGTAATTTAAGGGAATTAAAAGAGCCCTTGACAACTTTTCACACAATTTGTAAAATAAAAGCAACGCTATCAAACATGGTAAAAATAAGATGCAAGTCTACCTTTTTTGTTTTGTCTTTCAAAGCTATGACAGTATATATATCCATTAGGCTGCTACTGTATCTAACAACTGCCCCAAAACTTCTCATCAGTAATCTTTCTGGGCCATCCATAATTCATTCACAGTTAACAGGATTAATTCATTATTCATTGATATCAGGCATAAAGGCCAATTTACTTTTCAGCACCAGAACTAACAACGAATCCTCCATAGGAAGTGCCTGTAAAGATCTGCATCATGTTACTGCAAATCACATACCAGCAGCACAGAAGAAATTCCACCAAATATCTTCATTTTACTTATGATCAAACCACATTATTTAATTTGTTGCTTATTCTATGTCAGACTGACATTTATTTCCAGTGCTTTCTCTACATTAATTTCTTCTCTGAAATCCATTTCTCATTTAACTGAATGTTTAGGATATACAAAAAATAATATTATGAGATAGCTAAGTATAAATTGATAAGGTTTCACACAGTAAGTATTTGAAACAGTCCTAAGAATTTGATTATTAAATGTCAATTTCTCCTCCTGAAAGCTGAAATATTACTTTGCTGCATATAAAGTTAAAACGCATCGGAATATTAGAAAAAATGTAAAAATATAACCATTGTATTTAGCATTACAGTACTAAATAGCAAAAAGAAAACAAGGAAATTGTATTTAGTACGAGTACACTTCTTATTTTCAAGCTCTCCTGCTCACACAAAAAGGACAATGCAAACCACAGATCCCAACCGAAGCACCTCCTTTTGTAATACTGAAGCAGGTTTAAGAACCAAGGATGCTCACAGACACCTCAAAGTTCTTAAAATTGATTTTTTTTTTAGTATTTGTTGTTGCTTGCAGTACTTGCTGCATGCAAACAAGAATCCTTTGAAATATAATATTTTCAAACCATTTCTGGGAGAAATGAATCAAAGCAATTTAAACTCACAAAAGTTTAACTGCTGCTAAACTCAAAAACTTTGTCAAGTACTTATTTTTGTGTCACATTATGGTGGCTTTTTCTGAATGGGGATCCTTAACTCTCAATCCAAAACACCAGCTAAACTTCAGTAAGGAAAAAAAACCTCAGGTATACCTCCCTCTGTACTAAAAAAAAAAAAAAGTTGTTGGAAAAATGCTAATTTCACTTTAAAAGCCCAACTTATGGTCTCAGATTTTAACTCGACTTTATCGGTGTGGGTAACAGAAAATAGAAAACAGTTTGTGTTATTTCTGCACGTTTCCTGCAGTTAATATGCACTATGGTAGTAAGTATTTCAGGCTTTCTTAAAACTGGAAACTTAAAAAGTAACGTAACAAATAGCACTGGTATCCAGTAAGATTTTTTTTTAATATATTTTCCATTGGTCATTTCTTACCAGTTCATCTCCAAATTACCTATCAACTGAGGTAAAGTGTCCATGTTTTGACACCAACACCACCTTATACAATAGAGAAAGTGTGATTTCAGAGATGGTGCTAAAAACATTCTCCAAACCTCCACAGAGCCCTGATCTGTTTTTTATGTGTAAACAGAAGGTAATTTCTTAATTGAAATCACAGAATGATGGATACAGAAAGAGGATTTCACATGTATATAACTAAAATATATTTATTATTGTAAAAAATTACTTCTAATGTCATAAAATGTATGGAAATTTATGTATTTAAAATGATGCCAGGGCAAGAGTAAAGCAGTGAGATCAAAGCAAGCTGTTCAGGTATAGCCACATTTCAGAGAGATACAAGTTTGCAATTTTTACAATAATTCTACTCTTTCAGCTGATGGTGGCAAGGAGTCTGGAGACAAGTCTGGCCCAAAGTTGCTTCACAGCAAAGTCTTTGCTGCATATCATTTGCATATAAGGTGTGTATTCACTACTGGCTCTGTCACTTAGGCATGCGAATCAAACAATACAGGTACATCAACAGAGACGTGCTAATCAGGACAAATTTTAAAGAAGAGTGTTTCCACTTAAAGGATTTTCCCCCCACATTAAACTACATATACACAGATGCACACAAGTACACATACACATACATGAAACACAATACACATACATGGACAAGCCAGCGTTTGAGCACTGAAGACTGAAACCTCTTATTTGGGTAAATAAATGTTATATTGACGATATTTGTTGCCAAAGAGTTAAAATAATATCCAAACACTCATACCACTAAAAACATTACTCACACTATTATAACTATTGTTCCCAACAGGCACGAGGGCAAATGAGCATTCAAGATCTGTTCCTAGTAAAAGGACTACCAGCATAATATCTCAAATCTATTGTGGAAAACCATATTCACATTTGGCTGCTCTCACTGTCATTGCTTGTATGTTGTGCTAAGTTAACCTAAAAGAGGAGTAGAGGAGGACACATTGCAGGTTTTTAGCTTCAAGAAACAGATCTTTTCACTTACTTTAGAAAAGGAGATTATTCTCAGGTAAAGTCAAAGGAAGGTTTGTTAATAAAAAGCAAGCCACATGATACACATCACATGATATGTGAGGGGGAAAAAGCCTCACTCCCCTGAACGCACTCAAATAAGCATGGTTTGCTGGCTCACTTCTTAAACCTCATCCCACACTTGCTTAAGGAGAAAAAAGGCATTAAGAACTTAAAGCAGGTAAGAAATCTGATGAGATATGCCCTTTTTTAAAATAGTCTTAAGCTCTGCCCAATGCTGAACAAGGTCTCCATCACAGCTATGAACTGTTAAGTCACATTTCAGTGACAGATCCACGTAAACATTCATATATTGAAAGCAAAGCCGAAGAATACCAAAGCTATATCATGTCTCTGTATTTGCATTTGAGAAAGAGTGCTCTGACTGTTCTCTGATACAGTAAGGAACTGTGAACAGAGAGGAAGAAAGGTTCACATATGATCTCTAACCTATGGTCAGTATGACCAAGAGTACACTGGCCTTGCCAGGCCCTTCATGTTCACATCTGAACATTTTTCTCAAATACGTACTCATCCACTTGGAACTTTTTATTTACCTTCACAAGCACCTTCCACAACACTGTTCCTGGTCTTTCATGTCTCCAATCTCTTCACTTCCCCTCTTGCTTTATGTACAGTTCTGATGTTTTCCCAAGAGACATGGAGGACACCAGAGCAAAAACACTCTCCCTCAGTAGTTACCAACAAAATAGTTTAAATGTCTTTGCAAGAGATTGATTTCAAAGACTCAGAGTTTTAAAATGCAGCTCATCAAAAATATTCATCATATCACAGCTTTTTAAAAGAACAATCCCAACACAGATCTTCTAAAGAAAGAAACTGAGTAAGGAAGTACAGTCCTTAATTTTTGGATAGAGAGAAAGGCATCTCCTAAAGCTTTTGTGAGACTGCCAGGCAGAGCACCTGCTAAGCAGCACCATAAATTGTGCCATGAATGTTCTCATCCCTTCTCACACAATTTACTTTTACTGCAAAATGAAAAAAAAAATTGGGCACTTCTGTCAGAAATGAACAAAGCTGGAAACTACAACGCACAAGACTAAGATAAGAGGCTCTGTAAAGAGGATGCTGACTTAATACAATTTCTGAGTCTTTCCAGGACAGAGGCGTTCACAGGTTTTGGGATAAGAACAAAACTGCAAGAGTGATAAGATGTCAGGGTTACTTACACAGAAAGTAAGCAAAGCGTGCACAGGAAGCACTGTGTGTTTTTGTGGTATCTGAGGGTGTAGGGGGAAATATACAAAACCCAAAGTTATTGCAAAAAAAAAAGAAGGTAAAAAATTCTGTGATAGCAAATCTGAAGCATACTCACTGAGAACCAGGAACTGAGACATTAAAGAGGGAATGTCTAAATTTCTGAGAGGGGAAGAGCAAAGTATCAGTCTTTCCACTGCTGCAATGCCAACAGAAGACACCAGGTGAGCCAGACATATATTGCTTACCTATTTTTCTAGCAGGTTCCAGTGTAATCCAGACAAATTGGTTGGAAGGCAAACAGCAAAATACTTAAGGTGTGAAAAGGGCCTCCTTTCCCCCTTTTCCCTTCCTACTGTTTTTAAAGAACTGCTGTGGTTAGCATTTTACTGCCGTTAAAGACCAAAATCAACCCTAGCCTTCGATGTTCTGACAGACAGGTATCAACAGAGGGCACCAAAAGGCAAAGCAAGTTTCCTCGATCTTTCAAGAGCTTAGTAAAAGAGGAACCTATATGCTCCCATGTCAAGCTAAAGAGGAAAAAAAACCCAAAACCATCCTGTTACATCATAAACCCAGTCAAGTTTTGCCCAAAGAATTTAAATGCTCCCTATCAGATTATTTAACTTGATAATAGATACTTACACAGAGAAGGAAAGCACAAGTTCAATTTCTGTATGAACTGATTAAGTCAAGACTGTATCTTCCAGAATTCTCAAAAGTCACTCCTCCACAGTGAAAGCAACTCTCTGACTGAAAACAGGAAAAAAGACATTTCACGTCTTTCCTACTCTTGCCTTTCAAATTCCTCTGGGAAGGGGAAGTGGAGGTGGTGGAGCTACATACAAAGAGTAACTGAGAAAACCTTTAGAAGCCCAAGACTTGTTCAGTACAATTTAATTCTTATTAGATTCGCTAGTAACTCAGCCCCTGTAGTTTCCATGAACAAATGTGTATGACAGCTCTGACGTGCAACAAGACTACAATTTCACAGTGCAAGACTGCAACTCAGTACTAGGTCTGAGGAAGTAACTTCTCTTCCTAAGCACACTCTTTTTATGCTTGAGTAAGAGATGCCATTGCAACTCAAAAAGGCTTTCTTAGCAAAGAGTTGAAAAAGTATTTATATCATGTAAATTATCTCCTATTACAATGTCAATAAATCTTACTGAAAAAAGGTATTCCAATAAGCTGATGCATAAACTTGATAAATCGCAACAGTACTAAAGCCACTAATAGCAGCTTCTGAGCCAAAAACATATCCTTCAGGAAAAAAGAAGACAATTATATACTGTAATTCCCATACCACTTCAAGTACAAAGCAAGGACTGATCAACTTGCAACTTCACTTTAGTATTTGTTATTGTTTTATTAATTAAAAGAATCCAACAACAAATTGAACCAGATGAGAATCAGACAAGCTTAACCTGCTCTGTAAGTACAGGAGATGACAAAGATTCACAAAGGAGAATCATGAGATCACTGATTTGTAAGACTCTTTTATTGACATACCACTTGTCACCACATTTCACATGTACTGTACCTCCTGGTAACAGTTCTCTGAAAACCTTCTTCGTATTGTTATTTTATGTTTGCATAGGTTTTGGGTTTTCCTAGAGATTTGGTGAGTAAGCATGACCAAAAACATTATCAACTCTCATTAGCCGTTAGATCTGCCAAAGAATCCATTTGCTCTTCTGTCTCATATTTAATCCTGTAATGACTGCACCCTCCTTTCTCTTACTGCACGCTAGTATCCAAATGGAATCTTTTCCTCTCTCTGAACACTGATCTCCAATACTGTGCCTGCAACACCCCTTTGAAGTTAACAAATGTAAGGTAATGCTGTGGAACAGTTAAGGAGTCTGTTGGGCCAACAGGCTCCCTGTCCATAAATACCATAAATTTGGCAACTGAAACCAAAGTACTTGCCTCAGCTGAATGACATTTAAGAACAAGCACATCAGCAGCAACACCTAATCAAGTAGTAGGCAGTACCTGGAAAAGGCAGACTATTAGTTTTGCTCATCTTACTGGTTCACTTCACATGTGACAAACTTATTTGAAAATACTCATCGTCTCCAAGTACTACCTTCAAAAATTTGTTTCAAAATGCTAATGCTATACATTCATAAACATTCCACAACTTGAACTTCTGTGTAATAACTGAAGTATTCACTCTAAACAATTACAACTTAAAATGGATGTCCTAAGTAAACATTTCAATGCACAATCTTTTTCAAAACACAGTTCATGAGCAAACAGGAAGCATCCTTCTGGCCTAAGTATTAAAAAAATGTAAAAATCTCCTTCGTGTTACTTCGGAATAGGAATTAACTCACATCAGGTGAAGAATACTAAATACCCTAACACTATGTTTCCTAACACGAGTGTTTCCTTACAGTTCTACCAGCTAATTTAAGAGGATTAGAGACACCTGGAGCCTTCCTTTGACGGTGCGGACGGGAGAGCGTTCAGTGCTCCAGAGGCACTTCCTTCCCACCGCCTTGGCGGCGGCCACCGAGAGCCCGCGCGTCGTGAGGACAGCGCACCGCAACTCAGTCGGAGAAAGCCAGTCCAGGCTGGGGACCCGGCTCTACCTTTTGCCATAGCAGACCGAGCACCTTTAACAAGACCGGACGGCTGTGTCCCTGCCCCGCTCTGGCTGCCTCCCGGGCCGGCCCATGAGGAAGGAGCGCGTCTTCCGCGCAGGGCACCCGGTGGGGTCGCTGAGGCTCCTTCCCAGCTCCCCGCACGGACGGCGGCACGACCGCGCCGGGCGTCGCCGCTTCCCCTCCGTCCCCCGAGCGGGGCAC
>JAOXXN010000001.1:21125868-21141669 GCA_026770055.1 Myrmophylax atrothorax | reverse complement strand
GTACTAACCGGGGCTGACCCTGCTTAGCTTCCGAGATCTGATGGGATCGGGTGTCAGGGAGGCATTTAACTGCCTACACCATTAAAAGTAGAACTATGCAAACAGCAGTTGATATGGTGCCTACAAAACCCCGCTAGTTGGGTCCAAACCTATGGTTAACCGTGAAGTACCTTCTTAAAATGTGTTTGAGGAAATCAGTCAGGAAACAGTTACACAGTCCATAGCACTTAAGGGACTATACCAAGGCAACAGTGTTACACAAGGAATGGTCTCAACTAGAGGAGCAAAAATTACCAGCTCTGAACACACTGTAAGCTTATATAGCACGTGCACAAGAAGGCAGCCTTTCACCAACAGTGTATCTCCTCTTCTTGAGATGCTGCTGACAACACAAAGCAGCAGTTCATCGACTCGAGGAATGCATAACAGGGTTTATAAAGTTGTTTTGAAATTATATGTTCCAAGGCACTTGGAGAAAACTACCATACAAAGGAGAAGAAATCAGAAAGGTCACTTGTGTTATCAAGGTCAGCAAAAGAAAAACCAACTATATCTTCATACTTAAGATTCTGGAGGGTTGATCCTGGCTGGATGGCAGGTACCCACCCAAGCCACTCTATCCCTCACCTTCTAAGCTGAACAGGGGAGACAAAATATAATGAAAGGAGCATGGGTCTAGACAAGGGCAGGGAGAGCTCACTCACCAGCTACTCTCACAAGCAAAGCAGACTCAATTTGGGAAAATTATATCAATAAAATAGAGGAATAACAAATAACACCAAATCATAAAACGTCTTCCCTGCACCTGTCCCTTCTCCCTAAGCTTAATTTTACTCCCAAGTTCTCTACCTCTCCACTGCAGCAGCACAGGTAGGCAGGGAAGGAAGGTTGCTGTTAGTTCATCACATCTCTGCCACACATTCCTCTGCAGGGGTAGGACTCCTCGCACTCTTTCCCTGCTCCTGTGAAGGGTCCCTCCACTCAGAGACACACCTAATGAACTTCTCACAGTCTGAGTCCTTTGCATGGGCTGTAGTTCTTCATGAACTGCCCCAGAATAGGGTCCCCCTTCCACAGGGTGCAGTCCCTCAGGAAAAGACTGTTCCAGCATGGGTCCCCTGTGGGGTCACAAGTCCTGCCAGCAAACCCACTCCAGCGGAGGCTTCCCACAGGGTCACAGTCTCCTTCAGCTGCAAATTCAAAATGTTTGACTTAGTGTCACTGTTATGTTTCTAAATCACTTTCTGTAATATGGTCAAAAAAGTCAGTTTCCTCAACAGTGGAAACATTTCAAAAGACAGAGTGACTTCAATAGAAAATAAAAACATTATTTTTCCACTGTGGCCTTGGACCATGTTCTAAACTTAATTGCAGCAATGTATCAAATGTATTACCACAAAGGAAGTGCAAAGAACTACAGATTAATAAAGCTAATCTCTTCTGTCCACTCAAGAGCACCTAAAATTTTTAAAGTAAATCTGCTGATGGAGTCATTTTTCTGTGGTGATAACACTAAGAGCAGAAAATCAAACAGCATCAAATAGCTTGATTCTCCCAGAGTGAGAACATTCCATCATGGCTGACTATCTATAGTTAGGAGGAAAGTGTCAGAATGCTGCAAGACCAGATCACAGCAACTCTTTAATAGTTATATACCAAGAACTCCTAATCCTATCTATAAGGTAAATTATGAAAAAAAAAATCAGACCTTTGAGATTCATGATGCAAGTGTGATACAGCAAACTGAAAATTATGTTTTATGAGCTGTAACGACTATTTGAAAACTGGAGAATAAACCTCAAACCAATGGTATAGACGGGAATAAAAGGAATTTCCAATACCACGTAACAGTGGACCTTGACACAGGCGAGCCACAGGCTTCTCTGAAGTAGCATGACCACAGCCCTCGTCTCTCATGTGGGGCTGAGGATCAGAGTAGAGAGGTTAGTCTCACAGCACTGAAAAACTGAACATGGAGACTGCAAGAGTCGTCCTAGTCACAGACTCAGTAGCAAGCCAGAGGGAAATCCTAACTGACTTAGATGAAATACAGCCTGTAGTCCAAAGCAGGACCACTCAAAGTTAGTGGACTACCATGCAAAATAGTTGCGAAAGGGTTTCAAATCTCCTCAGTTTGAAACCATCCCAGGGACATTCATCTGCAAAAAACTGCAATCTCTTCACTGCACACAGTAGAAGTGGCACGGAGAACAGTTAAAAATTTGGCACAGAGCAGGTACCTACAGGCTGATGTACTGGACCCAGTCCTCACTTTCAAGTAAAATATTTTAGCTTTTAAAGCTTTTCTTGGAGTGATATTTCCCGGCAGAAAGGAGGTGATCAAGAACTTCTCAACTCCCACCCTTGGATCAAACTGACCTTGTAATATTTTAGCATACTATGACAATTCCAAACTAGCATAAGGTCTTCAAATGTCAAAATCCATTTAACCTAAACTCTACTATCTCTTGTTTAAAACAGTACCAGAGATATTTTATAAGACGACATAAAACTTACCCACACTACAATCTTGGAAGAATACAGTGATTACAAAAAGGTTCAGAGAGAGAACATGTCAGTGAACCCAATTCACATGAGGACTACACAAGAAACAGAAAGCTAGAAGGATACTCTCCGGCAGTAGCTATTAAGGTTATATTTTCAGCTATCTCAGAGGGGAAAGGCTGAATCTTATTTTGCTAGAGAGTAGTTCTGGGCATAATGGAAATGTTATGTTATGACTCTGTTTTTACTGTGAAAGCTTAGAGTTACAAGAAACACTGCTGTACATCCTACTAAATGAAATAAAAAATATGTGTTCAGAGACTCATACAGTGCAAGAAACTTTAGTCCATCATTTCATCCTTCCATATGAGTAATGTGATAAAAATAAAAAGAGATACTGTGAACTGAACTAGAAGTCATTCCACTTTCACTCAATGTTTCATTCCTTCTACCTCAGTTCTGCAAGTTGAGGTCAAAGTTTACATCTTGAGACACAAACAGCTTCACTCTCCTGTGGCTGGAATTTAATAAGCCTGACACAGGAGTTACTGCACTGGGGTGTGCTTAGTTCTACTGCAACAGTGCTTGCAAAAGACAAGCTGGCAAATTATATGCTCAATAAGCAGACAGAGCAGATTTTTTACTTTGTTTTCAAAAATAGCCCCAACTTCCTTCTCTCCATTCAACATCTAAAGAAGGAAAAAAACCAATCCAGTATCCTTTCTCTCACTATTCAGTACTAGGTAAAATTCTAATGAAGTCACAATGGTACAAGCAAGAAACAAACAAGCTCACAGTTTCCAAATATAAACATGTGGGATAAGGTACACATTTCCAATTCCACAGAATGGAACCTGAATTTAGATTTACAAAAAAAAAATACTTTCTATCATTCTGCTTGCAAATGTGAAAACTGATTTTGAAGGTGCATTGCAGGCAGCTGCTAGAAAGGGGAGAGACGTTTAAGGAAATCAAGAAAAAAAACCTGGTGTTTCTCATTATCCCCTGAGAAGGTATGGAAAAAACCAATGGCTAGAAACAACTAATATAAGCATCACTTATGTAAGTGTATGTAGTAACAATGAAAACAACTATGAACAGCTGTATTCAGTGGTATCCAAACAGATTTGAAACAAAAAATCTGGAATGAAATAGAAGTTACAAGCACTTGAACAACTAACTCTGAAAAATACTATTTCTAACAACTGCTGTTCAATAAATAGCTCCTCTAACCCCATTTCAGTAACTTCCTTTTGCTTGATCTAAAATCAGGCTTACAATCAGCAAGAGAAACTGCTTCATTTGCTGAATACACTGAACTGAGTCACTGAACTTATTTGACTTCTAGATAAAAAAGTCCTATACCTTTCAACTCATTATGTTTTTAAACTTCTGGAATGCAAAACATCTGCACTGCCAGTACTGAAGCTTTTAAACTGCTGCATCATTATCATCATCATTCTGTGAAAAAAATAATTTTCTTGGTAGTCTGTAATTGTTTCAAAGGCTCCGATAGAGACAATTCAAGTGGGCAACACATTTTTCAAACCTAGATTACCATTAAGGATGGTTATAAGATGCTTGCAATCATTGATATCTGTAAACTATTTTGTTGAATATATGGTTTATGCTTCTGGGCCTATATCATCAATAATATTTTCCCACAGCTTGAAGGAAGGGGGTAGCTACTGTGATTTAAACAGAACTGTGGGATTTTATAACGTGTGCCAACTCCTTTACTTCTACCCAAGGAAAGTGCATATCTCTAAGGTACCCCAAATTACACCCTGGATATGGTACAGCACCCACTTACTGGGCACCTTGTAACCACTCAGGAGTGCAAATACAATCTCTCTGAATTATGTATTTCCATGCTGTCCTAACCTCTTAAAAAAAAGTCATAAAACCCTCAAGATTTTTGGGAAAAGTTATTGATAAGGTCTATCAAATCAGCTGCCAAGTCAAGAAGACTCCGGTAAGTTGAGGATTTCAAGATGTTAGTGAGAACAATTTCTACAAAGATCAGATCAAATCTCAGTTGAGCCTAAACTTACAGAGTTGGGTTTTTTTTCCGAAAGCAAGCCTGTTTTTAATTCACAGCACAAGTAGACTACTTTAAAGAAATAGGAGGAGAGATGAAAGGTACATGCAGGATCCAATACAGAAAGAATGGATGGGCACTGGAAGTATCTTTCATACTGTAACATTCTTAGGAATGTTAGACTATCAATGAAATGTAAATTCTTATCTATACAATTAGAATATAAAGCAGAGAACTGAAGCTCACTATTTCAGTATGCAAGATATTATGAAGTGAAAGATAAGCCAAATATCTACTGAAAGTTGCCCAGAGGAAAATAAGCATTCTGCCGTCTTTTTTGTTACATACAAATACAGAAACATCTGGGTCAAACAGGAATATTTGTTTTAGTCCCTGAAAGCTGCAATTATAACAGAAAGAAAAAAAGAAAATATGAATGTATTCCATGTTGAACTACATTATTAGATAAGGGAGTGGGTTAAGAGGGGAATAACTTCCATTGCTTTGCGATAAATCTCAGAATATTGTTTTTCTTCTTTCTCTCTTAGTAAAAACTTCTAAGTTAGAACATGTAGCCATTTCTCAATTAACCAGGGCAACGAGGAGAGATAAAACATGCTAACACCAAGTTAATCATGTTGTATTATTGCTTATGGGAGAAGCAGGGGAAACATAAGGATTTACATAGAGACCGCTTTAACCAGCCAGAATAATGCAGACAGGTACCAGCTACAGACCCTGAAATGCCAACACTGAAAGCCAGGAGTTTTGACTGGGGAAAAACAAGCCCTAGTTTAATAAACATAAACTATATAATCCAGTTTTGCTATTAGCTCTCCATTATGCTAAGACACTTCAAGAAAATTTTGACATATCTTTAAGGCATTTTTCTTTAACAACTTCGGAGTTACTGAAAAGCGGCTCATTATCTTAATAGTTATTTTAAATGTAAGGAATCCTCTTCTTTGTATACATATACACACATGAAAAGACATCCCCTGTATCTCTAAAGCTTTATTCAGAAGTTGTACAGTTTTACTGAGCAGTGGAAAATTTTCCAACTGAAAGAGTATTATTTGAAAGATTCTGGAGTGTGTAAAACAAACAGATACCCAGAACAAAAAATGAATTAACATATACAGAAGACCTAATAGTACAATGACTATTTCAAAGACTTTCTCCTATTTATGAAAAGTATTTGAAGCAAAAGCAACGCTAACATAATATATCCACAGAATGATAACCGTATATCCATATCTGATAACTAAATAATTTGGAGCATAGTCCAAGAAAAACCAAGAATGAACATAAAGTCATAAAATTCCTAATGATATGACACTTCCCAAGATGCCATCAAAGTTCAGATGTTCTCTCGGAGACCAAGATGCCAGAAGAAAACTGCTATATAAAGTACACTTGCATACACTTGTGTTTGGATAAACTCTTACATGCAGTTAACACTGTCATTAGTAAGTGCAGTTACTCCTGGGGGTCCACTGTATATATTTTGGAAATCATAAGCTATTTGTAAACTCTGGGACCTAGAAGCATTCAGGTCATACATTATTTCAAATCTTGCCCCAGTATACGTGCAGGCTGCCTGCACTCTCCACCATCCTTCTTTCCATAGGAAAAGACTGGTCTGGACAGTAGCAGTGGCCCTACAGCAGACTCCAGAAAGCTCTCCAGTCTGAGCAGTTCAGGGACCAGCATGGGCAGGTAAGGTTGTGTGTGACAGGTCACAGCCACACAGAAATTTTGCTGTGATACAGTGTGAGGTCATTAGAAGATGCAGCTGTTTCTACAGCTATGAAGACTCATGTAATACGAAGCTACTCCTAGAAAATTTTAAACAAAAATAAGTACATGACTAAACTTCAAAACTAAACTATATGACTAAACCTCACATGTCAAATGTTAGTTAAAACTTTCAATACGATTTGTTGAGAAAATTGAAACTTTTTTTAATCTGTAAGGTGTTTTTTTTTTCTTTAGTGAGAAAAATGGTAGAACTGGCAGTTATGAAAAGTGGAATAAAGATGCCAGACTTTTCTTTTACCTAAGAACCTAGAACCTCAATTTTATCCTGTTATTCTACAATGTTTCCAAGTGCACATACTAATTAGCTGCTCTCTAACAAGCTGCAAAAGAGTGAGGGCGAATAGTTCACTTCCATTTTGAAAAAGGCAGAACCATGATAAACAGTGAACTATGCAAAGTCAACACGGAGTCAAACACTTTAAGAAACTTAATTTTACAATACTGTGTAATTTGCCATCAACTACCACATAAGAAGTTTAAAGTTCTAGAACACACAAAACCAGAATAGCAACACTACTTCTAGCTCTTTACTCTTCGATACCTTCGTTCATGAAAAATGAAAATATTCAAATTAAAAATGGGAGAATGACAAATACAATAAAAACATGATCTAAAACAATAATAACAATGCAAGTTTTTAGGCAGCGTAGTAGCAATTAGATATACTACAATACCTTAGTGGCCCAAGTACTTTCATTTTCCTGAGATATGTTCCCCATGAAACACTGTTTTTAATTTTTAAAGACTAAAAATTTATTACATTGTGATAAGCTCTTTGTGGCTCAATTTCCCCTGGGCCATAAAGCAAAGAACGTTTTGTTAGTCCAATAATAATGTAACACTATAGAGAGGGCTCAGTTCTAGCATAAAAAGATCCACCACTGCACATGGTGTAACTCTTTGCAGTAATGATCTTGTAGCAGAATGATGGCATTATTCAAGGTTATGTCACTTTACAGTCATGTGTGGGTCTACTCTTCTCCCCTGAAGAGACGGGTCAAAGGACATTTCTGTATGTAAATTACAAAACAAACCAAAATCACAGAACAATTTATTCAAATGAAATTATGCCTTAGTATACTTATTTTCTACCTTAAAGCCATTAATTTCATACTTCAGACCTTCTGATACCCTACACACCCAATTCTTTGCACTAAATACACATTCTCTTTCATTCCATTCTTCTTCCAGTACTAGTATAATTTTTTTTCTCGTGCTTAGAAACGCTCCCTAATGAAGAGCACCAGCTTCAAAATCATAAATCACCCAAATCTAATATAGATAATCCCACTCATTACTGACCAGTAATCAAATAAGGGTCTGTTCTAGTAGTCTGAGTATGTACTCTGTGTCAGTTTATGTTACTCAAATGGAGTGATTAAAGCAGAACATAATTCTGAAGACACAACATTCCAAACGACGCCCTAACATGAGCAGGCAATTTGCTGGATAGGGTGACACTGTGAAAGGGAACCCGAGTGAACTCGTATTTATGCACAGCAAACAATCACTGCCCAGGGCTGAGCTGCTTGGCAGCAAACCCAGCCAGCTCAGCACCCGCAAGCACAGAGCTGCTGCAAAGGACTAGCATGAACCCAACCTCGGGGGAGCAAAGGTGACATGGGGACCTATTACACCAGGTCAGAGAACATGCATTAATGAGCTGGCAGAATGAGACACGGTGTGCCCCTGTACATACTATGTAAGGACAAAGGTCATGAGTAAATTTACATGGATGTGAGACAGAAAGACTGGACTGACAAACAATAAACTGTGTTTTCCTCTCAAACGACTCGTGTTACCCTGAGACAAACTGCATTTAAAACTCTTCCAAAAGAGCCACACACAGATACAGCAGAGGCAAAAATGAAGAGCAGAGGAAAAAAGCAATGTATGGAGTGCTGACCCGTAACAGGTGCCCAAAGGAAATCTTTCAAGAACTAGAAATAAACCTGTTTCATCAGACACACACAGTCTACTAGGACTGATTTGATGACTTTGAAAAAAATACCTCATACATCTCCAAAAGGAAGGAGGAAGCAAAGTAAGAATACATTTTAAAAAGAAACCAGCAAAACCACACTTGGGAAAGAGCAGTGTCTAGTTAGATGAGTATTTCCAAAATACAGTATGAGATTTATTCCTACTACTGAATATGGTATTCATTATAAGAGGAATAAAAAATATTAAAAGCTGCACAAGAACAGAAAGCATACATGGAGACAGCAAACATTGATAGTGTCAATAGGAGTGCGATGCTTCAAGAACCAAAATATTGCCCAAAAAAAAGGTAGAAAAAAACCCTGTCTGCCATCAAAGAAAGAGCTGAAAGAGATAAAAATGTTCTTCTCTGGTCATTGAAGCAAAAGAAGTAAAAAAAAAAAAAAAAAGTAGATAAATAATACAGGATGGTTTTCTCCTAAGTACCAAGAAAAATCCTGATAAAGGTTGGCACTGCCTCCCTGAACTTTGGGTCAGAACACTGATTTTATTCTTACCAAGGAAGAGAAAAAGGACAAATTAAGGTCAGGAGCCTCTGCTAGAACCATTGTAAGACACAAAAATGATCTTGCTTATATAATTCTCAGCAGTCTTGTGGAAGAAATAAGCATCAATACAGAAAGGTACATAAACACATAATAGAAGCAGCAACAGTCACTTGCAGTCTCTACTTCATGCTAAAGATGTCCATTATAAATGCAATAAAGTTTGAAAGGAGGAGGGGTTTGGCTTAAGTGCTTTTGTGTAGTTAGTTAACATAGTTCTTTGTCTTTAAAAGAGCAACAATCACATTGTGAAAATTATCATCACCATTACACTCTGTGACAAATTTAAAAAAAAAAATAACAACCACCACCATCCCTCCTCCCCCAACATTATAAATGCCAGTATTCAAGAACAGGATTGTCTCTCAGGGAAAATATACCAGCAGAATTAACTGAGAAAAATTTTGCTGCCCTACCCAAATGAAGGTGCCCCCAAAAATTTCACTCTCAGAAGTTCAATTAGGCAACTCACAACAAGGCTACATGAATGAGTTACAAATACTCAGAACAAAAGCCGCAGAATTGAGCCCAAGATAGCACAGTGTAACTATTGCCAGTATGCAGAATAATAAATCCAGGGTTGTTAATGTTGTTTTTAACCTTAAGTAAAAAGAAAATTGGAATACAGCAGCTGGAAATTGTGTTACAATAATGGAAAATTCTATGAACCTTTTCTTTGTGTGAAACTGTTTCATTTATGAACCTTACTATTTACATTCAAAGCAAAATAATTGGGAACATTCTACACAAAACAGTGTACATAGACAACAAATATAAAATCCTTATCATCTACAAACAGATAGGAAAATCTGCATTTAGGCACACAGGGACACTAATTTTTATAAATGCTAATTTCAAACTGCTATATGAACCTTTAAAAATCACTAAACAGAACCTTTAGACTCACAGCACTTTCAAAAGATGCCTCTTCACTTGCTAAAGGCCCTCTATATAACTGAGTGTAACAGTCAGAAAACAAAAGGTACGTTATTAAAAGGGAAATTGGAAAACTCTTGGGATTAAGTTATTAAGCATGTGGTTTCTCTTTTTTTTTTCTTTTATAACTGAATGCTTTGCATCTAGGGCAACTAATAGATAAGCACCAAAAATGCATTGCATTTGTGTGTCATTTCTGTGCAATATTCAAATCAAATCATGGATCTTTCAGCTTGGGAGCATTCATTGCTTAATTTCTTAAGGAATAAAAATTATGATTACTAATGCTGCCCATGGCATTTTGAAATGTGGTAACAATCACAGAGATGAAAAAACAAAACAAAAAATCCCACACAAACAAAGCCCCATTGTATTGATGGTGAACTAAGCTGTGATTCTGGATCATTCTAACCACAAACAACAGGCTACCATGTGGATGGGCAATATGCAAAACAATCATGGGAATACCACAAATCAGACTCTGGGTTAGTATGTTTATGTTCTTGCCAAAATTTTTCTTGCTCTTAAAATGTTAGCTTTCAAGCATATGACAAATCTTATTTACTCTAGTTATGGTTAGTTAATTCTCAATGAGGAGCTTTTTACTTATCTTCAAAATTTGCTTATGAAGCATCTGTAAGGCATTTTAATCTAACAATATCCTTAATCTCTGGTTTTGCAACAAATTAAAAGTACAAAACACGAGGGCAAGAGAGTATTTTTGCTTCCTTCCTTATTCCCCAAAATCAGATGGAAACGGAGAATGACAAAAAAAAATAAGTTTCCACTACACAGAAGCAGAAAATAGGCTTACAAGATTGCCATGTTATAGCCTAAGAAGATTAATTCCTTCACTTAAGCTGTAATAGAGGACAATCTAGTGAGGACTGATGTTTAGTTGAATTGGTGCTATTTGCTCGGATGCAGAAGAAATAGGAAGCTGTTTTAACCTCCCATTCACACTGTAAAAAAAAAAGACAGCATGCACATAAGCAAACGCCAGCATGGAAATCTCACCAGTTTTCTTGTAGCAGCATCTCCTAGGCAACTTGTGCAATGAAATGAAAGTAAGAGCACATTTTTGACTTCTGACCTTGTGACAATGGGTAGGTAACACTGGGGAGAAAGAAAACATGCCAAAACTCTTGCAAATCAGACAACACTGCAATGAATTTAACCGCACGCTAATTTCCTCTACAGTATAGACCAGAGATGACCTGTATGATGCGCCACGCCGGAGCGGCTTAGCAGTGGCACACAAGAACATAGTGGTCTTCACACAAAGGGGTAGCAGCTGTAAAAGCAGCAACTTCTGATCCCAGTGGCCTAAACTACTTCTTATCCCTCTACAAATGGTCACAACAAGCTGGCATACCTGTGCCTGTACAGTTCAACATGACTGAGTTACGGTGAAAGTATATTGCAAAACTAAGCTGCTTTAGGAACTCTCATTCAGATCTACTCAAACACACTGATTTATCTTATGTACAGATGCTGTTTTCCAACATTAAGGGGCACTGGCAAGGCTAATAATTTACATAAAATGATTGCTACTCCTAGCAAAAATTTAAACAAAAATAAGTACATGACTAAACTTCCTATACTGAAGTGTCATGTTCCCTGTATGTTAGCTTAGCTTTAGTTCAGCTTTATGCACAAGGTTAAGAAACTTCTTATCTTTGCAGCCATTTTCCTAAGTTCATTTGTCAGTTGGGAAAGGTTAATATTATACATGCAGCTTGTAGAGAATTTTAAATATTTTCAGCCCTGTGTAAGTTTAGGCAACATTCAATCCTTTCTGTGTTTTGATGGTGGGGTAGCTATTGGCTACAGTTATGTAACAAAACCACTTGTCAAAACTCAAGATACAACTTATGCAGTAAGTTTAAAAGATAGATCCTAGGGGGCATTACTCTAGTTGTGTATTTTGTACAAATTAAATAGATTTTTCTTTCTATCTTTAGCATTGGTTTTGTATGTTTGTACAATATGCTAAAAATACCAGGACCAGATATCAAACAGTAAAACTATAACAACAGGATTTATTTAGATATCAGAGATCTTTAGTTCCTGTTCTGGTTTATTATTATCATTATTACTAGTAGCATTATTATATATTAACCTTGTATTGTCTGTGTTGGATAAGCATACACATAAGTAGGTTTAATATTTTTAACTATACTACATACTAGCAGCTAGAACAGTACTCTCCTGTAGGAAAAGACTACAACATTTTAAGAAAAAGTAATCTACTGTACTGAGCATTTAATATTCTTTGATGTAGGCAATCAAGTAGAAATTTAACTTTTGAAATGTCATGCTTTAATTGAAGTGCTGGGGGTTGTGTGTGTGGTTTTTATTTATTCTTGTTGTTGGTTGTGTTGGGTGGTTTTTTGTTCTTTTGTTTAAAAAAAAGAAAGTACAGCAGTACACCAAAAATAAAATATTAGTTATTCCTTTTCCTGTGGTTTACACTACACAGTGCACCACTAATCAACTGTGTTAACTAATGAAGCTGCTTTAGGGAAAGTTCAGATTGGACATTAGTTCAACTCTCTGAGAAGGGTGATCAGTCACTGGAACAGGCTGCCCAGGGCAGTGGTCACAGCACCAAGGCTGTCATAGTTCAAGGAGCATCTGGATGATGCTCTTAGTCCCCTCTTTTAGTTTTGGGAAGCCCTGCAAGGAGCAGGGAGCTGACACAATGATCCTTATAGGACACTTCCAACTTGAGATATTCTAATATTCTATATATAATAACACAGGATGTAACTGGAATACATTAGCACAAAAGCTGTTTTTTCTCTTACAGCTGGAGTTTCTTAAAAAAACCCCAAAAAATCCTTCAATTAATTTTACCCATTAAATAATAAGCTGTCTAGAGGTGCTGTTCACATATTTTACTTTCTAAATGAGGGCATTACTTTCCCGTGTGCTAACATCCTGGAAACCGGAACAACAGACAAAAACCCCAAAACTTCATCCAACAGCTCAAAAAGGAATTAAGAAAAAAAAATAAATAAAGGAAGGGAGATTGCACTGATTATTCATACTGAAAAAAAGAATCTTAGGTAACACTTCAAACAATTACACAGAAGGACTCTGAAAGAAAGGGGTGAAGTACTTTCACAGGCAATTCAGGGGCAAGAGCTTCCCTATAGAAGGTAAGCTGATATATCAAGGTGGGACTCAAGGACAACTTAATCAGCCTCAAATCATGTTGAAGAGAGAGGGGCAGATAAAATAACAGAGGAACAGACTCAGCAACACTTGCACACAGCCCAGTCTTAGCCACTAAAGGTTCTATAGGATAACACTGTTTTTCCAAAGTCAAGAACCTTGTAAGCACCTCAGACCTCATGTAAGGATTTTACACTCACACAGATTTTGGAAATCTTCCTATCAGAAGATATCCTACCTTCCTTAATCATAAGGAAGTACGTCAGTTACAGAAAGCAAGTTCATGACACATTAAATTAGTTGAATGTAATGCTCAATTTTTTTTTCATCATTTATAGATCAACTGATATTTATTCTATAAAATCAGTAAGGGTTAGGTGAAAATTTCCAATATGGTTACATACATTTTCAGACACTACTTTGTTGCAAAAATTATTGCAAAACTTCAAGCTTCAGATTCTGAAAAATGCAAACCAACTATGGAGGTACTTCAGAAAGTGTAGTTTTAAATATCCAATGCCAAAATGTTTGTTTTCCTCTTTGAAAGGAGGCAGTTTTGGGCATATTTCTACAGTTTCTCAAAATATGCATGGTATTCATTTTATTATCTTCAATGAGCACTTTGAGATATACCAAAAAATTCATAAGAAAATTAAAGGGGTTTTTATATCTCATGTAGATTTACACCAATTCAACCATTTGTCTCATTCAGAAGACTTACAGTAGACAGGTTGGGCAGAAAGCATCTAACTTGTGTGCCCCTTATTTCATTCCTTCCCCAAAATTATTCCAAATCTCTTGAAATTTTAGGCATCTTAGGAAAGTCCAACCAGTGTCCTGACTACGTTTTTGCCTCCTAAGGGTCACAGCTCATCATGAAAAAACAGGTTCACCAAACATTGTTAAAGTTGTGACAGAAGTCATAGTATTTAGAGGCTAAAACATACTACAAGTTCTCTGAAACAAAGTGTACATTATGAAAATCATCAGGATGGTATTTCTTTTACTCCTTTGTAGTGAAATATATTTAAGAAGTATTTTCAGTTTAATTCATTGTAGCTGAAAGATTTTGGAACTACAATGCACTCTTTATAACTTTTTTAAACAGAAGAAATCACATCCATGTAGCATAACAGTAACTAGGGGAATGGAACCACAACACAACAAGTACTTACCAGTGTACAGGATGCCTCATATATAGGGATTAAAAAAAATACCAGCATAAAGTCTTCATGTAAGTATATTTTATATATAAGCACATGAAATGCCATAACTTATGTCTGCTATTTTATTGGAATCCAGAAAGCAATGAAGTATTTACCTGGAGCTGTACTTTACAACAAATTTAATAGCAGCAAGGAATAGGTTTATACCTCGAGTGTCTCAATATTGGCAAAGTTTTAGGTCCAAGAATTATGGATCTTTTACAATTACTTTCCCAGTATGAGGCATGGTTCATAATCCACAGTATTTTTAATGCTTCTTCAGTGTATGAACCTCAGGAGTTTAGAGATCTACAGTATTTTTAATGCTTCTTCAGTGTATGAACCCCAGGAGTTTAGAGATCTAAAAATTACTCAGAACCTCAGTTTGTATTGGTGCTGCCTGTTTGGAATGTTACAGAAAGGCAATCTCTAAATATAAACAGGATAGCATCTGAGAAAAACGTCTTTTGTTCCTAGAATAGTGTCCAAAGCTAAAGCATCTAACCTGTAAATACCTGTGCAAGACAATTGCATTGAAAATCCTGACAGTATTCAAGGCCGGGTTGGATAAAGCCTTGAGCAACCTCATCTAGCGGGAGGTGTCCATGCCCATGCAAGGGGGTTGGGACTAGATGATCTTTAAGGTCCATTCCACCCCCTTAACATTCTGTGATTCTGTGAAACTGATATGGAAATCTTACATATCCACATCAATGACTAAATGCTCATATACCTTACCAATACTATCCCGTTCAGGTGAGTATTCTCTTTGTGAAGCAGATATTCAACTTCTGACAAAAAGCAGTAGTAACTAAAAAAAAGCTTTCATGAAACTTCAAAATAAGAATGAAATTAACTGGTTCTGTATTATAGGATTACAAATATGTATTATACACACATATATATGTGTGTGTGTGTGTGTGTCTGTATATGCATACATACGCCAGTCTATTTGAGACTCCAATGATGAAAGAGAAAATGCAACTAAAATAACTCACTCTTTTGCATAACAGATTAAGAGTGCAAATGAAACAAACAGAATTGAAAGGCTTTGAAATACTTAAAACTATTTATGATAGCATGAGAGAAGCCATTTTCGTTTTAAAAGTTGGTAAGTGAATCATCTTCACAGGTTAAAAGGCCTGAAGGAGGGGAAAGCGCACATTTCTTGGAAACAGAGTAATTCATCAAACTTTACAGCAGTCTTCCAAGAAACTGCAACAATTTGGGTTTTGCAGAAGGAAGGCACACACCTCAAGTTCACACCTTTTAAGAATTCACCCACATCCAAAGCTGCTTCCTGTGCGACAACCCACATGGGCTGCTTCAAAAAACAAGTCACATAGAAAACCAAGTCCCATACAACAATATTCCATTATTCCACAGGAGACACTCAGCAGAGGCTCCTGATTCAGCAAACAGGGACAGATTTAAACACTGTCCCAGTCATGTATGGCCAGACTTCGAGAACGAAGATTTGGGAAGGGCTGTCCCCACGTGGGTGTGCCCTTCCAGCCTGCACAGGGGATGTTTTAGGTGAGGCACAGCGTGCGCAGAACTGGCCCCA
>JAOXXN010000001.1:21098330-21108770 GCA_026770055.1 Myrmophylax atrothorax | reverse complement strand
ATTTCAATGTACCTTCTCTCAAATAACCTTAAAGGCCTGTAGAAAACCACATATGAGGAAAGTGGAAAATTGGAGAGTAGAACTTGGGAATGATCTCACTTAGTCCTCAGCTGCCTTCTGACCCCATGTACAAGAAAAATAAATAATGGAAATTCAACTTTTTTTCAGTTATGTTATACCTTAGAACACCTACAGAAGGGGCTGCAGCTGTTTATGTGATGGCTGGCCACATGGTTATAAGAAGAGACTTTTTTTCCTCCACTTCTCAGTTTCTGCTGTCAATACAGAGAAGACCTTGCTGAGCTAAATGGATGATTGTAACAGCCACTTGCAACATTTAATGTCTGGTTGTAATATATCATTTAAGTGATACCACCTGAAGCAAAAAAGGGCATGCAGAAAGAATGAATGGAAATTGTTTCTCCATATTATCTGGGTCTAATTAATTTTCTTTGTATTTAGGAATGGCTGCCTTCTCAAGGGTTGGTGTCTTCTTGTTTTCTGCCTCTTCTGGAGGACTTCCTTCTGAAGAAATAACTTTTTCCAAACTCCTGAAACAGAAGGGTTATGCAACAGCTCTGATAGGTAAAATTGCATACATTTGCAGCACTATTTTTCATTCATTTCAGTCAAAAGAACATTAGCTTCCCATATAGGCTATTAGGAGTTTCCATTAAGCTTTTTTCCCCCTCATGAATTTATTTTTCTGGCACAAAGTTGAGTCCATTCCCATGCCTATGTGAAGCACTAATCAGGTAAGTATGCCTAATTCACTTGTGTAGTTCTGGTCTCATTTGTGCAAGGTACAGAAGAAACATGATGAACAAATTGAAAATTAGTCAAGCTCTTGAAAAGTTTTCAGTATAAATATGAGTTGATTACAACAGAAAAACAATGAGGGATTGATCGCAGGGTACAAGTCAGCACAGTGGTGGGATTCATTTCACCAGTTTTTAAATATCCATAAAGTAAATGATGTTGTACCTGGACTGTCTGGATTCTCTTCTTAGCCATCAGCCAGAAATGGCCATTTCTATGAGATTTTTCTTGTCATGTGATAGAAGAATAATATAAAAATACATTTCTCTGTCATTATAAAGATAGTAGAGGCAATTAATTGCAGCATAAATACCAGGTGATGGGAAGGAATCCCACTAGATGAATTTTAAATAGGATTGGATTTAATATCCTAAAAGTATAAAATTAAAGATTTGTGGCTTTTTTGTTTTTTCAAAATTTGACCACTGACTTATTCCACACTGCTTGTATTTTATAAGATTTTTTTGAAGTATAACTTGTATTAAATACTCTATTTCTATACTGGAATCACCAGGGTTTTTTTGGTTGGTTGTTTTTTTTTTCAAAGAATATCATACTGGAATGTTACTAAATTAATTTAGATTAAGGATACATCCAATTTGATCTTTAAATGAAAGAGGAAATTGCAATTTGGGGAGTATTTTTTGTTTTAAAAATCAGGCTATTTAGCATGGCTAATAATCCACACCACTGTTCAAAAAATATCTGTATTATGTAGATAAACCTGACTTCAGTTAGTGTTCCAAACTGAAAATCCTACTTAGCAGTATCCCAGTCTTATAAAGCACAAAATACCATGATGTTCTGACAAAAACAAAAGAGAAAATCAGAAAATCATATCATAAGTATGTTTAATGCAGGTGTATTTAAATCATAGTGCAAAAAAGCCATTCATAATCTGTCATGTTCCTCATGGAGTTAATTCTTATTGCTCCATATTCAATTAAAGACTATTTCTTTTTTTCTGTTTGTAACAAGCACTGTACTATAACTCATTTTCTGGGGCTGACCTAGTTAATGTTCTTTTTTTAACTACCTTCACTGCAACATGACAGCTTGCCACTTAGATCTCCAGAAGTTATCTCCATGATGCTTAATGAACAATTCCTCCAAGTGGCCTGAATGATAACCATAAGACCATAAAATGTAATATTACCATATCCTTAGAGTATAATGAAGGTTTCCAAAAATCAAGAAGTGCATTAAAATTAGGGATAAAGCATACGTAAATGAAAAAAAGAAAAATTATGTAGATTTGAAGACTAGGTAGGCAGAGTCTGATTCCCAACCAGTCCATTTTCTGTCTCTACTGATATTGTTATTACATCATATTGGTGTGGTCAGGGAGCCTTTGCTTGGTTGAATCTAACTCAGCAGATCCCAAACAATTAATTGTCAAATCCTGCACCAGTGATGGATTGGCATAATGATAATTTGGAGCCTTTCAGTTCCTCAAGCCTGTTGTGACACTTTTTTTTTAACTCTTTTCCCAAGTTGCTTTCCCCTTTATTGTCTATAGACATTTTTTGTATCTCTAAATGTGTTTTTGTTTCTTTTTTTGTATTTTTTCCTCCTCTAAATATATGCTTCCTTTTTTCTCGCTACATCCCAAAATATATTTTAGCTATAAATCTACTTTATGTATGCACTTTTCTACCTCATTGTTTTCCCCTGTGACACAGAGAAGGTGACATCCAATACACCTGTCATGAAGACACACAACCAAATCCGCAACAAAACCAAGTTTTATAAGAAAAATCAGATGCATAGAATATATAGTATTTCAGCAGTAGAAAGAAATGCTGATAGTTTGTAGGAAATAGCTGTTCATAATGCAAAAATGCTTCTTAAATTAGAAGTAATATTTTAACTACTGCTATACTCAATTACAGTTGAGTAAAGGTTAATTCTTCCTCACTGTTGTTATCCAGTGCGTTGTCTGATATCCAGAGAAGTTTAAAGTCTACCTATGTAGCTTATCTCTGAAGCTGAAATACTGATTGATAACTGGTACTTGTTTATTTCTTCGAGAATGAGATGTTGTAATATTTGAACACATCATAGTAGTAAGGTGTCCAATCCAAGATTGACTGAGGCTGTGAACTGGGATTAACACAGCAGTTATTCATAGAACAGCTTAAAATCTGGCCATGTTAATAACATATGCACATACACTTCTAATGGAAATCAACCACAGGGAACGGCTCCTCAGGGAACACACCACACACAACGTGGGGGTGAAACCAAAAAGCCTTTATTAAAGGAAGGAGCTTTAAGAGTGATGGTGGCAGCAGCAGCCAGTCGCAGCGGCAGCTGGAGTCGGGCAGCCCCGCGGCAGGGGTTGTGCCCGGGGCAGGACTGGCTTGACCTGGGAGAGATGGCACCAGCACCTCCGTGGTGCCGTGGCTCATTAGGAAAACTGCAGGGGGACATAGGAGGGAAGGGAGGAACATGGGGGGTGCAGAAACTGTGTGAGGGGAAAACTGTGCAAAATCTTCCTGTGTTCAACATTCAAACTTAAGGAGCTTCAAATCCAATTCCCACTGATTCTGCTTCTTCTCTGTCCTACTCCATCCATTGCCGGCAACACTGTTCCCATTCTTTGTATGTCATTTGTTTCCCTACATACTTCTTGTTATTGTTGCTATGTACTTTATATAAATATATTTCTTTGAGCATATGAAATACTTCTGTTTCCATCTTGCTCCACATCTTACATCTTGCCATTTATCTGGAAAGCACAAAATCATTCCAAAAGAAATATGTCATTATATACAATTTAGTCTTCAGATTTTTCCCTTTTCAAAGGGAAAAATAGAAGGGGAACATGGATTCTTTTAGCATCCCCAGATTCTGGGTTCTGAAAAACTGAGTTCCAAGTGAAGTTTTTTGGCTGAATGGTACTTGCCTCTCATTTCCACTTGCGTTTCGTTGCATTGCTTTCACTCTGCAGAGATCATAATTGCAGCTGATGGAGAGGGAAAAATGCCTAGGTCTCAAATTATTAATGCACTCATAATTTACAATTAACAGCATAAATTTCACTCAGAAGCTTGGTAGAATCTACTGAAATGCTTCTGATGCTTGTGTGAAGTGTCCATCCTGTGAAGCATCACTTGGCAAAGAGATGAGAGCATTTTGCAGTGCTCTCAGATTCAGAAGGGCCACAGACTGTAAAGCACATTACAGGAATATGTTGAAGCACTAGCTCAAGGCAGGGGTTATTGTCACAAGGAATGAAAGAAAACATGTATTGTGGACCCAGTCATCACTTGCTTTTTCAGAATAGTGCAGGATCTATCAAAACCTTCTACCTCATCAGCCGTTTGAGAATGGCAATAGTATGGTTGCATCACAGCTGCCAATATAATTTGAACCAGAGCTTCTGTTGTTTCTTCCTGCTAACCTGCTCTCTGCTTTGTTTGGCTTAAGTTGTTTCTGAACAAATTGTTTTTTGAAGCCCAAGTTCATCCTGACATTGAACAATTTGTTGTGCTTACTAAAACACTTTCGATAAAAATAGGACCTATATTTCCCTCTGTACTAATTTGTTATTGCAAGATTCTTCTGTCCTGCCTTGCAGTGTCTAATTTTATTGAGAGCCAATTTAAAAAAAATCCTGTATCATAAAAAATGACATTGAAGACATATTTAATTTGTTTCAGTTTCTTTTTTCATATTTTTTTACTGAATTATAGGTGTTCTTAGACTGACATATAGCAGCAAAAAAAATAAAAAATAAAGCTTATGAGGTCATTTATATTCATTAAGGCCACTACATTTAATTCAGTTATCTAACTTGATGAGAGTTTTTTCATTTTCATCTTGCTACACATTTGGCTTTATGATTATTCCATGAAGATAGTCATGTAAAACTAAGAGAAAACATTGAAGCATTTCTTTTTAAAAATCTATGTCTGTGTGCTTGGAATGAAAATCAGAGTTCCAGCCTTACCTAGACTTTTATAGCACCATTATAATATCTGAAATTTCATTACAGAGGTGTGCTCTGCTATTTTTTTTATTGACCACAGTAATTTTCACTGAACCATGTCAAACGTAGTGACAAGAGCCATTCTGCCCACAGAAAGCAGAATAGCATCTCAGGTGAGGGGCCACCTGACAGGGAAAAATTCTGTATGTGCTTCTTTCCTTTTTTGTATTTTCTGCCATGTGTCTTTAGAACAAATATTTCAATTATGGGAAGGAGGACTTACTGGTTTTTCAGGATTTCTTGTTTATTTCTTTTAAGACACAATCCCTAAAATATGCTAGTCATGTTTAGGTATTTGATTCAGAAAAATAAGTAAAGGTTGGCCTAGAAATATATAATGTCATCTGTTCTGTCAAGGCCAGCATATTTTTTTAAATATTCACACATTTTCTTGCTGAGAGCAAAGAGCATAGCTCTGTTTACAATCTATCTCAATAGGCTTAACTGAATTTGTGTTTGTTTTTTGGGTGTTTTTTAATAATTATGCATTTGAATTCAAATAACAGCTTCCAAACAGTTAGGTCTGTTGCACTAAGCAATGCATAAGCATATGGTAAGAGGTCGTACCTGAGCCATAGAATGAATTAACTACATACTTACTGTATTCAGGATGAACATAAATTATACTACTGTAATGTAAATCAGTCTCGCTGGTTTCTTGTGTCAGTCAGTGTCTAACGTTATTGCAGAATTAAGAGTGATTTCCTACTGAGACAAAATGCTGTGAGAGATAGTATTTGGCAGCAATTTACTTGTAACTGTTGTTTGTTTTTTTATTTAGATATGTAAAATATATAAATACAAAATAATCACCCTCACTATATATATCTATGTATATTGTGAGGGAGATTGGTGATTTCAGAAAGTTTTTGCAAGCATTTAAATAATGCTTTGGTAATTGTCCTATTCTTGATTTATTTCCTATTTGTTACTGTTTTCTTCTTTTTTCTTTTTTTCAAACTGGTGACATGCTTTGCCAGAAAAATTTCAGATTATACAGAGTTTTGTAACTCTGTATTGACTCTTCCTATTTGATCAGTAGCTGCTACAAAATGGTATTTTCTTATGACAACTACACATGCACAAAGGCTTCATTTCCAAAGTTCACTGTCTGCTAGGGCTCTGTTGCTCTTCAGTGACCTGCTAGCACACTCAAAATTTAATGCTCTTCAGCAGTAGCTCTGCCAAACTATTTCTAACTAAGGTGAGGAGGCAGACATGAAACAAAATCTTTGATGAAGGCATAAAGAAAGTTTAAATACAAAATAAGGATGCACACAATAGATGCTGGGGGTGGGGGGATATCAGTCAGATAGTGACAGTTTCATGTTTGGAAGAGTGCACATTAAAAGTAAGTTTGATGATTTAACTGCAAAAATCTCCCTGTCCTTCTCTCTCTGTAGGAAAGTGGCATCTTGGGATGAACTGTGAAAGCAGTAATGACTTCTGTCACCACCCCCTCAGTCATGGATTTGATTACTTTTATGGGCTTACTGTGACCAATTTTAGAGACTGCAAACCTGGCCAAGGCAGTGTATTTTTAAAAGGAGTTCAGAAAGCCCTTGTCTTCCCAATCCAAATCATTGGAATCACCCTTGTCTCTTTGGCAATAGTGCGGTACATTGGCCTCCTCAAAGTACCTTTCCAAGCATTGGGTTACTGTTTGTTAATAATCACAATTTTACTTGTGGTTTTGATATTTTTCTTCTATCATTTTCGACACTTAAACTGCTTCTTAATGAGGAACCATCAGATTATCCAGCAGCCGCTGTCCTATGAGAACCTTACTCAGAGGCTGACAAAGGAAACCATAGAGTTTATTAGAAGGTAGGTTTCTAACTGTATTATAAGTCAATGCTGGCATTTCACAATGGCAATGCTTCTGAAAATTGGAAAAAATTGTGAGCTGGTGGGCATGAGGAATATGTCATTGCATATTATCATATTTTTTTCCTTTAAAAGATGACTGAATTTAATCTTTATAGGGAAAGGATTTTTTTTCTATCAGTTATAAAATTAGTTTATCTATAAAAATTAAAACATTGATTATGTTTTCATACTTCAGAAACATTTTCCAAAAGTCATCAACTTTTTTTAGGGCTTCCATTCTTAAGGATTTTATGTAACTTGAAATATGAAAGATCTTTTGTGGTACGACTTAACTATGTGAAAACACAATGCAGTCATAATCCATGACTTTTCTGGACTGGAAAACTGTTTTTCATCATTGAGCTGAAGCATCCATTAAAAGGCATAGGGCTAATTTTTAAAGATACTGGCATTTTAGATGCCTCCACTTTTATGACAGATTAATTTTGAAAATATTTGATTTACAGAAGTTAGGTTGCAAGGTTCTTTACCTGTGGAAAAAGAACCCCATTCACCAGTACAAGCTGGGAGCTGATCTGCTGGAAAGCAGCTCTGCAGAGAAAGGACCTGAGGGTCCTGGTGGACAACAAGCTGTGCATGAACCAGCAGTGTGTCTTTGTGGCCAAGAAGGCCAAGGGTATCCTGGGGTGCATTAGGAAGAGCATTGCTAGCAAGTAGAGGCAAGTGATCCTGCCCCTCTACTCACTAGAGTGGCCTAGTGAGACTGCATCTGGAGTGCTGTGTCCAATCTTGGGCTCCTCAGGATAGGAGAGACGTGGAGCCTTGGAGTGGGTCCAATAGAGGGCTACAAACATGATTAGGGAAGAGGAGTGTCTCACTATGAAAAGCTGAGAGAGTCAGGCCTTTTGAGCCTCAAGAAGAGGCAACTGAGAGGGAACCTCAGCAATGTCTATAAGAATCTGAAGGGAGAGTGTCAAGAGGATGGAGCCAGGCTATTCTTGGTGGTGCTGAGCAATAGGACAAGAGGCAACAGGCAGAAACTGATGCACAGGAAGTTCCAATGAACATGAGGAAGAACTTCTTTACTCTGTGTGTGACTGAACACTGGAACAGATCAATATATCAAGTCAATATATTTAGAGCAAAAATATTTAATCAATTTAACTTCTTGAAAAAATACGTGAAAGTATTTTTCTTTATCCCTTTTGACAATGGATTGTAGCATTTTTAAAATATTAAATCAAAGTAAAATTGTATTCTGAGACTTACAAGTCCCTGAGTTGGTATTCTTAAAAGTATGTACCATTAGTTACTCTAAATACATTCACATGGTGTCATTGCAGGATAAAAACATATACAAAATAATCAGAAGCTAAATTTTCCAGACTTAATGACTATGTGCAGCAGCTGTTTCTAGCTGTTAGCAATAAGAAAAAGCTTTAACTAAAATCTTGATTTTGTACTGCAATTTTTCTATCATTTCTATCATTATGATTATTTGATGTGGCTATCTCTACTCATCATACCAAAACAAGTGTTTTTATATCAAATTTCTCTAAGTGAGTATGTCTTCTAAACAATCAACATTCTCATCAGTATTTTTAAGTAAACTCTTGGCAATGGTGATAGATATAAAGATGCCTTCTCAGCTACATTGTAGCTCATTTAACTGTGAAGTACTTTGTTTACCAGAAACACACAAACATACACATTTGAAAATTGCTGAGAGGTTATTTGCTTAGTGACCAAGTGTATGGTGGCTTTAAAAGACCCTTGGGTACATTAACTATATTTCAGTATATTCTTCCATTATTTGCAAGGATATAATGGGTCTATAGTGGTTTGAGTATCTATGAATGTTTCATTGATTTCAATGCCATAACAATAAAATGGTTGCCCTAAAACAGTTCAAGATAGGAAATAATTCATAGAAAACTAGTAATTCTTTTAACTTCATAAATATGCGTAATGTGCTCGATGTTGCTGTATGGGTTAGTGTCATTGTTTGAGCCCAGTATTTAGAGCTGGCAAAATAATTTATCATCTAAGTCAGCATAGCTTTGCTGACTCAGCTGGAGGTAAGTGGCTTTACATCAGCTGAGCACTTGGCCCCAAATCTCAATGTAGTTTCCAGACAACAGTCATGTTAAATTGAAGTCAAGGTTAATAGCAGATATTCATAATTTACAACAAACTTTGTTAAAGGAATGATGCAATTATAGTGAGAATTATAACCTAGACTCTTCAGAGTCAATGTTAAATTAGAGAATATGCAAGCACATTAAGGTATTGAGAATCAATTAGGGTATTTGAGCAATCTTAACTGTGCCTTTTAGTGAATTCACATGCAAAGTATATGACCATAAACCTTGCTCCTGGGGATAGTAGTAATTAGATTAATATTCACTGAAGTGATCTGTCCCATATATTAATGAAAGCAACAGAATCAGTATTTACTTTGACACACTGGTTCTGACTTTATATAGTTCATACCTGTCAACCTCAGGGCACCAGTAGACCATTGGTTTTATGACTAGTCTACTGACTTTGGCTGCTTGTAGGTGAACGGTCATCAAGAGGCAATCAGGTTGCAGCAACAGACATCTGGCACTCATAAATGAAGGTCCACAAGGTTTTTGGAAGCCACAGTTGCTTTACAGCATTCTTGTTATTCCTGTTCTTTCAGCCCTTTAGCCACATGCTTGAATATTGAATGTGTCATACAGTCTCCTTTTCTTTAGATGATGCGGTACAGTAGCAAGCACGGTAATGTACACAAATAATCTTTGTGCACCAGTATACCAGAGTGCAAACAATCCTGAAGTTAAAGAATTCAAGCATTCACCCCAACTGGTTCTGAATACATAATTTATCATCAAACTAAAAATCATCAGATATCATGTGTCTTAATTGGTTAATTATCTTTAAAATAAATATATGATGAAGTGCCAATCTTCAACAGCACTGGTATTTCCTGTAAAACCCTTTTATATACAATGTATATGAATATATAGTAATAATTCCAACATGTGCGTATGTAAGTGTATTATACCTATTGTTTATATTACCTCCAAAAGTTCTCTGGAGTTCAGGTGGTGGACTTCCTGACATTTTCTTTTCTAGCTGA
The DNA here is from genome assembly GCA_026770055.1 of Myrmophylax atrothorax. Taxonomy (NCBI): domain Eukaryota; kingdom Metazoa; phylum Chordata; class Aves; order Passeriformes; family Thamnophilidae; genus Myrmophylax; species Myrmophylax atrothorax. Next base: position 21,099,000 of record JAOXXN010000001.1, on the reverse strand, counting down.
TTCTCACTCATACTGTCAGCTTTGTGACTTCTTACCATGTATAAACATCAAACTCTTCAGAAGGAATAGGCAAGGAAGGAGAAGTGGTGGAGTAGCCCTGTATATTAGAGAGTGTTTTGATTATTCAGAGATTAGTGATGGTAGTGATTGGTGTGAGTGTTTATAGGTAAGAATCAGGGGCAGATATCATAGTGGGAATCCATTATGGACCACCCAGCCAGGATGAAGAGGCAGACAAAACATTCTATAACAGCTGGGAGAAGTCTCACTGTTGCTGGCCCTTGTTCATGTGGGAGACTACAGCTTACCAGCTGTCAGCTGGAAATACAGTACAATGGACAAGAAACTGTGTAAGTGGTTCTTGGAATGTGTGGAAGATAACTTCCTGACACAGCTGGTGAGTGAGCCGATCTGCAGAGATGCCCTGCTGGACCTGCTGTCTGTGAACAGAAAAGGACTGGGGGATTATATGACGGTTGAAGGCCATTATGGATCTCAGGTATCACAAAATGATAAGAGTTTTTTGTTCCTAGCAAAGTAAGGAGAGGGGTCTGCAGAACTATCGCCTTGGACTGCTGGAGGGCAGACTTTGGCCTGTGATTCTATACACTCATTAGAGTTTGTATTTTTAAAGTTTTATAAATAGCGGAGCGATATGTTGCTTGCTTCT
>JAOXXN010000001.1:21075268-21088392 GCA_026770055.1 Myrmophylax atrothorax | reverse complement strand
ACAAGCTTTTCGGCAATCCCAGTTTCATCGACGCCATGACTGCTGTATCAACCATCTCCTTGACCTACGCTGGTACCCCGGCTTTCTTCAACATTGTTTCAGAGATGCGTGATCCCCGGCACTATAACCGAGCTCTGGCTATCTGCCAGGTCCTTGTCACCGTTATCTATATTGTGGTTGGAACAGTCGTATATTATTACTGCGGAACTCATGTTGCGTCGCCAGCTCTTGGCTCGGCGGGAGTTGTGATCAAGAAAGTGAGCTATGGGTTTGCTTTGCCAGGACTTTGCGTTTCTGCAATTCTATTGCTTCATGTGAGTTTCAGTCCACTGAAATTGGCATTTTCACAATCAGAATTAAACAATTCTTTATAATTTAACAAAGCTTGAAGAGTGAATGGAGAGCAAAATATAGAAAGCAGTACTCAGTATATTTTGGAGGAAGTTTTACTTTAATTTTGGAACATTGATGTACTAATGAGAACAAGTAACATCTTAACACTGCTCTTAATTTGTTTTATATCGTAAAAAAATATAAAAGAAAGAAAAATTTCCAATGGTCTAATACCTTTTTCTGCTAAAATGGTAGTCACCTACATTGTGATATACATTCCTAGGATGGCTATATTAGGAGGAACTTGATCTGAAATTCTAGTTGCTAAATAGCATCAGAAATTATGCATCTTCTTCAGTTAGATTGATTTTGATATTCAGATATGTTGTCTTTCCAAATATGTTCTGTTTAAATCAGAAAAAAATGTAAATGGCACCATCCACAGAGTTAAATGCATCTGTTAATTTTTTAGAATATGGCTTTCAAGTGAGCTTTTTCAATCAAAACTCTTTCCATTTTTACTGTTAATTTCCTACTCTGGGGATAGCAAGTTACTGTTGCTTGAACAAAGCTATGGTTTTCCCAATGTTTTGACTTGTCTATCCTACAGTTTCATATTCTATATAAACTCTTTACATCCAAAAATGCTATTAAAATTTGTGTTGCTCTTTGCAACCAGCGATAGAACTCTCAGGGGACACTAAGTTAGCTGAAGCCCCATTCCTGCAATTCAGGAGTACATGACACATTTTATGCTTCCAGTCATATTTTATGTGTGAAGAAATACTGTTTTACCATCATAACTTACGCAGACATCATTTATCTGTTGACGTCACTCATTAAAGTGAGTTGCTCCTGTAGTTGTAGCACTTTGAGTACAATTCATCTTACTCTCCTTGATGTCTAATATAAAGGCATTTAGTTCCCTATCTTCTTTTTTTTCAGTCAAAAGGTAAAAAAAGGTCTTTTTGAGACTCACCTCTTTTTCAACAGCTGATAAAATAGGTTAACTACCATTGCTTATACATAAATTTTACCTTAATTCTAAAGTCTCTGAAATATGCAGAGGTAGTGAGAGTGGATGAGTTAGACCTAAAAAGAAATTAAATTTTTATAAAGAAATGGTAGAAGTTGTGGTTTTCCTTCATGGTAGTATTTGCTTTCAAAATTCATATAATATTGCACATGAGTGATACCTGTTCATAGAAATCCACAAGGCATTCTTTGCATTTTTCTGTACTGATTATAGTTTAGGAACATTTATAAGTGAATATATAGCTTGAGCTAACAGTAGTCACAAAATTCAAATAAACTTAATATGGCTTATCTCCTGGCAGCACACACTTATCTGCTTATTTATAGTTTTTATTCTAGAAGGTGCCAGTGTTCAAGATCAAAATAAAAATGGAAGCTTTGGTTCATTTTTGTGAGTGCATTGTGGTTGCCATTCTCTGACAATAATGTTATTTGAATTACCTTTATTAGTCCATCTGTACTGAAAAATGTTGTTGCTAAAATAAATTGTCATTTTAGCATTCATTAATTAACCCTAATACAGCCAATCTTCTTTTTGTTTAAAAATCCATTTGAAGGAAATGAAAGTTTTGCCATTGAGTTCAACAAGTTTTGAATGAAAATTTTATTGGGGCATATTGTTTTTCTAAAAGAGAAAGCATTTGAGTGTCAGATTTTTTTTTTTTTTTGGCCAAGTCAAGCTACTCAACCTTTGTTTTTTAAAAAACTCATCATAATAGTTTATGTTTCTTTTTTTTTTAATTTTAGGTTAATTGTCTGTGACAGCAAGACATTTTTCATTGTTTCTAATTTTTTCCCAAATTAATTAGGAAATCAAAATGGCCACTACTGAATGATTGCCGATGTGTCTCATCACCAGAGATCATTTATTGTGATATGCTGAATGCAATTCTCATTTTATTTTCATTTTGTTCTATATAGAGGATGAATTTGAAAGTTCAATTTCATCAAGGAAAATGGTGTCTATAAAAAAATGCTGTTGTGTGCATCACTGCTCATATACTTCTTTGCACAATACCATTTATTATTATTGTCATAGTATCATAAAATCATATATTGATACTGAGTGGAAGGGAACTCTGGAGCTTACGTGGCTGAATATCTACACATAGTGTCCTAATTTATCTTTATATTCCACTTCTTCATTATCATTGACACCTTTCCAAGGGATGTTGTAACTACTTAGCAAAAACATTTTCCAAAGAATCTCAGAAGCCAATGGGAAATTGCCTGTTTCTTTTCTGGCACTAAGTCCACTTTATGAAGCAAGCGGATGGCTCATCAGATGGATCTGCATGATTTTCCTTCAGCCCACCAACTTTAAAATGTCAGCCTTTGTAACAGATTTTCCTCATCTCTGTTGGGAAATTTCAACTCCCACAAGGCTTCAAAATTTACATAAACAAATTCTCCTACTCTTACATTTCTTCTTTGCTCCTAGTTTACTAACAAGACCAGTAGGTATCACCTGTTTAAGTGCTGATGTTCCTTTATTCATGACTCAGTCATTTGAGCTGATGAGAAATTAAGACAGTCGCACTTTTTTACAAGGCACTTTTAAAATGCTATAACATTAAAAGTCAACCAGAAATAGTAGCAATAAGGTAAAATAACTACTCCTTCTTCAGAAAAAGAACATAGCAACAGAAATTATGATCTGAAAATCATTTAAGAAGCATCTGTAATTCAAAGTTCTTATCTCATCTTCTTTGACACAATAATTGGGCATTAGATGATAAATTAATTCTTAGTGGACAGGTGAGCAAATCAAAATTAGCATTCGAATTACACCATTCTTGTATGTTTAAGTAAAAAGAGTAAAGATAAAATGGCTGTGAAGGCAGAATTATCTTTAGATGTTCTGAGATACCTAAGGGACAAAATTAAGGCTCATTGGCAGGTTGATGTGAAGAAATATATTCTTAAGCTTTGGTCATTTTCCAGGACCAATAATTTTAGATTCCTAATCAGTATAAAGTTCACTGGAGCAGGTTACAAGTAGCAGCTTCACTCTGATTCATACAGAAACACCATTTAAAGAACTCAATCTAAATAGGTTTCCATGTAATTTATGTACTCTGCAAGTCTCTCCACAGTGCCAAGGTGGTGTGAGGAGCCTTTTCTGAAAATGAAACATGAGCCCAAGGTTCCTTAGAGGTATAAAACATTTCCATGTAGATACTTCTTTTAAATAGATGCACCTGTGTGTGCTTATTACCTTGCACATTTAGAGTTTAAGTTGACTTTTTGATGTGATGTGATATTAAGGACTAATTAAAAGGTTTGATAATGAAACCATGTGATCTCCAAAGACACTACATACCTTCTCTCCTTTTTTTTTTGTTTTAAGAATGTCTTATTCTTAACACTCATACTAAGATTTCTGCCATGCTGCTTCTATAGTTGCTAGGCAGCAAGGCTTTACCCCCAAACTGTGAGCTCTATTCTGCATGCTGACATTCTTTCAGATATTCTCAATGGCTTGAGTCTTCTTTCTGAGGGGTTTCCTTGATTGAGAGCAACTACTTCCAAAGGTCACTGGCTCTCTGTGGATCAGCCCTTTTCTCTGATGTGCACAAATCCTCTCATTTTGTACTTCAAAAAATGCTGCAGCAATCAAACCACAGTCCTGATTGCAACAAGATTTGTGCATTTGTCCCCTGCTCTATGCTGCATGGTGCCAATTGCTATGTATAATAGAGTTTATGTGGAAGGTGGTCCCAAAAATCATAAGGACAAAAATATTTATGTGTGCCAAGGCTAATGGAAAAGTCAATCAAAGACATTAAAGCTGTCCTTTTTTCTTTTATTGTTTTTTGTTTGTTTGTTTGTGTGTTGATTCTTTTGGGTTTTTTTCCCTAGGGCAAGTTCTGGATTTGCTGGAAAAATATAATCTGAGTGACAAAACTCTTGTGTACTTTACATCTGACCAAGGGGCTCATATTGAAGAAATCTCTAGTGCTGGAGAAGTCCATGGAGGATACAATGGCATATATAAAGGTGAACATTCTCTGATTATTCTTGAAAAACACAAGAAAAAAGCTGTCATCTCCCTGGTTTTGCACCAAAACTGTAGTGTACTACTGGCCATGGTCAAAATCTTCAATCTGATTTAAATACAGTAAGAATGTTTATTTGCATTCTTTTTAATGAAATTCAGTGATTATTCTTATCTTTTTACCAGAGATTAAGTTCATTTCATTCTTTCACTAGGTAGTGGCTGTGTAATTTGTTTTCATCTCATATTTCAGTGGAAAAGATCAAACATATCCAGCAATTTTTGGAAAGTCATTTACCAAACTTGGAAACTTTTAGTGGTAGGGAGAAAGAAGTAAACTGCCCTTAGGTATGACTTTTTTTTTTAATATATGTAGTATTGCAGAACTACAAAATCTCATAGTAGCTGAGTTTGGAAGGCATTTCCCAAGGTCTGCAGTCCAACCCCCTGCAGAGCAGGGTCAGCTAGAGCAGGTTGTTCACAACTATGTCCAGTCAAGTTATGAAACTCTTAAATGATGAAGGCCTCACAGCCTCTCTGGGCAACTTTCTCCAGTTTTAATCACACTCACCATAAAACAAACAAACAAACAAACAAACAATAAATCTTTTCCTTGCATTTAAGTGGAGCTTTCTGTGGTTTAGTTTTGTGTCCATTGCCTCATGTCCTGTCAGGGGATCCCATTGAAAATGGTCTGGTTCTGTCCTCTTTACTCAGGTAAATCCAAGTATCCCTAGAGATGGATAAGACACCACTAATCATTCTCTTCTCCAGGTTGAACGTCTCTCTCAGCCTGTTCTCATACGTCCAGTGTCATTGTCATGGTCTTACTTTGAACTCATACCAATATGTCGATGTCTTTTGTACTGGGAATTTCTGCATTTGAACCCAGTGGTCTGGATATGTCTGACTAGTGCTGAGCAGAGAATAAAACTTGCTGGAAACCCCCTTCCTAATACAGCTCAGAATGATGTCAGCCTTGCTTGCCAGAAGGGCATGTTGCTGGCTGATGTTCAGCTAGTTGTTCACTGGGACCCTCATGTCCTTCTCTGCAGAGCTGCTTTCCAGCCAATCATCCCCCAGACTTTGTTGGTCCTAGAGGTTACTGCTGTGAAGATGCAGGACTTGGTATTTCCTTTGCTGAACTTCATGAGGTTCCATTTCCTCCAAGCCTTTCTAGGTCCTTATGGATGGTAGCTTCCCAGTTTTATGTCATCTGCAAAATCTCAGAAAGGAAAAAATATAGGCATTTAAAGTAAGCAATAACATGCAGTGAGGTTTTCAAGTGAGAAGGATGTGCAGTTTTTAGACAATAGGGGTATCTATCTGAGAGACAACCCTCACATTTTAAGAGAACTGCAAAGGAAATGCTGCACAAGCAAAACAAGCAATGCCAAAGTCACGAGGTCTGTCTATCAGATGGGTCCCCTTGGGCTAACACCAGAGTGAAATGTATCTTGAACGCTAGCACATAGGCCTTACGTAGTGATTTAAGTAATTAAGGAACCATATGGTTACATTTCTGTAGCTGTAGGCACAGCCTGAGGTGTTTTAGAAGCTCTGCAAAATATTTGCCTTCTCGAGTGCCAGACGCAAGATAGAGGATAAATGGTGAGGAGGAAGAAAAAGGACAAATACACTAGGGAATTTGCCTTCCTGGGGAACTTTGATTGAATTGAGTCTTTTTTGTTTTAAGCCTTGCAAACTTTTTTATTCATATTTACAGAACAAAGAAAAACTTGAAATAGATCTTACCTGAATTCATACAAAAATCTGATTGATAGGTTTATTTGGGTAATAATGGGACTTCTTTAAAAAAAAAAACAAACGTGTGTGGAGCAGCTGAGGGTGCTGGGGTTGTTTAGCCTGGAGAGGAGGAGGCTCAGGGGAGACCTTATCTCTACAACTCCCTGAAAGGAGGTTGTAGCCAGGTGGGTATTGATCTCTTCTCCCAGGCGACTAGTGACAGGACAGGAGGGCACAGTCTTAAGCTGCACCAGGGGAGGTTTAGGTTGAACATTAGGAAGACATTCTTCACAGAAAGAGTAACTGGGCATTGGAACAGGCTCCCCAGGAAGGTGGTGGAGTTACCATCCCTGGAGGTGTTTAATAAAAGACTGGATGTGGCACTTAGTGTCACAGTCCAGTTAACAGGGTGGTTTCTGGTCACAGGTTGGACTCAATGATCTCAGAGGTCTTTTCCAACCTAGGTTATTCTATGATTTTGTGATTCTGTTTACAGTTACCACCCGTGCTGTGTGGACAAATGTAATATACAATGGGTTAGAAAATAATCACAATGTCAGAAACAGAATCATTATTTGATGACAGATATTCTTAATAAAATAAAAAGAAATTAAAAGACCCATGCAGTCAGTTGAATATACTTCTATCATTTTAAAATGCAATGACTTCTACTTTATCTTCCACTCTCTCCATCTCCATATCAGTCCTCAATTTAACAGGTGTATTATGCATCATTTTCAAAAGGGCTGAAGGGGAAATGATCAATTAATTGCATAGTTAGCAATTTTAATACATAGGAATTTATTTATATTAAAATTCATGTGTGCTGACAAGTGTTAGAGATCTGTACATCTCTGGCAGAGTTAATGAGAAACAGACCTGTGAAGCCTCAAGTCTCAGACACTGATATAGCACTATGCCTAGTAAAGCAAAAGGACCATCTTTATGCTGCTTATGCCCGTGTGTGCACACACCAGAACTTGCCTCATCTGATGAGTAATTTAGAAGACTGGGAGACATGCATGTCCTTTCTCCCTGTCTCTACCAGTCAATCTCCATTACTTATCTTTCTGCATATGAGTGCTGTATGAATGCAAATATGAATCAAGCCACTTAACCCTCTTGTCAGAGCTGGAGCAGTATGCTCACAAATAATTGGTTCTGCCCTAAAATCAAAAGCTCTCAACAGATCTCCACAATTCTAACTCACTAATTTGTCTTGATATCCAGCCAAATAAGCACCAATAATAAAATTTAAGAGGTGTTTGGAGAGTTAGACTAGTGCTGTAAGACTGGATGCAAAGAGGGGAAATTGCTGTTTGAAGGTTTTATTGCCCTGGATTCTGATACAGAACAGTCACCATAAATTTGGATAGCCCTTAAAATTAGAAACCAGAGCTAGCACAGTGTTTAACCAGTTGCTGTCATATGCAGTCTGGTTTATCTCTGCAATATCCTTTTATGGAAAATATTATATAGTAATATTGAAGTGATGGATCAAAATCTCTTTCCAGTGGTCATCTTCTGACTGTTACTTATCAGGATCAGAATCTGACTAACTAAGAAAGTAACTAAGAAAAATCACTAAAAAGATCTCATCCTAATCCTAGGTAGTATGACCTTGGTTAAAGATACGAATCCTGACAGAGCCTAGAAACATTTTTAGCATTAGTTATATAAATTTTCATCATATGAAGATGAAATTCCACTCTGAGTCTTTCTAAATTCTAAGCATAGCCTCTATCACTTATTAATGAGAACAGAGTACTTTAATTTACTATTTTGAAGAGAGACATTTGCAAACTTTATGGGCCATCTTGACGTTTAATACCATTTCCTCACTGATATAGGATAAAGGAGGGAAAAGTTTTTGTATCTTCCCTGGCTTACCTTTGTTTTGTGTACTTCTGTGGTCCCTCTTTGTCTTTAATACCGCATTCAGAAAATAGTTGTCTCTTCCGTCACTCTTACCAATCTTAACTGATGTACTAATTGTCCCTAATTTCTTGTTATTTTCTTCTGTGAATTATTTCTAATTGCACAATGTATTTTTAAAATGACTTTACAGGTACTGCCATTCAGGTTTTGCCATTAAGTATCACTGCCTGTTCATAAGCTTCTTAATATTTTCCACTTCATCCTATAGACTGCCTGTTATATCTTACTAATTACAGATGTACATAAAGCATTAGTCATTGTGTGGGTTCTTTTTCTAAAGTAAGCAATGAAAGTTACTCTGAATAATTAAGGCCATGGACCCTAGTTCGGTTATTTTTTTCTCTTATGTTCATTGTGCTGCAAATATTTTCACAGAATTTGGAGTTGCATCATTTCCTGTTCATTCAATTTGGTGTGAAGGGCATTATCTTTTCTTGTGACTTGATGAACCTGCGATACTTTGTGTCGTATGTGGATTTTTCAATTGCACATCTCACCTCCCTTTCAAAACTCAAGTAAATATATTAAAGTAGTAAGGGGCTTAAAACAGAATAGCATCAGGGTACCTTATTATTGACTTTTTTTGCAAAGAGTCACAGGGTGTTTGTTTTTGTTTCCTGCCTGTTAGTCAGATTTTGATTCATGACAACATTTCATATCCTAAGCCATGATTAATGTCCTAGCAATTTTTCCTGAAGGCCCTTGTCAAATATCTTTCAAAGTTTTAAATCTAGACACATCTTCTAAAACAATAAATAGTAACTATTTTAATAAGAATTTCTTACTAATTGAAGGCCTTCTTACCTGAACTTATGAAGTACTCCTGGGTGCATACATGATAATACATTAATAAAAATATTCTTAGAATGAAATATGGACACTGTTATGTGTAACCAAAGTCTCTCCTTAAAACTTTCTATGTAATTTTTCCCACTTTTTTGTTCTGTGACATTTCTCTTCTGAAAGGGATGGAACATTGAGGTATTGTTTTTCTACAGGATTTCTAGGATACCTACACTGCCTATTTCTTAGGTGTTTTTCACTAGCTGTCTCATTGAAGCATGTTCAATTGAGCTAGTCACCATAGCTTTCCTTTAGGAGCAGAAATAAGGTTAGTTTGTCAAAATACTTCAGATCTCTACTTTAGAATAAGGTGAATAGAATAGATAGCAGAATTTTCTCTCCTTTGTATAAAGAACAAGTGTGTAAGATGACTAGTTTAAAGGATGCCATTATAGTGTTCTTTGGCACCCTGAGATTTTGAATCTAAGCATTTTGTGGTAATTTTTATTTAGTTTCTTAGTGAGTAATTTCTTGAATTAGCTTCAGTGTGTAATAATATATATATATATACACATAATTTATAGCAGTAAACAGTGAAGGCAATAAAAGCTTTTCTGCACATTTTTTCTCTTTATACTATTTCACTGGTACATATGTGGACAGTAGAAGTCCTCCTCATTATCATTTGATGTCTGTCCCACTCTGTTGCAACAGGACTTTCTGTGGAGTCTACTTGCATCTCTCACTGTCAGCTTCTTTTGGATGCATTCATTTTGTCTATACCTCAGACCTGCACTTCAGGAACCCTGTCTTTCTTTGTGCTTCTAAAGCACTTAGCACAATGCACACTGGCACTTGGCTACTGTCGTGCTGCCAGAGTCGGTCATGAGTTCTTCTGCTAATGGAAGTGGAGTCCAACACTGAATGGAAAACTATTCTAACAGCATCCATTGTAATTGCTTTTTGTTTTAGAAATAGGTATTTTCATAGTTATTTGTTAATATCCATGAAAAATAATAATGAATATTTCCTAAGGACTTAGATTCTGATTTTTTTAAATCTACTACAGATTGGTGGAACCTAAAAAAGAACTGGTGGAAACAATTATCCAACATGACATTCAAATTTATTATTTTAATACAAGTTTATGTACTCAGTGATAAGTTAGTTCAGCAAGGTTTTTGAAGGTATTAGTAAACTTTTTCCTACCTCTAAGCCACAGAGAAATCAAGCTGACCATTACTTTGGCCCCAGGAACCATGCTATGGCTTATTTAGCAATATTTGTTGGAGTTTCACTTTTGACTAGAATGAAAGCAGGAGTTGACCTTTTTTTTCAAATGTACTGTATTTTTTCTATTCTCTCTGAAATTATCCAGATTTTTAAATAAACAACCCTTCTTGTAATTTTGACTGAAACAAAAAGAATCCTGAGAGATCATTTCCTTTGACTGGAAGAAAGGTCAGATGAGAAGATGTCCAAATGAGTGATGTCTCTTCCAGCCACCTCTGTAAGAACAGCTCAGATTGAAAATGAACAAAAGCAGTGTGTTAAACAAGTTAAAAATCAGTAAAATAAAGGGTGAGCTTGCCATTGAAAATAAATATTTGTTTCATCATCTCATAAGCTAATAATAGATTGTTGATATTGTTGATAATTAATTTCTTTGTATTTCTCTATCATTTGAGATAATAAATTGAGTTTAGAAGCTTTGTTTTTAAAAGACTATATGAAGGAAGGAAAGGGTAGTATGGTTATAATCTGCATGATCTAAGAAAGGTTTTTAAATTAGTTTTCATCATTCATAATGCTAATAGTGATTTAACACAGAGTTCCCTTTTATATATCATCCTTTGTAAAAGCTCTGTTCCCGGAGTTAGATAATAGCAGTCAATTTAAACCAGAGGGAGAAAAAAAAATATGTTCTTTTAGCTAAGATTTGAAATGAGGTTATAATGGAAATTTGACATTGTGTTGTGGATGACTGCAGAGAGTTACGTCTGTATTTTGCCTTCTCCTGGAGATTTTTCAGGAAAGGTAAATGTAGGCTATTGTTCAATATAACATTGAAAGGTGCAACCACTCATAAAGCATGAAAATACAGTTTAGTGTGTTCTATGCTTTAAAAAAACAACAAAAACCCCCACACATTTTTAGAAGAATTTAAGAGAGCAGAGACAGTATATAGCTAGGCTGCCCAGAGTTTGCAAGGCATACAGACTACTAGGTTGCTGTCTTTTCTCTGTTTCAGTGTTGTCAAGTCCAAGCAAAATACAAAACTAATGAGTCACATCCTTAATATTACAAAATATTCTTTAAAAATATTTTTTTTTATTTCCCATCTAATATTTTGGCCATTTAGATGTTTGTTTCATGTTTCAAGCATTAAAAGTAAAAACTTGGGGTTTTTTGGTTTGTTTTGGTTTTTTTAAAGGAAAAAAGAATGCAGAAAAGAATGCTTGGACAAAGTTTTAGGGCTAGAGTTTTAAAGATGATATACGTTAAGGGATTTGTAGTCATAAAATGACATTAAGCAACTCTAGTGATGTCACTAAACACAATTCTAGTAAAAATGAACACCACGTAAGCATAGATAATAGAAGACAGTCTTCTGCAATGACCTGTAATTCCTGCCCTGGTTCCCTGCTATTCCTAATCTCCAGAGATATAAAAAAAATTGGGCTCCAATTAGCCTTTTGAAAGGAAAACAGCAGTCACTTCTCCGTAGACATAAGTGAGGATATAGCCCTACTGTGGAGTCCATTTTGCTTTTAGTACCTTCCAGCAGGGAGTCAGAGTTTGCAGAGTGCTTTGTGCTTGGGTAATGTGCAACTTTTCTGACCTTTTCTGTAGTCATACAAGAAAACTGCACTGTGATTCTAAGAGCTGTGAAAGTGACACAATATCTAGGATTTAAGAATTGCAACGTGTGGGAATGAGATTTATCACTTATCCTGAAATTTCTATGTCTTCGGATCATACAGGAGACAACAGTATAATTAGAACTTACTAGAACAATCCAATCTAGCTAACACTGTTACTAGTTTCAGACAGGTATACAGAAGTAAAAGGAACCTCGTACTTAAAGCTACATATGGTATGGATGAACTCTTGGAGTTTTCTGTCTGTTGATACTGTTCAGCCTAAGAGCTGCTGGGATGTGTACACAGAACTAGATCTGGCTCATGAACTAAATTGTCTCCCTGAAATAGCTGTTCACAGAAAATATTTTAATTTGAGGATATTCCTAATTTTATGACCTTGTGCTTTTCTTGAATTCTTGTTTGGATTTAATTTCTCCCACTCAGTAGGATTTTCTGTGTAGGATATTAGTCTCGACCCTTTCCTGCTAGGCAACACCTAATTCCCACCAAACTTTGAAAAACCTGACTGTTGTACAGAGGTAACGTCATCGTTTCTACAGAAGATGTACCCAGTCCATTGACATTGATCCAACAAAATTAACGACTAAGCAGCATACTGCTGGGTGGACACTTCCTTTTACTAGGCGACAGGTGTTCTACACCTCACCAAATAACACCTTTCTGAACTTAAATGTACATTTTCTTTAGATTTTTGTTTCAAAAATCATAATTTTTACAAGAATGTAAACAAAAATAGTACATGCATCTCACTTGTGAGTTTTAGCATAGGTAGCCACACACTTTATCATGAGAATGGAATTACATTTGACTGAGTGACAAGTGTAAACTTTTAAGAGTACTCTAAGATAGTCTTGTTGAGATCTGATCTTGGCACTGTTTTCCAAAAACAACTTAAGCAAATATTGTTGCTTGACATAATGCTGGATATATTAAAAAATCTAAGTTTTCTGATGTCAGACTAGATGTGTCTCTGACTATTCAATATTATGAATTCCAGTAAAGTCCATGAAAAAAGTAAACAAAAATTTGATATAACAAAGAATCATGAGCTAATGGTCTTTGAGGCATCTATATATATGTAATATATATATATAGGTAATTATCTATGTAAACAAAGTTTTGTGTCTTGAAGTTACTACTTGCCTTTACAAGCAGTGAAAAACCTGTAGAAAACCAGATGAATTCTGAAACATCTATTGATGAAATAGGAAAGGACTCAATAAAATAGACAGCATGTATAGCAAAGCTTGCGGTTTGCATCAAAAGTACTGACATCTCTATGAGGTGTTTTGGAGGATTAAAAGGCTGAGGAAACAGAACTCTTGAAGTACTCTGTTGTAGTGCCTTTTTCTTTGTTTTTGTTTTGGGGTTGAGAGGTTCTTTCTTTGTTTTGGGTTGTTTGGTTT
>JAOXXN010000001.1:21041099-21053625 GCA_026770055.1 Myrmophylax atrothorax | reverse complement strand
GGGGGGGTGGTGCTGTTGGGGTTTTTTGTTTGTTTTTGGGTTTTGGGGCGGGAGTAAAATCTTTATATTTTCTTTCTTTACTCTGGGTTTTATTTTTTGAAATATCTTTTGCACTGCATGAGACATCGGAGTCACTTGTTAGTGTTTCTTTCTGAAATCCATTACAACCTTTTCATCTATTAGATTACTGAAGATATTTTTCCCCCTGCTTCCTAAGTTGCTTTCTGAGTGTCATCTTCACTCTTTGTATTTTTTCTTCTCTTTCTCTGATCTTGCCCATTTCATGGAGGCACCACAATGAAGAAAAACCTCCAAAAATCTTAAACTGTCTCCCAAATCCCCTGCTCATGTTCAGTATTTCAACTGCAACAGCTGGAGGAAGCAGAACAAGCATCAAATGTCATTTACCTAAACTATCTCATTAAGTATTTTAATTTTCTATCTTGATCCTCGTATCAGAGCAGCTGCAGCTGAATTTGGGTGACACAGTATGGACATATTAGTTGGCAAGTGTGAAATAACTGATGAAGGAGCGAAAAACATTTCTAGAATGAACAGATACCATGAAACAGTTTATATAAAAGTCAAGAAAATTGACCTAATCATCTGATACACATTTCTGCTAACAATATTTTAGGTAGGAAAGTGTTCCCCCTGATAAGCATGACAAATTCTGTTCCAGTATTTTCTTGCCTTTGCTCTGCTCTGTGTCAGAGGCAGCAGAGTTATTGTTAGGCTCAGGCAGAGCTATTTATATCTTGGGATTTGCAGTGCTCCACTCCCTACCAGTGTTCCTCTACCTGCTCTGGAAAAGAGAGAGACAAATAGAGGGAAGGAAAAAACCTAAATTCTGTCCTTTAAAAAAATAATATTTACCCTATTCCTAATCATAGTAAGAACATAAAACTGACTTATTATGTCAGTTGGTTAAGTTGAAATGAAGACCTTTCTTTTCTTTCTGCTTTTTGTCTATTTGCTCTTCTCCTTCTGCTGGTTTACGTTGCAAACTAAGGGGCAAGAATGGCTTCGGCATGGAAGGTACAAGCCAAACCTCCTGTACACCAATCCAATGAACCACTCCTTATTCAGGAAAAAAAAAAAGCACAAAACAAATCCCAAATCAACTAAAGCTTAAGAAAACCCCAACAAACAAAGCCACAAAAATCCAAAATTTTTTTGTATTAATCAAATCACAGGCCTGAAGTAACCTTTCAGGAAAATGCCTTTCAGGAAAACGGTGCTGATTTCAAGGTCATATATAAGGAAATGTTAAAACATATTCATCTCATCTGCAGCCCCAGGAGATCCTTCTCTGTTCTTGTTTTTCATGGGAAGGAGATCGTAGCAGGTTATAACACTTTGAAAGGGTAAAGACTGTTTTTCACTATACTGTACAAATGCATTTTTAAGCTGAAAATTAGAATAGAGAGTCATGTTTGTTTCCTTTTTACCTGATGTACCATCATCTGGAGAACAGCAGATCTCTGCATCCATTTTGCATCCCACCAAAACAAAAAAAATATTCCCATTGCTTTCCTAAAACTCTTCTTTTTAAATTCAAGTATTCTTGCTGAATGAAGAACTGTGAAATGAAGTTTGGATTTTACATAGAGGTCCAAACTGGCAGATGGATGGTTTTCTGTGACATAACATAATCTCAAATAAGTCCACGTGAAACAGACAACAAACTTCTAAAATTTTTCTTAGGAATAAATTTCTATTATTTGTACAAGAGACCCTGCTGATCATCTATAAGAGAACACCGTACTACTTGGAAATGTTTGTTTTCTTCAATGCAATTTTTTACTCTCACAAAAGCATCCCCTTTGATATGTTGTCATTTATGCTTAACTGATTCAGTTTTAAAAATTATTTTTTTTCGAAAAGATTTTTTTTAAGTATCCCAGTAGTTTTATAAAAGTAAAGGAAAAATAATTCAACTAGCTAAGACACATGTAAGGATGAGAAATTCACCATTTTCTTAAACTGTTTAAAGTAAAGCAAATGATTGTTCAGTATTCTTTGGCAGTTCACAAAAATTCAGGCAACTACATTTACAAAATTTCTACTTTTCACTTTTATTCACTTTTATGAAGTGTTATTTATTTGTTTTAGGTGTACTTCTTGCTACTTAAAGGTTAGATGTACTAATAATTTTCAGATTAATGGTTTTGAGTATTTCATTAGAATTCTATGTGTCAAGGATTGTTTTTTTGATATCTAAAACCTGAAAACTTTGTGAAGAAAATGATTTATGAAAAATTCCTGGGTATGGTTTTGGTTTTGTATGGCTAAAAATATTTGCAGAAGTTGCTTAGGACTTCCTTTAATCTTTGGATTTTGCCATCTTTTGCTTCAATACATTCTTAAGGGTGTTCTTAATTGGTTAGGTGAAATTGTGTTCTTAATCTCTGACTCCAGCAGAAAACCAGTACCTGTAAATCAAGATTTTTTTTTTTCACAACCAACAAAATAAGGCTTTACTGTTTTCAAATACTTTAATACAGATTGAAAATGACCAGGTTTTATTTGTTTGTTTGTTTGTGGCTGTTTATTTGTTTGGGAGGTTTTGTGACATTATCCTCTGTCTTTATCACGCCATCAACTTCTGCTTGGATGATCTGAAAATTACATGGACCACAATTCAGGAAGTAAATATTATGCAAACAAATCTTTAATGAGTATCTGGATTATTTCCATCAAATTACTGTGGATAGAATTTTTTTCCAGGGCAATATGTATTTCTTCCATGTTGCTATTACTTAAGACTTCCAAATATGAGGCATAACAAAACATAATATTTCCTACTTAGCAGAAGTTTCTATATCCACAGATTCTTCCCTTTTTGGACTTTCTTCAACAAGAAACCACTGTAAATGATCAATCCATTTTTTTTAAAGATGATGGTGATGAAGAATTCAGGAATGTCACCTGCTACAATACAGCAGATAATCTTGACTTTTGAACAGAACTCAGTGGAAGTTTATTACAGCACGTACTCTAGATAATGGGCTCAGTCATGAGATTTCTGTCTTCAGCAGCCTGGCCATAGCTTCACTGTCTTCTATTTTTTCTCCTGCAGTTGTTCAGTATCATTATTAGATATTCACCAATGTGCAATCCTTTCTATTTTAGTGGATACTTAACACTGTAGGTTTTATTCTTAAGATTTTAAAATCACTGCTACTGCTGTTCTTTTCATGGTTTTCCCTGAAATACTGTGCATTTTGCACAGTTCTTTATGCAAGCTTCTTCTAGCAACAACTGGTTCTGATAAACTAACATTATGTCTTTGAATATCACTGTTATTTTCCTCCTACACTGGGACATAAGGTGCTGTCTTTTGACTGTTGTAGCAATGTAACATTTTAAGATACCCAGGCGCTTAAAACAAGTATCTAAAAAAATGCAAATTTTCACTGTAAGAACAATAAAGTTACAAATTTTTAAACTCAAATGGGGTATTTTGATTAGCTCTTTGAGGAATGCACATAGTCATAAAAATATTATGTATAGTTTCATTATAGTAACCAAATGGTATTATCTTTGCTATTATATAGCTATATATAGTACTACAAGAATTTCACAACTGAAACCTTTTCTAAATTGTTAAATTATTGAAGAGCTGAATATATACATATATGTGTTATCTACTACATATAAGATTAGAAGACAATCTAACAAGTCTAAATTACTTTAAAGGTAAAGGAAGTAGGTAGATAGGATTCCATCTAAGAAGAAGAGTTATCTGAAGAAAGCAATCCTCAAGTGAATTGCAGCTTTTATCTACTAATGTGTAGAAATGTTGAAGAGCGTGAGTTAAGAGTCTGGGAACTGATGATGGTTACAGAGCAGCATGTTTGAGACACAGTAAAATTCTGTGGACAATTTATGTTGATATGCTGCACACAAATGGCTATCCTCAGAGGTGTCTGAATACAAGGAGGGACTAGCTCCCCAAATTACAGTGAAGATCAGACTTGTTTAACTTGTTCTTCTACAGAAAGAAGAAACAAAACAGTATGAACAAAGAAGATGACAGTAGCAGTAAACCTATAAAGCTACTGTCATAGATTAAATTCAGTAAAAATGAGGCCCAGGCAATAATGCATCAATAGCTTCTATTCACTTCAAGAACTGCTTATCAGAAAACACCAGTTAGCCATCAGTGATTATGAACAGTGCTGTTATAACAGAAGTGATATCCCTATCCAGTGTGTCACTTCATCGTGAAAATATGTCTTACTGAGAGACTTTTGTTTAATCTCATGGCTGCTACCTGTCTGCTGGAGGTACTGTTGTATGTATGAGAGGATAATGAGATGGGTGAAGGATAGTATAACAGAAGAAAACTGTTAAGGAGATTGAACACTGAACAATTATGTTCATAACAGATTCTCTTGAAGTAATGACAACCAATTTTAGTTTGAGATGATTTAGAAGTGCAACTTCTGTAGTTTTTGTTTTTCTTGACATGTAAAGAAAAACTGTATTCTGAGAGTCGATTTATTGTACAATTCAGAGAACTGGACCACAGCAAGAAAAATTGACTCAAAGTATCAGTGAAGCATTGAGACAGGACCTTTAAGGGTGCTGCAGGCTTAGACCCTGTCTGCAGTTTCCGAAGGGACCTGATACACTTGGATGTGGGGGAGCCCTGACAATTTTACTGCTAATTTCACTGTAGAAGAGACATATAGTTATCTTTTTATATAAAGCAGGTTTACTATCCAGATGCATTGCAGAACATAGGTACCGTTAATTACTGAGAGATTAATTTGATCCTTGTACTTAACCCTCTGACAAAATGAGATTTTATATCAGCTGAGAGAGACTGGGAGAGAGATCTCTCTTTTAATATTGCACTTTATACAGTTCATCAGCTTTACAGATTACAAATCTGACAGCTTTTAATGTCTCCTAGTATATTGCACTGGCTGCTCCACAGCCACAGCCACTGACAGATATGCTTTAGTTTTTTATAATTCTTAGGCAATAAGTGTTCAAAGTCTGTGCTGCTGTTTCTCCAGCACCACAAGAAGTTCCAGATCCTTGCAGAAACATTGCTGCAGTGCAACAGATACACATTGCATAGTAACAGACCTTGCCCTCCCAGAGCTCAGTGTTTTGCACTGTATAATCATGACATCTATAGCTGCATAGCTAATAAACCAGCATCAGCTCTCCAAAACACTAGCAATGTCATTCAGACATGATATGATGTCACGCTTGCCTTTTGCCCAGCCCCACACATGATTTTGCAACATGCCATATGCTCTGTATATAGCCAAACCTGAACAATTCATTATTCCGTGGGGGGAAAAAATCATAGTAGAATTCCCCTATTTCTTTTTTACCCCATTTCTTGCCTATATGAACTGCTTGTACCAACTTGCATTAATTCAGAATTCCCAACTTTATATTGCTGTCTGTAAGCCCTTCAACAGACCTGGTGCTACAATGCCCAACACCAAAAAAAAGTGGCTGAGAATTTTCTTTTCAATGTCATTGAGCACAAACGTACCATGAAAGATAGTTGTGCAGTAAGACAGCCTGACCACAAAATTCTCATGTGCATGGTCTAACTGGAATTTCTTTGAGCTGACATTTTAGTAGTTATGTAAATTTTTTCTGCTGTTCTATCAAGGTGTTAGAGTGCCCTGAATCAAATCCTCAGGTGTGACAAATGTTGCACGGTCTACAAAGGCACACATTGCACTGATTAATCAAGCCCTTTGGCTTCTTAAGTTCTTCACTGTCCATCTTTCCAATTAAACAGTTCTAAGGAGCCTGAAGCAATGCTTAATATAAAATTACATACGTTTCCAAAATGTAAATTCTAAAACTCAGTAAATGAGAAGCATATTTCTGGGAAATGCTCTGTGCATAATTTCAAATAAATTTAAGTGGCAGTGTTAGATATTGTTTGTTTATTTTAATTCTGAGAAAACAACGAAAGATTCAAGTGTCAAACTAACCTTTCAAAATGTTATCAGAGGTAGATGAAGGAATGCTGTCTTCCCTTGCCTTGCCTTATCTTGCTTTGCCTTCCTTTTCTTTCCCCTTACCTTTCCCCAGTAAGACTGTGCCATAGCTGCTGTCACAGCCAGAGCCTTTTAAAACCTGCCATGTTCTATTGTCTGTACCAGCAAGTCACTCTCAGCCCTTTAAAGCTCCTTCCTCTTTGCTGACTTCCAAGAAGCATTCTGAGGGTTCTCCCACTCTAATGTGTATAATAGCCCTCACCTAGCTGACCCTGATTTAGTTGCAGAAGAAGTGAACTTGAAGTCTTCAGGCTCTGTCATTGAATTGGTTCCTAAAGGTAAAATCTCTTATTATGTGAAAAATACTGTGGGATGGAGGAAGCCATAAAGATTCTTAAGGTCACCTACTGTCCTTTAAATTTGTGCTGCAGTCTAGAGCTGCAGCCTGTGATTCCTTAGTCTGCTGAAATATTTCTTTCTTTTAACTTCTTTTGATTCTTTAAAAGTTGAGTGTGATGTCGTTACAGCATGGCATGTACTAGTTTATCTCTGTCCTTCCCACATTTTCTAGTGCTTTCCATTCTGTTAAACTGATCAATTGCTTAATAAATATTCACCATTGTAGTGCATATAAATCTGAGAAACTCTGTTACTAGATTAACAAGCTTTCTGTGTTCGTAACAAATTTCAACAAAATACCAAAAAGATATTTTTCCCTCAATATTTAAAAAAATTGATGTAATCCAAAAAACATTTTTTACAATATGGTGCTGAGAAATGTAAACTACTGACTGTTTTTTCAGTATTTGTATAGTCTCAAGTAGGCAGGTAATCTGATATCACATCCCTCAGCTATTTAGTATCCTACTTCTATCAAGAATAAAATACAGATTTTTTTTACTCTAATTTATTATTCTTTGGTCCATTTCTAGAAAACTATATACTTGGCTGTAGGAAGGACGGTGTGTTTCCATGGAACTGCCTGTCTGTTCCTACCATCTGTATCTGTTCTGTGAGTTTGTTTAAGCCTTTCTTGTTAAGTATTTTCAGATTCTTTGGTGTACATCCTGCTTGGGAGTCCTTCTTGAAGGAACCAACTGAAATTTACTTATTCTTATTTCAAAAAATAACTAGGATTTTTAAACAGTGAAAATACAGACTGAATTTACGCTATAGTGGACAGTTCAGTTTCTGTACACAGAAAATTAAGCTGAGAAAAAATGACGAATCTATAAATGAAGAACTTTCATTCCCATTTTACAAAGCAGAATATCACCTAAGAATTGCACTACTATAACATTTATTTATATTTGAAAAAAATCATCTAGAGGCCTAAGACAGGAATTTAGCATCCATTATGCCTTTTTATGGCATATCATTTAATAAAATGAGGAACTGTCCCAAGGTGTTTGCGATGAAAGCATGTGGCAGAGGGCAATGGGTTAATACAACAAAGAGAGGAAGAGAGAAAAGGATAACATTGAAATTATTTTGATTAGCAAAATGAGAGGCAGACATGGCCCGCAGTAGGTAGGTATGGTCAAGGGTCAAAGATGCATTTTAATAAGCCTTGAAGAAGACGTAGTAAATATTTATGCAAATCTTCTTAGCACTGTTTATGTAAAAACAAAAAGTTCTTTAAAGTCTTCTGTGATTTGGTTAATCAGAATTCTTCCAAAGGAATGAAATTATCATAATTATTTCATAAATATGTAGCATGGAAATCACCACATTTCACTTATTTTTGTTTTTCACAATTTTGTTTTACTCTTTCAGAATACTGCAGTTTCTGTACAGAGTGTCTTTACTTTCTTTGTACCAACAGACTGATTTCCTGTGGTGTAAATTGGAGTTTTCTAAGATTAGAGGACTTTCATTTTGTCATTTTATAACCAGATGTTTTGTGTCTGTAAATTGCAGGTGAATCTGTCTGGAAAGTCTTCTTCTTCACTCCAAACTTCAGTCCTGAGGACTCCAATGGTTGCTATGATTCTCATGTTTGCTTCTGCCATGGAGGATTCATTACACATCATGATCCCCCGCTGCTCTTTGATCTGTCAAGAGACCCTGAAGAGAAATTCCCGCTGACTCCAGAAACTGAGAGCCATTTCTATGAAATCCTCAGGGTCATACACCTAGCAGTAGACAATCACACCAGATCCCTACAGGCTGTTCCTAACCAACTGTCATGGGACAACCTTCTCTGGAAGCCATGGCTCCAGCTCTGCTGCTCATCTGTCTTTCAGTCTTGCTATTGTGACTATGACTCAGAAGGGAGTCTGCTGGAGGTGCGTTCAGGATAAACAAGCTGCAATTCCCTTTTAGAACAGAAGAGTGTGGGTATCTGACTTCTTGAACCTCTGTGGTATTAGCCTTCAGAAAGTATTTTTGTATCAGAGGAGGACCCGTCTTCAAATACATATTGCAGTAGAAAAGAATTTTAGTCAAGAAAATGTGCCAAGAAAGGGAGAGCAAGACAAACCTTTTCTGACTCTATGATACAGCATGAAGGACATGTTGCCATCCTCACCTACAAATGAGTAGGCTGGAGGCATTTTTTATGTCAGATCATTTTCTAGACCTTCAGCTTCAGCTTTTTTCATATACAGCAAAGAATCTACCTATCATTTCTGTCAGTCACAACTACTAAATGCACACTTGCCTGTCCTTTTTGCTAAGTGTTATCCACCATTAGTAGGACATAGCACTGAGTAATTAAAAATGGTGAGATAATAGTGGAGAGGTTCACCTGTGACTGTCATTTTGTAACTGATAGGTTAAGAGCAGCTTTGCAACCTCTCTGTCAAGCATCATGGATATGAAAAAATTAACAGATTGCTAACAGTCTAACTTTGTATGTGCCATAAAAATGTAGAGCTATGTAGTGGAAGTCACTGAGTCCATAAAATTATGCTCCCCAGCATCCCCACTGTCCTATTGCATGGCAGCAATCTTTGTTTCAAAAGGACAGCACTTCAAGTGCGTCAGTCATCTGCTTGAGTGTGTACTGTAAGTCTCCATATATACATGCACAGTCAATTTTTAACCCAAAAATCCTTCTATTCCTGATACAGGCACACCCTTATGGTCATAGCCCACTGACAAAATAAAAGATTTGGTCCATTCTTGATATTTGAGTCCCAAATTTGCAATACTACAAACATACTTTTCACTTTCTGTTTACCATAGCTATTCTTCTATTGATGAATGCAACCACAAATAAATAGAATTTAGTCTTCCTTTAAATATCTTTGCTACCTTTTAAGATCTCTGAATAGGATCTATCATTTTCTGAAAAGAAACTGGGGCTTGAGTACTTAAAGCCAAATAAAACAGTCTCTGAGTTCTTACCAAGGCCTTGGGAAATCTGCTGTCCTCCAGGGACAATTTATGTATCCATTTTTATCTGCATCTTATTTAGGCACATTTTCTTTCCACTCCGCAGGCAGACAAACTATTTTCTTTGGCAGATTTTAGATAAAGAGAATGTATCAGCAAAATACTAAAATGATTGGATGCCTGATAATAGAAGGTGACTTGCTCCTTATCAGAAAGCAACAGTTAATTCCCACATTACAATGTATTAAAACCTGTTTGGTGCAAAAATGATCTGTGATGATAGTAATGCTATAGCTTCAGTCAGCCAACATTAAGGTTGTGACCTGGTTCTTGTGAGCTACTGAAGCCTGTCCTGTAAAATATACTGTGATATATGCTGTATTTCTCTGTCTGTAAAACCTAGGCTTTATTTGATTTTTCTGCTGCAGTTTCATTCAAGATTTCATTCTCTACAATATCCAGATGCCTGTCCTGGGAAATGTGCTTTTTCCTTGAGGTCCTGTTTTTGATGTTTCACCTTGTGTTCATGATCTTAAGTATGTTCTTTGCAAGCTGTCTGAAGGTGGCAAAGTCCAGTGTGTACTGATAAACTTAGTCTGTTCAGGTATTTCCCTGAAAACCACTCAAGGTGATTTCCATTGCATCAGGAAAGCTGCCAAATGGACATTCATATGGCATAATTCCCTCTATGCTTTATTTAATCACTGAATGTGCTACATAACCTTAGGAAGAAAGACTCCTGCTGTTTGAATACAAGTATTATTCTGCAGTGATAGTGGCTGCCTTTAGACATCATGGCAGGATCTATATGTCCCAAATTTGTGGTCCTCACCCTATGGCTGTAGAACCCCTTGGGGCAGGGTGCTGGAGCACCATGGCATGGAGGGATGCTCTTTATTACTCCTGCAGCTCTGCTACAGCTAACACAAAAAGTTTTCAAGCAAGTATTCCTGCTGAAGCATATGGGAAAAAATATGTGGTGTGTAAGGTATACAATGCTAAATCAGCCAAGGTGTTTGATGTCACTAGATCTATTTTGTGCTCACAGTTTCTGTGATGTGACCTCAACAGGTATCTCAATTTATACTCTCAAGGACATCCACATCTACTTCTTTTCATCAGGAAGATGCTGTGTTGCTGTTATTTCTCTTATTTTCTTTCTGCAGGGGCAAGAATTGTTTTGTTAGGCACAACAGTTGTTCTGTACTGCCTCACTGAGGTCCAAAAATGGTAAAGTTTTCTACTTATCTGATTTATTCTTGCCTGAATATAACTTTTCTTTCATACCCTCCTTGTCTATTACCTTTCTGAACTCCTTTCTTAAAACATCCACACCCCTCAAATAGTTTCCATCTATTTCTTTGCCACTCAGTACTTCTCTTTGCTTATCATATTGATTGTGATGGCTATTTTGCCCTAAACAAGCAGGAAATGAAAAGTGGTCTATGTCAAAAGATTCGACTTCTAGGGTTCCTTGACCCTGCTAACCCCCTGCTTCTTTAAGGTTTAGCAAGGAGTAACTTTGCATTATGAAATATAAGAAATAAAAACATAGACAGACAAGACACCATGAATAGTAAAAGCTATCTTTTGTTTGTGGTGAAAGCTGCATATTTTCCAAAACATAATTTAGTCCAACATTTAATACTTTGACTTAAGCAGTAAAATCTGAAATCCATTTCTAAAATTTTTCCTTCAGGAAAGATTCTATTAAGAATGAGGCAATATTTTTGATACTCTATGTTAATGCCATTTCCTTTAATGCCTAAAATAAACCTTCCCTGTATTGTGAATGTATTACACCTTTCAGTACTGTACCTTCTGTTCTGGAGAAGGCATGTCATATTGTGATAATTAAAGTGGTCTTGTTTATCTGCAAAATAAAATGTGAAGGGCAGTATAACATTTGTGTAATGGCACTGCCTGAGCTAACAAGGAAAGGTTTTTTGGTTTTTTTTCACAGCAGGTTATTACAGAATCACAGAATATGCCAAGTCAGAAGGGACTCACAAGGATCATCGAGTCCAACCCTTAGCCCTGCACAGGACCATCCCCAAGAGTCACTCCATGTGCCTGAGAGTATTATCCAAATGCTTCTTGAACTCTGTCAGGCTTGGTGCTGTGACCACATCCCTGGGGAGCCTGTTCGGTGCCCAACCACCCTCTAGGTGAAGGACCTTTTTCTAATATCCAACCTAAACCTCCCCTGACACAACTTCACGCCATTCCCTCAGGTCCTGTCACTGATCACCCAGAGAGAAGAGATCAGTGCCTGCCCCTCTTCTTCCCTTCACAAGGAAATTGTAATGAGGTCACCCCTCAGTCTCCTCTTCATCAGGCAGGGTTTTTTTATGTGATATACATGATTCACAATTTATTAACAAAGAAGGCTCAAAGAGAATGTGCTGCTCTGGTACTTTGAGACTGACTTCCAATCTATCATTAAATGAACATCAGTATTGCAACATAGTGCCTGTTTGTAGGATATGTCAGTTTAAACTGGGAGTTAGGCTTCAGAGAGAAATGTATTCCTCTGTAGTATTGTTTTACAGTATCACATCCTAATTTGTCACAGAGTTCTTCAACTTGCCCAGAGCAAGTAATTTAACTCTCTTTTTCAGTTTCTCCACTGAAGAAGAATAACAGTATTTCTCTAACTGTTGGCAATACTGACAGAACAAAAAATGTTGAGAGTGCATTTTCCAGACAATAAGGCATCTTCTCTATAGAAGGTACAATTTAAATGCTGGAAAACTATGATGTAGAAGATCCCCCTGTATGAGGAGGTATTATGATACCCTTAACTTGAGGAATGCAAATGGGTTCTGTGTTTACTGTTTAGCACATGTGGGATCAGGGTCTAGAGGAGAGAGAATAGATGGTTCAAAACGATACGCACTGAGGATTCAGAGAAAGTTATGTCACATTTTTCTAATTATATTTATTCTTTTTTTAGCAGTCACAGGAGAATGTGTGGAGTAATAAATAATGATTCCCCCTCAGGGACTGGAATTCACACATTCTTGGCTCTTAAAAATAGAGATGTCCTGACTTGCCTCAAATTACTGTCAGGAAAAGAAAAGAAAAAAAAGGGAAAGGGAAGTAGCAGTCTTTGGAAATAGGTGGCAAGAACCAGGGAAATCACACAAGGCAAACTCAAAATAAAATAAAAGGATGCATTTCCTCACACAACACACATAATT
>JAOXXN010000001.1:21004148-21024028 GCA_026770055.1 Myrmophylax atrothorax | reverse complement strand
CAGCACTCAAAGAAAGTTACAATGAAGTTATTTGAAGGAAAATATGAATATAAAACTGTATTGACTGTAACACCTTAATTTTGAGTTATTCTTTTGGTAAAATTTGTATACATTTTCAGGTGGTAGTAAGAAGAGAAAATTCTATTTAAAAATCAGTTTTAATTTTGGTGATTTTACAGAACACAAAGTCAGTCACACAGCTCAAGAAATAAGAGCAAGGCAACAATGTACTGATGGATGTCTCCTGTTTGACATGTTTTCCTGTTGAAGAGAGGAGACCAAACACCTTGGAGAGTTTTAGGCACTTAGAAGTCAGTTAATTTTAATTTAAGCATAATTTCATCAATTTCAGTCCATGGAACTTTAGCATCTAAATGTCTTTGGGGAATGTGAGTCAAAGAGCCTCAACATATTCAATATCTACATTCAGTCACACAGATTAACACCTATAAAATATCTCCAGGACAAACTTACTCAACTGCAAAGGAGTCATAATTTTGTTTTATGGCATTATTATAGCAGTTGCTTTTCTTAATTAAACAGGGAACTTCATTAGGTCATAGATTTTTATTTTTATCATATATGATTTAATGAACAGCTGAGGTGGGGAGGGACCTCCAGAGTTTATGTAGACCAATTCCCCCATCAAGCAGGGCTACCTAGACCCAGTGGCTCAGAACAGGGTCCAAATGGCATTTGAACATCTCCAAGGTTGGAGAAACCACAACCCCCCTGGGCAATCTGTGCCAGTGCTCAGTAACACTCACAGGGAAAAAAAAAAAAAAGTGTTTCCTGATGCTCAGAGGGAGCCTCCTGTGTTTCACTTTGTGCCTTGCCTCTGGTCCTTTCACTGGGCACCACTGAAAAGAACCTGGCTTCTGTATGCCTTACACATATATTCTTACACACAGAAATATAGATTTTAAAAGACACACATATAATTATTAATCTCAGATTTATGCTTCTTCCTACCTATCTTCTTTGGCAAATCACTTTAATTGATACAATAGTCTTAACTGGATATTTTAGAGTTTTTGTTATGGGAAATATAAATGAAAACCAGTTCTGATTTTACTTTTATATACTTCATGTTTCCCATTTTCTCTAAGCCATCATCCCAGTACAATATTTATTTGTTTCTGCAGATGTGCCCTGGATTTTAAGCTGTTTTGCCCACATGAAAAAGATATATACTTCTATTCCAGAGCTGAGTGTGCCTAAATAGATTCCAGATGAAGTGAAGTATCACCTCTACTCTAGAATTTCTGTTTGGTTCCTGGATAAGAAAGGGCAATTAAAGCTAGGTTGTTTAATTCAGCTTCTATATTTCTGTATAGACAGGGAAATGGGAGTCAGGTGCCTCCAAAAGGCTGCACATAAATTCTTTCCCTTCCTTGAAACACCAAAACCGTTAAACTTTCACTACTACTAGATTCAATCTCTATATTTTTTGCTTCTTTTTCATGTAACAATACCCGTTTGATTCCTGCTAGGAAATAACTATAGGTATTTTTTCATTTTACCATGTCCTAAACTCTATAGGTGTTTCTACCTCTTTTTATCATAATGGTTCCTGTGTGCGCTTTTATAGAACAAACTGTTGGTTGAAACACACACAGCAGAACTTCCATAAGTGTCAATTTGTACTTAATGTGATTTTCATAGGTATCATTCATCCCAGGGGTTAATTCGTATATTATGCTTTATGACTTTAGGATGTTAGTTTGAAATTTGCCCTTCAGATTTCTCTTCTATTTTCATCAGTCGTGCATTTAGAAGACAGAACTGTAGCACACAGTAAAGAGCAACAGCTGCAATGGCAACAGCAGCAGCAACAACAATGCAGCTTTACTAGCTGTGCCTATGGTAATATATAAGATTGACACAGATGTGTTACTTGCAAAGTGCCAGCTGCTGGCACTTCTTTTCTTGTTGACTGTTAAGTAAATGAAAAAGAAATGAAACAGATTATTTCTGTGACCTACCACTTACTTCATAGATATTTCAGCAGACATAAGGGCACATTTCATAGCCGAATATATTTTACCCTTGGATACATTCAATTTGTATTCATTTTAGAATTTACTCTGTTAATTAGAAAAGGTTATAAGATTAATAAGTAGTCATTGCTAATATATGCAATGGAATATAAGCTTCAGTTGATGTTTTTTCCCCAAAGAGGCATTAGAGATTAGTTCATACAAATCATAGTGAACAGTATATCCTATCTTTCAAAGCTGGTCTTTATATTGCTTTATAATCTCTGAATCATTTCTAAAATCCCTGCCAGAAAAGCCAAAAAAAAAAAACCCCAGCAAACCATTCCCTACCAACATAAAATGATACATTGCAATTTCACACACTCTTACAGAAGAATTGATTTTCAAGGAATTCTTTGTAGATGTGAAATGAAAGATAGCTTAGAAACACACAAAGAATACTACAGCTTGTGAAATGACTCTTATTTGACTGTAGTGTTAACTACAAGATTGCTTTTTTTCCAGTTTCCAGGGCATTAAAAGGACCTACATAATTTTTGAGATTCATGATGATAATGACCTGGAAGGGGAAGGTGCTCTCTGTTTAGGTAGCTGCTCTGTTGAGCAGGATCACAATGCCCAAACTCCAGCTGACAGGAGAGAAGGTCAGGCAGTGTTCTCTTCTTTGTGGTCACCCAGATCAGGGTTCACCACAGAATGGTGTCAGGATGACCTCTATATAGGTGATAGGTTCCTTTCTTGGACAGGTTTCCCAATCAGATCACTCAGATATGAAAAAAGGCTATTAAGATCGAGAATTTCTTGAGGCTGGGAGGTGAATCATCCACTATACTCTATATCCCTAATCATTTTACTACTGGGTTACTGAACTAACCACTCATCCTTTTGTATTGACATTTCTTCCACTGAAATTTGGAGGAAAATGCTCCCAGATGGTGCACAATACCCAGAAGATGTTAACATATAATCTGTGTCCAAGGACATTAACACATTCATCGCTACTCTGACAAGATCTCATCTCCAGTGCAGGTGCAGAAGAACGAATAAAATTTCATCATCCACCCTCTTAATTTTGCTATGAGTTGAATGGACAGGTCAGATTTTTGCTGGACCCTGAATCTACTCACATCTCAGTCATAGCTCAGTCACTTTAGTTTATCATGACATTTTCTTAGGCTGACACTGCAGGAAAAAAATTACAGCTTTTCTATGTCTTTATAAATACAGAGATAGAAAGGAGCTCAGAGGCTCATCAGCTCCCTCTGCTATTTGTAAATTATGTAAAATTTCCTTGTACAGTTTTTAAACTGAAAACAATTATCTAAATCAACCTTTCCCACAAAATATGTTTATTTCAATATATAGACACCAAGATTAAAAAAAAGAAATAAAAATCCACATA
This sequence comes from Myrmophylax atrothorax, assembly GCA_026770055.1. Classification (NCBI taxonomy): domain Eukaryota; kingdom Metazoa; phylum Chordata; class Aves; order Passeriformes; family Thamnophilidae; genus Myrmophylax; species Myrmophylax atrothorax. The sequence continues at coordinate 21,020,626 of JAOXXN010000001.1, read as the reverse complement.
CAGACACTTAAATATAGGTGTCAAAAATAGAATCTCAACTCACAGGTATGCTGTTTCACAAAATGAAATATATGTTGACATGTCCTTTTGTACTCTCATTCATAGTTTTGGTAAATTTGTTACTGCTGAAATAGTGTCTAAAGGGCAAGTCAAGAACTGTGAGTTTTACACAATTCAAGATTAAAGTTTAGATGAATGTTTGGATTTTAAAATGTTTTAGTAATTTTTGAAATTTAGTAATTTTTTGTTGCAATACATAACTTGCTCAATTATGGAAACTGTAGGACTTCAGCTGCAGAAAATGCATGATCTTATTTGAAAGGAAAATCTGTGAGGATCTTAAGGAACTATATTCAGACAAAAAATTCTGTGTAGCACAGATTCACTTTTGATCCTTTCAATGCTTTGATAGCATGGAGTTAACTCAGATAAGAAAATTACCATTAGGAATAACAAAGTCAAACAAATATTTATGTAATAAATGGAATTTGATAAATAATTTTACTCCTGTAATTGGTATACCCTATATCTCATATTAGTAAATACAACCAATATTGAAGGCAAGGAAAACATTCTGCCCAAGGCAATTCAGTGGTGCAATAATTGGATTAGTATCAGAAACAATTTCAGTTGCACATTCACCCATCCTTTATTCTGTTTATTGGCGCTTTTCCACAGATAATAAAAACTGAATTTATTCCTGTACTTTTTTGTACAAACTGTTGTGGTGAAATATAAACTCAGAAATGTATGAACATATTTTCAGAAATTTAGTCAATGATTTACATGTATTTATATGTTCCTTTAAACCAAACACCGTCCATCTTTTGAAGACATAAAAATCTGTGTGTATTGTGATCCCTTAAGTGTACCCAGAACTTCATGTGTAAAAATAGACTTTATTAAAAACATATCATAGTTCTCTATTATACTGCAACATCTTGCTGCTTTATATAAATACAGTTTATAAAACTGTTATATTAGAAATTAAATATTAATACACAGTGTGGTTTCAAAACACAGGCATCAAAATGCAGTTCATATTGCACTTTCAATGCTCAGCTGAAAATCCTCATGACTTTTCAAAGTAAATCTGAACAACTACTAGATACTTTCATTTATAACTAAAAGTTTTCCACAATAGTCTGTGCTGACATAGCAGTTGATACACAGATTTTACAATACAGTTTTGAAGCATCCAAAACTACTCTGATATGGTTTATCCCTCTGCAGTGCTATGTCGCTGGGTATATTGAATGATCAAGGACAGAGAGCTTTTTAACTGTCCACTAGATTTCTACAGATTTCAGTAAAAGATCATAAAAAAGATCAGTTGGAAGAGGTTTTGTGCAATGTTTAAAGGTTTATTTGTACATGTGATTGCAATGTTGTTATATGGCCATTTAAACAAAACCTTTCTATTTTGTATTGCAACACTTATGCGATGTATCTAGAAAATTAGCTAGTTTATTCTGTAGTGGATATAAGATAAACATAATACTCTCTGAATTATTTCTTCTGTTTATAAATTATGTCTGTTTTACTCTAAAATTCTGTTTGAAAAAGACAACATTCAGACAAGACCTCTTGCAGGCTTTAGGAGGAGAGTAGACATCTGCTTAATCATCAGGTTTAATTAGTGTCAGTGTTGGTCAGGTGAACATTGTTTTCACTGCAATGATTGGCCCACTTTATTTTTCACAAATAAGATATGCAGAACAGTATTATCAACTGTCTGTTTTTCCAGATGATACTGGTAAGTATCACCAAAAAGCATGCAGTTATAGAGGATTAAATTATCATCCAAGATTACTTAAAAAAATCAGCAAGGCCACAGTAGCTTCCTGAATGGCCATACTTGTAAACTAGCATCTTTTACAAAAGCTCTGATATTAGGGATGTGAAAAGAGAAGTTTTAACTTTGCACAGAACTGCCTGAACATACACAGAAATGTGCTGATCATGTTCCATTCTTAAGAAGCACAAACAAAGGAATGCAATCTGTACAATGTAGCTCTTTTTTGGAGATTATGCATACATGGGGTGTCATCTGAAGAAGCCCCTTTCTTTCTGTGTTTTGACATTCTTTTGGGGGTTTTTTAATCACACCTCTGGGGAAGAACAACCAGTCTGGGACATTAGAAAGTGTAAAATGAGCTCCCTTCCATTTTTTCATTGACAGGAAAAAGGGTGAAAATAAAGCAGAAACCAGGACTATGTCACTTGTTCCTGCATCACCTACCTGTCAACAGGAACAGGAAAGATCCTTAGCAATCCAGACCCCTAACAATTTCTCATATACAGAAACTCTGCAAAAGCAGAGAGAGACCTGAGGCACAAAGCAGCATCCCAGCCTTAGGAACAGAGTTACTGGGTTCACACTGAAAGGAACAATATTGATTGTGAGATTTAGTGGCAGAATTAATTGTTGTGCTAGGAATGAAGAACTGTGGGTTCATTAAAGATTTCTGTCTCTCTTGCTCACAAGTGCATCCATACTTTTTCAATTTAGGTACCAATTATCTCTATTCAATCTTGCTGGGGGGTTTTTGCTGTTCCCCAGCAAATATGTAAGATTCTGAAACATGGGAATTTGTTATTTTCAGATGTGCTCACTGAATCTTAATGTCTGAAATTTTCATGTGCTTACAGAAGCATCCTGATTGATGAGAATCTCAGGGAAAAACATAAAAGAACCCCCCCAAAAATGCATTACCTGTCCTTTTATAACATATACATTTAAATATATAGGATGTTTCTGCCAGAGACACTTTAAATTATCATTCATTCTTTTTAATTTTATAAAATCTTCCTGTGCCAACAATTTACAAGCTTGTAAGTAGAAGCTGTTAGTGAAGGCATGACTTGGTCCACCATAAAGCAGAATGCTCTAGCAAGAGTAATTTTTGAGAATCTATAAAGGTCAAGACAGTTAACTATTTAACTGTTCATCAAAGCATGCAGAAAAGAGAGCAAGTTTGTTCTCAGAAGAGGTGCTCAATCAGTTGTGACTGACAGCTCCTTTTTGTGACATGAATGAATTTATTGATTTTTAATTCAGGTGCCCAGCAGCACTTTGCAAGGCATCTGGCATGATATGCCTCTGCTGTAATGAGACCAGGTTTCAGACACCCTCGACCAAGCTGTTGCCCACTTGAGTTTGATCACAGACATGTGCTGCCCCTCAGATCCAGAAGATCCACATCTGGAGCTGGATCACTGTTCAGCTGTGGTAGCCCATAGCTGGCTGGGGTGTTAATGCCCATCCTTGCAGTTTTTGACATAGCTATACATTTGCAGAAAGTCCTGCCAGGTAGGAAGCTTAATGAGACACACAGTTTTCTGGTATTAGTTTCAGGTCTTTTAACTTAAGACAAGTCAAGACTGGAGAGCCAGGATAGGGCATATAAACATGTTTCAGATTCTGCTGTTATCCTCATCCAGACATTTCTGATAAGAGTGGTCTGTGAATAATAATGTCCTGTTGCCGTCATTTAATAATTGTGCTAAATCAATGTGCTAAGATTCAAAACATGCTTTGAAAATGTGACTCTCAAATAGCTGGAGGGCAGTCTAATTGCACAAGTTGTTTTAGATTGTCTAAGGACTAGGAAAGCTCTACACAATGCTCCTGTGGTACTTTATGGAGGAAAATGTTCAAATGTGTCATCAAAATATATATAATGTGTACTGAATAAAGTGCTACTAATGCCTGCTCCTTATGCACATGCTCAGCATACAAAGAGCTTAATTGACTAATTAGAAAATGCATGTTGGAAGAGGACAAACAATGGGAAATGAATAGTGTATTGCATAAGGCACTGCTTACTTTTGTGAAAGGGAATTGTGGTTTTGATTCTTTACACTGGACTGTTGGCCAAGGAGATCCAATTTTGTGGTCTTTGATCACAATGCTATGTATAGATTTGTTAATCACAGTAAATGTTCTCAGATAAAGAAATATGACTGACAAAAGCAGTACCAAGCTGGTCAAGCTCCAAATTAACTTGTTTGCTTAAGAAGAGACAGTTAGACATAAACTCTGGACCAGACAGCTGTGGCCAGTGGAAAAGCGTCTGCACCTGGTATGAAATGAGTAGGACAGAGCTGCTGAAATATCCTGGAAACAGGACAGTGGCCAGTGGGGCAGAGCACACAGTAGCTGGTAGAAGAAGAGGGCCCTGCCGAAAGGACTGACCAGTGATAACAATTTACAAATTCTGTTTTTTTTCGTTCTTAAACGTTTTGATATTTCCTTGGTCATTCCTTTTCTCACAACCAAAGAGCACATGCCAAGAGGTCTGAGCTGTACCCACAGATGGAGGAGTAAAGTCATTCTGCCCCCATCCACACTCCTACAAGTGCCCTGCTGTTCTTTCCAGTCGTACGTCAGGAAGCTGCATATTTCAGTTTTAAACAAGGCAAATGCTTGCACTTTTATTTAGAGAGTTCTTTACAGCCTTCTATAAACTTTATCAAGGAGCTTTCACAGCAACCAGCATTCCCATTATGTCTTTTCCACCCCCACCCCCACAATGATTCCTGTGACACACCTTTTGCATAGTACCACCCAGGAAAAACAACCCCCTTATGCAATTGAAAGTTTTGTTTCATCTTCAGTTGCTTTCTTTGCCAGAGGCCACAGGAGGTTATTACAAACAGGTGGTGGTAGCCAAAGTCCTAGATTTTGCTTTATTATTTGTGTGCCTTTACAACTTTCCTATGTGACAGTCTCATTTAGTCAGTGCTACAGGCAATCTCTGTCTGTACCTAAAATATCTTTAACAGCTGCATGTAGGGAACAATCACAGGGGAAGGAAAAGAAGCATACAAAAGCAAAAGGCAACTTAGAAAGGAATTGGAGCCAGAGGAATTCAAGACTGGGGTTCTTTTATTACCTAAAAGGACACATATTTTGCAGAACATGCAGAGTCTGCTTTTACTGATTCTATTTTTGTTGATATTTTGTCCATTGCCATTGTTTCCTTAAAATAATTTCTCAGGAGATATCTGGTGGCTGCTGGCAGCAAATATTAGCAAAGTAGCTCTGAAACTGAAAAATTGGGTTATTCTCTACAGAAGACAACTACTTTATACAAGCACATGAAATATCTGTGAATCTTGGCATTATATATCGGGAAGTGTGACAGGTTCCTATAAAATCACAGACACAAACAAGAAATAGTGTGAAGAAAATATTTTTCTCTCTTTTCAAACCTTCAGCTGGAAAGACTGGGTGGTAGTATCTTTTATATCTTTTTCTGGTACTCACTGGAATGTTCACATTTAAAAATTCTTTTCTGTCCTTTCTTCCCAAAGTCCTTGTAGCACTTATTATCTCACAAAGTTTGCCTTATCCCCTTCCTGCCACCCTGTCATCACTTCAAAAATTGTTAAGCTAGGGCTGAAAAAATCATTCTCTCTGTGTAATCCCAAAGTGGAGACCTTAAACTGGCAAACAGAAACCAATTTATAACCTCTTTATGAACTATCCCTCCCTTTGTTTCCATCCTTTTGCTTATATTTTAAGCTTGCTTGTAAGTGCTTTGACTGAGTGATTTGGCTGAAAGTGCAGTATAGTCCAGTTTGAACTCTGGACTGCCTGACATCCCAGGTCAGCCTACTTGTTTCAGATACTTGTCTAAATCCAAATTAATTTCCTCCTTTCCCCCACCTATGCTGCAGCCTTGAGATCATAATAGAAACAGGTTTCAGGATGTCCTAGTTTCCTGCAGGATAAAATTATGTATTTTTCTCATCCCAGAATTGTAGGATGGTGAGTAGGTTATAAGATTCATGTTGTCTCCACTTGCACGGAGCTTTTATTTGTTCAACATATTGGTTCCCTGAAACTCTAATTGGAAGTGTATTAGAAAGTAAGACCTATTGGGGAATGTAGAAAATAATATGGTGTTTCTAATAACCAGTATAAGAAAAATTATTTCATAGTGTCCAATGTGCAAAGAGAAGAACATCATTTTCTCAGTCTTTTTAGTCTCGTGTTACAAGGGGAGAATAGCAGAAATATGTGGAATGTGTCCTTGATACCAGTGCAAGAGGGCTCACACATGCCCACGTATTTTTCTCATCTTTTCCATGTATATCTTATCTGAGTTATAAGAGGTTTTTGCTTTTTCTGTCCCTCAATTTATTCTGAACAAATATTTGTCTACCCTGGCATAAAATCCTCCAGTAACTGGGGTTCTATAACCTGCCTAAGTGCGCTTTTCTGGTGCTTTACTAAATATTCTTAGCTAAATAATTGCCCTGTAATTTCAAATATAATTTAAAAAAAAAAAGAAACAAAACACCCACAGACATCCCATTGCTTCTAAGTAATTTTTACTTAATTCATCTTTGGCAAGATTCTTCTAACCTACATTTAGATGTCCATAATAGAAATATTTAAAGTTGTGGTGACTCTTTTTGGCTCCTTCTACAGCCAATGGGGAAAATGAAGCACTTCTAGGCTTCTATTCATCTTATCTATTTCAGCTAATCAGAAAGATTAATCATGGTCTGGAAGTTTCTACTTCACTTACTTAGCTAGAGAGGGACCTCAAGTAAATTAAGATGCAGAGCTAGAGTTTTACATTTACTTTAGCAAGTTTTACCTAGACGACAACACAAGAACAATGTTACTATTTGAGCCTTATGAATTTCTGAATTAAAGCCAATCTTAGCTATGGTGTCCAGAATCAGCCAATAATGTCACAATAGCTGCTCAGACATCTGAGATTAATAGGGTATCTAACAGTCAGTTTCAGTATGAAAAAAACCCTCGAGAGTGAAGAGGAGGAAAATATAAATTAGCATAAATTAAAGATGCCCAAGGGTTTTTACAAATTTATCAGGACAATAGCCATTATGAGACCAGAGAGTAGATGCATGAAATTGTGAAAAGGTGAATGAAAATACTCATGGCTCATATAATAAATGAACATTTTTTAAAGAACCTAGAATTTAATTAAGAACTGAACTGAACTAAACTAATGGACTTCTAGCTGTTATAATAAATATGGAAGAAACTTTCAAACATTAATGTTTTCAGAGACACAGAAGTGATGTGAGTGCCTCTGAAGTGAATGTTTACACCCTTGATTTACCCTTGGCTTCGTCTCATTGGGCAGCAGTAGTACAAGGAATTCAAACAGCAGAATGCAATGTGAAGATTTCAGTAAATACGCCCTTTGAGGAAGATTCAAGCCAATGAATGAAAGAAATAAAGAGAAAGAAAATACTTGTTTGTAAGTTTCCATTTCGTGATAAGATAAATTTGCTCACATTTTTGCAAGAACACAAAGAAAATCTATGATTGTCATAGCTGTCAGCCATGAAGTTAAGCATCTGAAGTTTTTTCTTTTTTATGTAAAAATTCATGGAGTTTATACTTATTTTTGAGAATTTTAAATTCCTGTTTTCCAAAAAGCCTGCCTTAGTCAACAAAAAAGAAACAAGTTACACACAGAATTAGCCAATTGCAACCTTTTTTTCCTGTGCCTTTAAAAATAGGTTCCACTACATGAGTTCTAGAGGTTGCTTCCAGCCAAAATTTAATTAGTATTTCAGTACGCACCTTGTAGCAAGGTTTAAGAATAAGTTGAAAACCCATGCAAGCATCTTCAGAGAAGCTTTAAAGAGCAAGCTTTTTCACAGAATAAAACTAAAAATGAAAAACACTAATGGACGGAAAGATAGTCAGGTGCTTGCAAAATGTTACACACATACATCTGACCTAGGCTAACAACTGCCTTTTTGTTTTTATGGGTACTAGATTTGAATCAAAAACGTTTGAGGAGCACTGGGTTAGGTTAATTTTTATTTCCTACATCTAAAATAGAAATATGTAAACACAGAAGTCAACAAAAGGTAAACACTACATACACTTTATCACAACTTGCTTGGTATTACCTCTTGTTGAGTTTCTAGAAGTGGATACTTTTTAAAGTGAAAGTCTGGCTGCATATTTTTACAGCTCTCTGTGCTGAGGGGCACTGAGGTATCCTAGAGGCTGACTACTGGGAGTGCTGGAGTATAAAAATAACTAGAGAAGTGCACATTTGATTAAGAAAAATAAACACCTCAGTAACTTCTGAACTGTGAAACAACAAATGAACACTACTTAGCTGTAAAAGATTGAGTTCTAAATCAAAAAATATTTGCTGAATTTCTTATCGCCCAGAAGAAATTTGCATTGCAGATAAGTGACACTTTGAAAGGGTCATATCAATTTTTGTGTGTGTTTCAACACTGCTGAAGCTTAATTTATGTACTGTCATTGTAGAGAGGGAAGTATAATGGATTTTTAATTATTCCAAGTTTCAAAGAGCAAATGGGAGGTAGTCCAGTTTCCAGACAAAGCAGGAAGAGAATTAGGAGTTATAAAGACCAAATTACACAGTCATGCTCTATTAAAGTTTTCTTGGGAATGTGGCATTCCTATTTTTTTAAAATGTTTACATTCATTTCTTGATTCACTCTCAGGGTACAATGCTTTATCACACTTTTAAAATGGTTACATGCACCAAATTAACTTTGGTTTATTTATATTCCCACATACCTCTTTCCTTTTGGATAGGTAGGTTGATGCACTATACAAAGACAACAAAGCTCTCCTATTAGGCTTAATATTTCTGTGTATTTTTCCAGTTCCTTGACTAAAGAAAGTGGGAAGTTATTTACACACTTTGAAAAAGTTCTTAATTCTCAGATCCTGTAAAAAAGTAAATCATTAATGGGATTTTCAAGCTTAAGTTCTTTCAGTAACTGCTAGCACTTAGGATGAGAATTTAAAGAGCCAGACTGATTGGCCAGTTTTGGCAAATTGTTGCATTAGTGTGGTTTTGAATCTTAAACCCTTTTGTTCAGTGATAGCTGATTGATTATAAGGCAGATAGCAGTACGTTACTATATCTCTATTTTTTTCTGTTCACTAGTACCATGATCCAGCACCTAAAAGTCACCAAAAGTCTTAATAAGCTTGATATGGATTTCAACTACCACAATATACAAAGCATTCTTCCTCCCTATATCTACAAGAACTTTATCACTAAAACTAATAATTAGTATTGTTGCTTCTCCCTACACACACCCCTTTCCATGTCTTCTGTTTCTCATTTTTCATCCTGCTTGCCACTGAAAGTGCATTTGACATGGGCTTTCAATAAATAGGTAAACTTATATATGTTCATTTTTTAGTTTCCATTCATCTAAATATAGGATATTTTGATGATTAGATAGAGTTCCATTGTACTCTTTGAATAGTTGGAGTTTTAGAATAAATCTGGAGTTCTAAAAAGAAAATATTTCTTGAAAAATTTAGAACTGTTATGCTCTTTTTTCTGAAATACTGAAACAAGCCCTGTTGGTGTTTCATCATTTGCAGTTCCATCTGGAACCCATAAGGCAAATTTGCATACACAAAAATAAAATGTTATTTGAATATTTCAGACCTTCATTAAAGGTTTGGTCTAATTTTTGGTCTAATCACAGATGAAACTCTAGTGGTGTTGGGGAACACTTAGATTTGGTCTAGTTTATATCTAATTTTCATCATCAGGATGACTGCCTTCTCTTGGGAAAAGGCAGTAATTAATAACTCTGCTGCTTTCTCTCAAGATTATTAGAAAGTGAAAAAAGTAAATGGACAGGACTCAAACACTTGTGCTGCCTTTTAAGAGGCTTTGAAGTGCTACAAGAAATGAGAAGAAAGAATTCAAAGCCAAAAAGTTTGCAAGAACCTACTGTCAAAAATGTATATGATTTAGTACAGAAATTTCCCTGCAGAAATAAAACTGGTTATGGACTTCCAAAATGAGTCTCTATGTGGCAGTGACAGCAATGCTTCAAACATAAAGGAAATAAAATGTATTTTTATTACTGTGTTAAAATTTTTGAAATAGATTGGTTTCATTGTTTTTTAGAACATTACTTCATTGTGTTTCACAGCAGTAAAATTCACAATGGGACCTTTTGAAGACCCCTAGTGTCTGGGGAGCTTGGGCACAATTTAGAGGGCTTGCAATTGAGCTATCTGTCATTCCACAGAAGAAAACCTACTACTTCCATTCTTTTGAGTTATTAGTGTTTGGTTTCTTTATTTTTCTAATACATACACAGCGTGGAACACAGTTGATTTCTTTTCACAAATTAGATTTAACAGTAAATGATAGCAGTTTCACCAGAAATGTTCATATACCACAGAGACTATGGCCACATCTGCTATCAATAACATAAAGTAATATCTGGGACACTCCAGGGTCTACTAAAAGAGGAAACAACATCTATAGCATCGAGTTCTTAAACCAGAAAAATATGAAATGGCAAAATCATAAAATCCACCTCTGTGAGTAATGGCAGACACGGATACAAGTCTCAGACCCAGCCTTAAATGTAATCTATTTCTTCTGCTCCTGCCTCTCCCTGGTGGCTGCTGCTGCTCTCTGCAGGATGGAGAATGCAAGCTACCAAAAATCCGTGTTTGCTACTGTGAGAGCAACATATAAAAAGGAAAGTCAGACATGTGCCATTCTTCCTCTGGTAGTTTTCCAGGAAGTATTTCAACCTTCAAATAGGTATTCCCTGCTCTGAGGGAAAAGAGTGGGAAGGCATTTCTCTTCTTAGGAAATCGGGCTGCAGATTGGGCCTGCTGAAGTTCTTTGGGGATAAGGGAAAGAAAAATAATTATTTTCTTCTAAGGTTCAAGGTGTGAAATGTGAAGAAATTCATGAGAACATATATGTCAAAAATTACCTTTCAATTAAAAGAAATATTTTTTTATCAGGCAGAACCACAGAATCTAAAGGTTAATGTATTTATCCTTCTCAACATTTTTGTAATTTTCTGCAGCATCACAAATGAAAAAGATAACAATAATAAAAAGCAAAAACAAAACCAAAAGAAATTAATAAAATCCAGAACACTAAAAGCAAACAAGCCTCCCAGGGAAGCATGAAAACTCATCAACCTTTATAGACAGTTTTGAGAAAAAAAGAATTGCTTCAGCAAAAATGCTTTGTGATGCTATTTTTAACACTCCTAAATTGGAGTACCTCTTGAATTTGTATTGCAGTCATATTTCATTCTTGTCATAGTGTCATAGAATCATGGAATATCCTGAATTGGAAGGGACCCACAACGATCATCAAGTCAAACTCCCGGCTCTGGACAGGACAACCCCAAGAATCTCACCATGCCTCTGAGAGCGTTGTTTCAAATGCTTCTTATCTCTGGCAGGCTTTGTGCTGGGACCACTTTTCTGGGGAGCTTCTGGGTGAAGAATCTTTTTGTAATTTCTAACCTAAATCTTACCTGACACATCTGCACACAGTTCCCTTGGGTCCTATCACTGGTCTTATGGCTTCCCCTCTAGACCCTTCACCATCTTTGTGGCCCTCCTTTGGACACTTTCATTCTTATTTATGGTGCTCAAAATTTCTTGCAGTACTCTGGGTGAAGCCACACCAGTGTAAAACAGAGTGAAGCAGTCACTTTCCGGGCATCAGGCACAGCTGGTGATGCTGTGCCTGATGCCCCCCAGGACAGAGTTGGCCCTCCTGGCTTCCAGGGCATTGCTGACTCATAATAAATTTGTCATCAAGCAGAACCCTCAGGTCCCTTTCTGCAGCACTTCTTTCCAGCCTCTCATCCCCCAATATGTACAAACATCCAGGGCTGCTCCATCCCAGCTGCAGAATCCAGCACTTGCTCTTGTTAAACTTCATATAGCTAGTGATTGCCCAGCCCTGTCAGCTGAAGTTATACTGTTACTAAATGTATCAAACATTTACCTGGCAGGTGCTTACAGACTAGAAAAATAAGGCCAGAATAATGCAATCAGTGTGGACTATTAAAAACAGTGGCACCTCCCACCATGGTGCAGCTAACCTAACCTCAGGGAGGTGACAATTGGTTCCTTATACTACTACATGTTGCTACAGCAATAAAGCTGGAAGAGATCTGAGAATTACGCTGCTGTCATCCACAAGTTTTAAAATGAAAGCACTGCCAAAAAATGAGCAAGTTCACTCAAGTCCCAACTTGGATACCCTTAGCCTCTTTGATGCAAAAAATAAAAAGGACAGCCATTTAAAAATGGTCCCACAAGAATACAGACAGACAGCAGAGATGTTGAATACTGTTCTAAGTGAAAAGACTTAGACATGCTTGCAAACATGGAGTTATCCTATGTGCAAAGGAGTATCCAGTGAGAAAGAGACATCTGTAATCAAGACTGAGCAGGTTTTCTGGAGATATGCAAGTGACGTGGATATATATTTTCACCTGATTCCAGTTTTTTCCTGATCTGGTGTTTCTCAGAGAGTATGTGACCCCTTAGGTATTGTTTTTTCAGTAGTGAGGTTTTGCTTCTTTATGAATTTTGACCCTTCTAATAAGGGTCTTCCACATCTGTTATATACACTTGGTTTACTGAGTGAAGATTCATGCCAGTTATAATCAGAAATCATGTACTCTGAGCCTGAGAATCTCTCCAGTGGAAGCCAGTACAGTTCTAGTGACAGGTGTAGTTGTGACAAATCACTGTCATTTCCACTGGTCTTTGGTGTTATATCACTGCCATGAGAAGTGCAGTTCTTCTCTTTTTCAGCAGATTGACATGATATCTTCTCCTTTAACTTGTTTCAATCTAGTTATACTTTAACTAGTAACTGAGGGTTTTCTTACTGACCTCAAGAAAACTGACATAAGTTAAGGAAGGGGAACAAAAATCACATTGCAGATGGCAGATCACAGAACCACAGAATATGCTGAATTGGAAAGGACTCACAAGGACCATTGAGTTCAAATCCTAGCCCCACACAAGAACATCCCTAAGAGTCACACCATGTGTTAAAAAAAAAGAAAAAAGGAAATATGTTGAAAAATAAGTTTTAATCTTCTTTTGTCATCCCTGAAATATTGACCAAAGGCCTTATGACATATGATTCACAAAGTTTTTGACTTTCTGCCTGCACTCAGAGAAAACACCCCACAATTGAATGTATTAAGTCTATTTTTTGGCAGAATTTATAACATGATCTGAAAGAGCATTTATAAAATAACTAAGATGGTTTTCTGACCGAGGTCCACATCCTTTCCTGGATTTCTTTTTTATTCTGATCAGGAGATAGAAACAAATATCAGGATCAAGAAGCCATCACATCAAAACTGTTTTCAGTGTGTTGCAGTTACAAATTCAAAGCATGATACTATTACAGGAGCTCAGTAGATTATATTTAATCAATACTATATCATGGTATGAACACAGGAAAAGCTTTCAAAATCTCCTAACTGAAAACCTAGAAGATCTAGCAACTCTTAAAAATATTTATAGCCAAAAATACAGGCAGAATACCTATCAATTTGTGTTCAAAACCTCCTGAACAGAAATTTGCAGGAAAGTGATGAACATAGGGAATGTGATAAGGAACACTGAAAAGTGGGATTACAGTGACTAAGGGGCCTTAGGGACCCCTTCTTTCTCTACAGCTCTGAGGCAAACTTACTTGGCACCACATATGCAAGATGGAAAGGTGTTTCATTTTGCATAGTTGTATGTGTGAAGCTGTTACAGAAAGAGAGATAACATAAGATGACCCTCCTCTCAGCTCAGAAGGCAGGGTGGTATCCACCTTGTGGTGGTGTGCAAGCTCCAAAATCTGCCATCTCCACTGCTGCTGTCCACACAGAGGTCTGATCCAATAGCAGTTCAGAGACAATGATCCTTCTGTCAGTAAGTTCTGTTTCTATTAAGTAACCTTTATAGTCTGGGAACACTAAAAAGAACCCTAAAGCAAATTTCCGAGTGTTCTGATTCTTCTGCTTTTTCCAATGGTGTCCTCAGCTGACTGGAAGTGATACAGATCCTGTTTCATTTCCTTCACTGAGATTAGGGTGTGACACTAATTAAGGGACCACATGGAGGTGGGAACAGCATACTTTTACTGAAGGAACTATGTGAAAAACACGTGTCTTAGTACAATGAAAATCTAAAATTATCTGTCAGTTAAAGAGATTTAATGTAGAAAATCTCTAAGAAGTTTCTTGGAATTAGGAAGCAATACATTTCCACTGCTTTAACATAACCTGAAAATAATTTTTGCATTAGACTGAAAATTAGAAGAATCTAAGATATTAACAGAAATATGGTTCTTGGTAGTCTTGATTAAATATGTGTTAAGGAGCACAATCTTTGACAAATACCTCTGACAGCTAATTATTATTTTGATTAAAAGTTTACTTTTTCAAAGCAAGGTCAGTGCAGGAATATATGTGAAAATGAATAAAAAGAGTAAGCTGTCATTTGACATTCTTTGGTATAAAATGGCAAATACGCATTTATGTCAATTTTGCATTTATAAGAGCATAAATGGAACACATTATGTAAGCATCTTGGTTCATTTATGATAAACTTTACAGCATAAGTGTTCAACCCGAAGACCTAGACCATAAAATGCAATAATGAGTAGTGAATGTGGAATGCACAGAACTAATAGGGTATAACTCATAGGCTAATAGACATATATGTATGTTGACAGTGGTTATTTATGTTAAGCTTATATAAGTTAAAAATATTTAAAATTTCTCATCAGCCCAATGAATGCTCATATTTCGCACGATACAAAGAAACAAAGTAAGAATTTTACTTTTCCATAGGCTCTCTAAAATTATATATGCACATGTACATGCACTTGTATCATTCCTTCTGAATCGGTGGGTTTAATTCTTTCTTCTAAAAATCATAGAATCATAGAGCAATTAGGGTTGGAAGGTACCTTAAAGGTGATCTAGGTGCAATCTACCTGACATGGGCGGGGATCCTTCCAATAGATCAGGTTGCTCAGAGCCACAACCAGCCTGGCCTTGAACACCTGCAGGGATGGGGAGTCTACAACCTCTTCTAGTGCCTCACCACTCCCCGAGCAAAGATTTCCTTCCTAATATCTAATCTAAATCTGCCCTTCTTCAGCTTCAGGACATTGTCCCTTGTCCTAACACTACATGCCCTTGGTGAAAAGTCCCTCTCCTAAAAAATCATTATCTATTTTTCATTTATAACTCTGTGTGTGTGTAAATTACTAAACCAGGTCAACTTTTACCCATAGACTATACACACTTCCTCAGCAACTTGATTAAAAAAAATGCTATTAGTAAGATGCAAAATCGCAATTATGTATTTTTGTGCTACAGTAAATGCTGTAAAGGGTAATGTCATTATTAGTCCTATTAACATAAAAGATTTTGAACGAATGCCAGCAAACAAGATCTGGCAAGGATTCTCCTTCTCATGGATTGAAATAGTTTCTGTTTGTCCCATGAACTCTTGATTTAACAAGTGAAGATATGATATACTTTCTGACAGTATCATGCAAGAGGCTTATTTTTATTCCATCCCTGAAAAATAGGTTACCTTCAAAATAGTTTGGTTTCTTTTTAACATGTGGTGAGATAGCAATTAAACACTTTGAATCCTTTAAAATTGCATGCCTGACTAATATGTCTTTCTCTGATGCAAAACAAAATGAAAAATAATTTATGTCCAATAAAGCATAATAAAAACATAATTAGTTTCACTAAATATTATGGCATAATATTATACAGAAATGTCAGAATGAACAGCTAAATAAATGCTACTTATGAATTAAGATCTTAGCTGCTGATCCACTGAAATAGCACATCTAAAAAGATGCGAAATCTTTTGACATTGAAGTTTTGTCTGTCTTATTCAGAGTGGCATCATCTCACACTAAGGTGTCTCCAGGATAGGTGTAACATTTATGCTAGGGTATCTAAGACTTAATCTTATTCAGTTGAGACCTACTCAGTGATACCTGTGGTCTCCAGAGGTTTATTCATTCCACTGTAGAGTTAAACACATTTGATCAGATAACTGTATCCTCATCTGCCTAACTACTCTGCTGTAATGCAAACCTAGACATTACTGATGTGTAAAGGTTGGTTTTCTAAATGGACCTACTGCTGTCATCATAGGTATCACAAAATGTTCCAAGAAGGTAGAAGTGGAATGCAGAAGAGAATATGTGGATGGGTTTTTTTTCCTTTTTGAAAGTATCCAAGCATAATTTCATATTATTAGTCTTCTTGAGAGTGACAATTGAAACAAAAATGAAAATACGCTACTCTATTTTAGCTGTAGTACACATCAGCTTATTAAAGTAGGTCAACACCAGCATTCACTCTTCAAACTGATGAATGTAAGGAAGAGAATAAAATGAACTCTGGAGCCTGACTGACAAAAAATAGGCTCAACAGAGACAGATTAAGGTGCAGTTTCAGCATAAGGCTGTATAAAATAATGATTATGTAAAACTCTTAAAGTAGGAGGGTTTTTGGAGAGCTTTGAATGGTGAACTCTCTTTTCCTTTAAGCAGTGACAATACCAAATTTAGGGGAATGCTTCATATCTCACACAAGACACAATTGTTCTTGTCAACCAAAGCAATGTGAGTCCAGGAGTA
>JAOXXN010000001.1:20978641-20995378 GCA_026770055.1 Myrmophylax atrothorax | reverse complement strand
AACTGATAAAAGTTATTAAATATCTGGAAGTATAAATTTTTGCATTTTGCTTTTTAAGCATGAAATAGGAAAAATTTATTTTAATGATAATTTTAATGAAATAATATAAAAATTACTAAAAATGAAATTGAAGTGGAACCAAGAGTTTTGTAGGAGATAAATAAGATCTTTTAGAAGATAAAAAATATGTTTTAGAATATTTAACACATATCTTATTCTTTACTACATAAGTACACATACATTTATAAGCCAATTTTATGTTATTTGCCAGCTTGAACAGTTACCTAGAGACCTTGCTAAAAGCTGGAAGAAACCTGTGTCAAAGAACTTGGTCAATCTCTGCGATTGTTTCACTTCCTACAGAAGAAAAAATATTTTACATGCTATTAATTAAGTTAAAAGGTCAAAAAAATCTTAGACTACAATTAAGATCAGTCAAAAAAAAGGTCAAAAATCTGTAGTACCAAGGCACATATATGGATGTAAGAAAAAAAGATTGTTCTACTGTAGTAAAATGCCCAGAAAGTGGAGCCTCTGGCATGTCTACACTGCAGAGGGAAGAGACTCCAGCTAGAATAAGCCTTCTCCCGACCAAGGTGTCCATGTGATTCCAAGTGGAAAGGATCTCCACATACAGCTCCAGAATAACTCCCTTAGATGTGAATGTTTCATGCTTCACTGCTCAATACAAGCATGGGGTGGATTAACTATCAGTGTAGCTGTGTGGCCTTGTTCAAGGAAGGAAAAACCTTGTTAGACAAGTTTGCTTTTGGTTCTTGGAACAAGGCTTGTGAAAGTCAAAACCTGGTTGTAATTAAGCTCTCAATTATAAATTTGTCCTGTTGAAATACAGCCTTTTATAGAGACCCAGCTGCATCTGACCTAGAACAAGCATTTCTTTGAGGATAGTTCTCACTTAAAAGTCACAGTATTTTTGTAGTTATTACACGAGTCAACCATTGAAAAGCTCAAACAAACTGTGAAAGATTTAGGAATATATTACAGAAAAATTCTGAGTGACAGAATGCATTGCTTCACCTGATCAAAGTACTGTTTAGTTAAATCAAACTTGACCGTCTGGGAAAAATATATTGAGAAAGAGGTAAAGTTCTTGAGACTGGAAAGAGCTAGTTAGGCTAATAAAATTTTTATGTGATTGTAAATGTGCTCCGATTTATGTGTCAGGTAGTTTTTGTTAAGAGATTTTTTTAACTTTTATTGGAAATATAATAATAAAATAATTATTTTTAAATTTAAAAAAATTCCAATATTTATTGGAAAGAGTAAAGAATCATGAACATTTTTGGTTTTAACTGCAAATTTTGACTGCATTATAAACAAGACTTAAGCTAAAAACTAGGGTTTACAGCTGCTAACATCTCTAGCTGTCAATTATGTTGGTAAATTGTATCTTATTTTAATTCTAGTTTTAGAGTCTTAAGGCTACCTGACCGTCTACTTAAAACACTTCAAACCACCATTTATTAAAAATATCTTGCCTCTCTATATTTTCTCCATTTTTCTAAATCTAAATAGCTTCCCCTGTGTGCAAATAATATGTCTTCTCCTCATTGTCTGTAGAACGTTTGCCTTCATAAGACAAAGTCTACATTTTTTAGGTGTATTAAACCAGAAGAGATTTTTAGCAGCTTTAAAGTCTCATTGTATTCTTCTTTGAAATATCAACCAGAATCATTGTTATTGCAAAATAAACCCGTGAAATATAATTAGGACACTACTCCAAATCACTCCTCTGTACTGTTGTCATGATTGATTATCATAAAGGAAAAATTGTCCAAATGGAAGAATGGGCTTAAGTCAATAGCAAACATCCTCTTGACAGGAAGATAACAAAAATTTCCAGAGAGTAAACTGTATTGAAGTAACATGAGGTTTTTTAAGCAACCTAGGCCCTCAAAAACTGCACGCTTTTGGCTAGTTACCAGACCAACTCTGACAATTTTGAAAATCTTGTCCATAAATCACAACTGAAACACAAACCCGGCCAACTCATATAACTGCATATAGGTGAATGTCTCACAATGAGAATAGATCCAACCCCAAGTTAAAAAGGAATAAAAATATGTTAGTGTTGAATGATGTCTAACTTGTAGGCCCACTTTTTAGCTTAGATGCCTGGCTGTCTCCTGTTGCTGTCACAAAAATTAATCCCAGTTAGAGCCTCTTAAGGTAACTAAATGAAAATGTGATGGGATAAATGCCCCTCCCATGCATCTCAACATGTTATTGATCCACAGACAGCATCCTTTTCCCTCAGGGTTTATAGCCAGGAATTTCCCAGAAGTTTTCTTTGAAAAATGGAGACAGATGAAGCCTGGGAATCTCCTACACCTTTAAGTTTAAAGCAGCAGATTTGAATACAGGAAGAAACAAGTACAATTCCCTCCTTTATCCAGATCTTAGCTTTCCTTTCACTGGATAGTATTGAAAGTCACAAGCTGGAGTATATTCAGAGTGAAAGGATGCTGTTAATTCTATATCCTTCCTTTGAAACCATTCCACTCTTCAAGAGAGCACAAAACATTGAACATGTCAGAGATCAAGAGCATGTGAAATACTGAGTAGACCAACAATTAGGGCATTTATCTGTCAGGGGAAATTCAAAGGTTCCGGTTTATAGTCTCAGACTTTTATCGCTCATCTGTGCAGTCTTTCAGAATTAGAGATAATAGGACAAGACTTCCTTAACCCAGGAGAAATTATAGCAATTTTACAGTCTCTAGCAAGTTAACATTAGCAAATTGTGGGCATAGAAAATGTTTATGAGATTAAATACATTGTTCAGTTAATGATCTTTGTTGGCAGCAGATCCAAGATAAAGAATGCTTAATAGGTGTAGGTAACTCCTGCTGACCAGCTCTGTAAAAGATAAGTGGTGATGACAGCCCTCAAGTGAAAATAGACATATGCATAATTTTCAGGACTTAAAATGCCAAATGGGAAACCACACCAGGGAGGGTAATTCTCACAATTATCAACCTGATATGTGAACTTTGCATAAGTAAACCTGAGAGTCATAAAAGCACTTATTAGGAAGATTCTGTGAATAAACAGTAACAATGGTTATGGTTAAGTGTCGCCCTCCTTTTATTTTTTTCCCCATTATTCTGTCAGGAGACACCTAATGATGTATATTTTACATATTTTACTGAGACACTTCACAGTATAATTGCTACTCTCTGTTTGAACATCACAATAATTGTCACCACTCTTAAACTCGGTGTCCTTTATTATGTCCTAGAGGTCCTACTATTTGAAATGTCACACTAAATCTATTTCATGAAATCAGAAAAATAGAATCACAAAATTGTGGAAGGGTTTGGTTTGAAAGGACCTTCAGATCAGATTGTTTGAAGACCACATCCAACCTGGCCTTAAACACTTCCACGGAAGAAACATCAACAGCTTCTCTGGGCAACCTGATCCAACATCTCATTGCACTCACCATAAAAGTTTCTTCCTTATATCCAGTCTAAACCTACCCTCTTTCAGATTAAAACCCTTTTCCTGTCACTGGAGACCATGCTAAAAAGACTATCCCATCTTACTTATGAGCCATCTTTAAGAATTCAAGTGCCTCAATAGTGTCTTCCAGGAGCCTTCTCGTTTTCAGACTGAACAACTCCAGCTCTCTCAGCCTTTCTTCATAGATCTGATCCATTTCTCTCATGGCCCTCCTCTGGACCCCTTTTAACAGGCCCACATCTGTGCTGAGGACCCAGAGCTGGATGCAGCTTTCCAGGTGGGATCTCACAAGAGCTGAGTAGAGGGGCAGAATCACCTCCCTTGACGTGCTGGCCATGCTGCTTTTGATGCAGCTCAGGGTGTGGTTGGCTTTCTGGGCTTTGAGCACACACTGCTGTCTCATGTCCAGGTTTTCACCCAGCAGTATCCCCAAGTTGTGCTCTCAGTCCATTCATGTCTCAATCTGTATTAGTATTGGGGATTGCCCTATCAAGGTGTAGGTCTTAGCACTTAGTCTTGTTGAGCTTCATAAGAGTCACATGGACCTACGCCTCAAGCCTTTCAAAGTCTGTCTGGATGGTATCCCATACTTCAAGCATATCAACTGCACCTTGGTGCCATCTGCAAACTTACTGAGGGTGCACTGTATCCCACTCTCAATGTCATTAATAAAACCCCTGATGAATATCAATCCCAATACTGTTCCCTGAGGGGTACCACTTCTTACTGATCTCTGTTTGGACACTGAGCCATTGATTGAAGCTCTGTCATGTTGTCATCCAACCAATTTCTTATTCTTAATCTTTATTTTTGTTAAAGGGTTTGAGTGACTTCAGAACCTGGGTATGGAAAAATGGGAATCCATGTCATCAAGGTTAATGAAACTTGTACCTTGAGTATTTGAGTTCCAGATGCGATTAGTGCACAAATATTTGCAGAAAGCTATTGAAAAATTGAGATGCAAACATAAATGTGGCATTTTGAAAGAAAATGTGGGAATGTTTTTTGTAGGTGTCATCATTCAAATGTATTTTGAAAATTTAAACAGTCTACATTTTTAGTATGCTTGTATGTATACCTGCATTTCGGAGTTTGCATGTCCTTGTTTCAGCTACTATAGAGTTAATTTCTTCTCAGTAGCTGGTACAGTGCTGTGTTTAGGATTCAGAATGAGACTAGTGTTGATGACACACCAAAGTTTTGGTTTTTTACTAAATCATGTTTATCGTAAGTCAAGGACTTTTTTTTTGTCTCATGCTCTGCCACTGAGAGGGTACAAAAAGAAACTGAGAGGGAGCATAGCTGGGACGGGTAACCCGAATTGACCAAAGGGATATTCCACAGAATGTCATGTCCAGTATATAAATTTGGGTGATTTACCCAGAAGAGGAGTTGATCTGGTTTTGGGAAGGGGAGTCTGGCATTAGTCAGGGGGTGGTGAGCAATTTTTTTTCCCTTATAATTATTAATATCCTTTACAGTTAACACTATTTCACTTTATTTCTTATTATTAAACTGTTCTTATCTCAGCCTACTAGTTTTACTTTGATGCTCCTCTCCATTCCACTGGTTTGGGGGAGGAGAAGGGGTTTGAGCGAGCAGCTATGTGAGCCTTAATTTCCAGCTGGACTTAAACTATGACAATGTACAATAGTCAAGACCTCATATAACAGGATCTTGAAGTTAAGATGTAGAATTCATTTTCAGGCTCTTTAGGATAAGTCTTAGGTTTCAAGAAACTGTCTTTAAGCACAAACTAGTAAGATATGTTTGCTCCTCACACCAAAATATGTAGAAATTTAAGTAGCATTTTGTGTAAAGTAAGTTTTAGAAAATTGCCTGTCTTAGAACTCCAAAATTAGTTGTATACTGAAGTCAGCCTTGCATCCTTAGATTTTAAACCACTGAGTTAACAAAATCAAAGCAAGGTAATGCCTTTGTAGGGATGCTTTTGCACTGTGAAAAAAGTCGTAATAAGAAGATCACATGCTGTAATGAGAGCGGCATATCTTTATTTTCCACCCTCTATAATCAGCATATCTTTCCATCCCTTATTCTGTGGTTTCTTAATCAAAGCTTACTTCTGGATTTTTCTTCAGCACCTATCACTACTGGAGTCAGGAATGCAAACCTTTTTTAATGTATTACCCTAACTCTTTGGTCAAAAGAGTTCCATTTTGCCCCTGGAAGACAAGAACAGGTAACATAAGTGAGAAAATGTTATGCAAGACCAGGTGCCTAATTTGATATTTCTAGTACCTGTTATTTGCAGAACACTTAGCACTGAATGGCACTTCTTATGACCAAAACTTATCTCCCACTCATTGCCATTTATTATTGTGACTGAGTAGCAGGTCCTTCAACTAGATATCAGATCATCAAGCTGAGCATTCAGAAAATAAGAAACACGTAATAGTGACCATCTCTGAAGAGACAGATTAATTGACTTGACACAGGAATTTTCCATAGAATCATTTGTTTGCTTTGACTAATGAGACCTTTTCTCTCTGCTTGCAATCACATTAGTCACTCAGTATGCTCTTTCTAAATTCAGCAACAAGAAAAACTCCCGCAATCAACAGCTTTCTTCATCCCAAATGCTGACTTTCTAACACAGGAGATCTGCTCTGCACATCCAGTGAAGGAAAACGAAAGGAAAGGAAAAATACTATGCAATCATATAAAGGAAGATCTTGTAAAGCAAACCTCTATTCTCTTAGATTTTAACAGATCACAATATCTTGACAGATTTTACCAGGATGATGGCTGAAATTTCTACTCTTGTGTGCTTTGCATGGGTAAACCACATTTCTTAGTATACTTAAAAAGCAAGCTGGAAAAACATAGATGTGATCAAATTGACACCCATTTTTAGGCACTGATCTTAGAAGATATGAGTCACCTTTCACAGGTTTCTGTAGTCTCTCTTATTTAGTCAGACTGGAGAAGTTTGATTCTAACCTGAGTGCCTTGGTTAAGTCCCTGAAGAGGAACAAAATAGAAGCAAGAAAAACCAAACTAAACCAAACTAAAAAAAAAATCCCCCCAAAAGACAAAAGTATTTTACAAAAATATTTTGATCCTGTATTTTGATAATGCCATTGTCATGAAGTTATTATAATGAAGATGTGTTTTGATTGTCCATTTATACTATTACATTGGGCAAAATTATACAGCTTCAATATACTGTTTATTGATAACAACTTGCTCATAAGTCTTGTTTTTCTTATACACAGTGTATGCTGCAAGAAAATTCATAGACTTCCTTTGATACTTCTCATTTTTCAAAACCTGACACATCTGTACACTCTCCAGTTACAGAACTGATGAGACAGGACACCTCTAAAAATGAGACATGTAAATAATACAGGTTGTTCAATCACATACTCCCACAGAACCCCTCTAATCATATTTGCCAAAAGCTTTCACACACTTGTCCAAACAATGAGCACCATCTCAGAGCTTGGTCTCACCAGGCAAAACTGTAACACAGAAAAGGAAAGCAGTCTGATATGAAATGCAATGATATTAGGGAGCAGGAGGAAAGACAGATAATGAGATCTTGGCCAACTGTGGCAAATATCCCATGGAAAAAAAAGTCTTGCATTGTAAGGAGATAATTCTTTTCTCTGAGCCCTTTTGATCCGAAAGAGGCACGCTTTTTACCACAGGTCTAACTATGTAGTCTCAGCCCAGGCTTTATTAAGATAAAAGTATCAAAGTACAATAAGACACAGAGACAAATATAAACATAAAACTGTTCAGTTGGTAATATAGTCACTCCTTGCTTCCTTGTAAAAAGCTGTAGTTTACAGTGCATACAAGCAACCCTGACTATATTCCTTTTATTCTGAGAGAGTTTATCCCTTTAACTACTGGTAAGCAGAAAAGTCCATTTTTATTTTAGAGATAGATGGAGGAATCTCAAAGCAAGGTTTACATCTGATTATGCTTGGGCTGCGTAAAGTCCTCAAGGAAGCCCAGGCTTTCAGCCTGTAGGTCTGGGGACCAACAACAAGAGGCCATGCTGTGTAGCTTCCTCCCTAAACCCAATCCATTGTGCCTGGGTGTTTGTGCAACTCATTAGTGAACTTTAGTCTGGACTAACTAGCAAGGCTTATATTTGGGAAGACCAAGGTGAGAGCCAGGGACTGTGGGAGGGTGCCAGGAGCCAGGCATGAGATCAGACAAACCTAGGGCCTGAGTACATATATAAGAATCCTATGATTCTGTGGGTGTTGCAATCAGAGAACAAATATGTGTGCATGTCAGCCTCAGTTCTCTCAGTCCACTCTGGTCTGTCTGTGTTTTTGGGAGTGCTGTGGATTTTTATGCAGTATTGGTAAAGGCACCCATGCTGGTCTGCGTGGCTGGCTGTGTTAACCCCCTCTGTGTATTTTATGCATTGTGTGTATCTACATTTTGGAGATTATCTTCAGCGTTGCTGCTGGCTGGAATTGCAAAGGGGAGCAAAACAGCACACACCAGACTGGCATGAGAAAGACCTCCAGGTCTGCAAATACACCAGATTCAGCTTTTCTGGGGCAGGAATGAGGAAAGACTGTTTTCCCAAACTGTGTTGCATTCCACTGCTCCTTAACAAAGACAACTGATAAGGGTGCCAGGGAATGAATGGGATTCTGGTCTACGGTCTAGTAATTACTGCAGTGATGCCTTTAGCAAAAAAAGGCTCTTTCATTACTGGAAAATATTTGTTATGTTTGCAGAAAAAGGAACATACTGAGCAATGAGGGTTTTGAGGACGGTTCCAGTCATCACATCAATTCTGATATCCATTGAAGAAGATTCTGTTTTCATCTGCAATAGGTCTGCCAAAACTTCTCTGCTTGTTTATTGAGAACAGCTTGAGGTGGACAAATTGTGGAAGAAGCTCTGTGTTTTCCTTCTCCTAAATGTTCTCATGAAGATCTTGAAACACATGAAGATTGGTTGAAAAAACATAATCAGTGTGCACAAGAATTAATTTGTGCAGCCAACTGATGAAATGCAGAAAGAGAGTTACCATTGGAAACAACCATTTTGCTTCAGATTCACAAAACCTGCTCTTCTTAGAGTAGAACTGAGACACTTCCTAAAGGTAAGCCTATCAACTAAAGTCTGCAACTGTAGTGGATATGAGAATGAGTTTATATAATCGATGTATTTTCTTACAGCCCAGTACAATTTCCTGATGATATCTTCCCATGGAAAAAGTCCTAATAATTTTTTTCTCTTTTAGTTTCATTGGGCCTGATGACTTCAATCAATGTCTAGAATAAATATATATAATCATAATTTGATTTTATTAATTTTTATTAATATACATTGTATATTTCAAATTTAGCCTTTTGGTACATTTTATTAGACTAGATGGACAGATACTGAGTTTAAAATCTTGCCAGTTCTTCTAAGAATGGTCCAATTTTCTAGTCTGCTCCAATGAATGGCACCTAACACTATACAACTCACCAGGACTTTATCATATCTGTCTGTTACAGTTCTGTTAGTTTTTTACATTTTGCTATGGATTTCCTCACATATGGGTATGCTTCTTAAACCTTGACCTGTGGCCTTGTGAGAGTCTTAACATTTATCTAAAAGACAAGGTTCCCAAAACTTGGATTTTAAAAAGATACCTCATTAAAAATCTTTGGAAGATATCTTGAAATTTCAGTTTGTGTTTGGCCATTGTGCTGTTACAAAACTCACTGTCTTAGGGTTACAACACACTGACTCAAGGGCAATACTCAGAACGAAGATACCTGTGTTTTAGGTCTGCCTTCAGTAAATCTCGTAGCCTGCACATCCAAGTGTTTCTGGTAGGCTCCAAGTCATCCATTTCCCCCTTGATAAATATGACAATCATTTTGTTTCTGCAGTAGTGAAATAATTATGTTTAGACCTGGTAAGTGCTGTCTGTGGGTTTTTCAGCATCTTTGTTCACTTTGGAGTTTACAGGCCACATAGCTGATTACATAGATTCAGGAGATGAAAAAAGCCTTTGTGGAAAGGCTTCACACAATTCCTGCAAGCTGCCTCTGGAAGACTATCAATTATCTTTAAATATGTTTAGGCAAGCTTTTGCAGGTAAGCAGGAGCCCATCCTATTTAAATTTTGAACTAAGTGGAAGTGGTGCGGATACACTGCCACATAGCTGAGCCTTAGCAAACATATTGTCTTTTCAGTAGGATTTAGCACTGCACCACACCAGGCACTATGGCAACTGCACAGTGTAAACATCCATCTGTCTGGACTAAGCAAGCATTTTGTAAAACAACCCAGGGACTCAATTATTGCAAATTTCTATACAAAGTCAGCTCTCATTTGTCTACTCATAACTCTATTTGTGTTGCTAATTTTTTATCTGCTGGTGGGAATTGCATACATCAGTATAGTCAGTGATCTAAAGTTTGTGGGTTTTGGTTTCAATGCCTTCCTACACCACAGATTTTTCGTGTGGTCTTGGTTAAGTCATCACCTTTAGGTTCCTCTAAAAAATGGAGAAAATAATTTGATTCTGCTACTCTGGGTAGAAAGAAAATCAAGGTTTTTTGTTAAGGTTTCAGATACTAACATGAGAGAATTCTTCTAACTGCTTAATAGACTTTTTTTGTAAGTATCCTTCTGAAGAATGCATAGCTTAAGCTGCCAAAAGCAATGGAAAGAAAGAGAGAACAAACCAATGTTGAACAAAGCTATAGGAGAAAGTGAATGATCATGATAGTCAAGTATGTAAAAGTGTCTCAGTGGTGGACTCCATCCTCATATACAGGGAGGAACCAGGATGGCCAAAGCAGTATGACATGATATATGCGGCATTGGGGGGGGTAGGAGACAGTTTCCACACGTCCCTTCAAGCTGGGGAGCGTGCGAGAGATGTATTCACTCAGACTGCAGGCAAACCCCCATTTATTTCACAATCACATGGTTTTATAGGCTTTTGGGGGAAGGTGCTAGAACTTGGACAGGATTGGGTAAGGCCTCTGGAAGAAGGCCGTGACTTAGGCACTTGGTTAGCCAATAGGGGAAAAGGAAGGATCAAATCCAATAGGAACCCAGTGATTGGGGATAGATGGGTGAGGTAACCAATGGGGTTAGGACAGAGGCGGAAACTGATAGGAAGGGTGGGCACGCTACCAGCAGCTGCATCGGTATGTCGAGGCAGAGTCATCCCAAAGATGGGTCTGCCCCAGCCTGGACTGGCAGGATCACTCTGGTAGGTCCTGACTGCTGCCATTTGGCAGCAGCTGCTGCCACCATGGTGGCTGCATTGGCAATGTGGGTGGGGGGGAGACTCCCCCTGAGCAGGGCAGTCCTGACCCAGGAGACAATCCCTGCACCAGATCAGCGTGGTGACTCATCGGGAACACATGGGAGGGGTGGCAACCATGCAGAGGGGGGTGACAATAAAATTCTTTGAACTAGAACCCATACAAGTAAAACCCATAACTTTCAAACTCCCTCAACAAAAGGCTTTCATGTATGCAGTTAATACAGTCTGTGCTGTTTGCCAGCACTTCAACGTGCTCAAGGTGACCAAGGCTGCAGGCACCAAGAAGCAGTTCCAGAAGTTCTGACACCTGTGGGGAGTTGTGAGGGAGGAATAAAGATTGGGAAAATGGAGTTCCCTCTGTGATCCAGAATGAGTCATGTGGGCACCTGGGAGCTCACAGGACTTGGGACAGGTGAGGTGGGAGCTTGGGTGTGGTGGCAGCACAGGCACAGTGTGGGGCAGAAGGGGACACGCTGCAGCTGTTCTTGTCACCTCCTGCTGGTGTGTTCCAGTGGCTTCCCAGTTCAGTACTGGTTTGTGCTGGGCCATGTGCCCCCTCCCGGTGCCGCTGCAGAGGTGACAGGTGGGAGTTGGGTGATAATTGGGCAGGTGTGGCCCTCAGGGCCATTCCTCAAGAATGTGAGGTTCAGCCGATGGCACCACCTTCACCTGGGGCTGGCTCTGACACTGTCCCCTTCACCTGGGGCCAGCTCTGGTGGTGTCACCTTCCACCTGGGGCCAGCTCTGACACACCACCTGAGCTGGCTCTGGTGGAACAACATGAGCTTTTATGTCCTTCCCAAACTTCCATGGTTCCCGACCTCCAGCTGTCTCCACCTGCCCCAGGTGAGCCCCACACCTTTGGCCACAGGCCAGAGCTGATGGGATTGAGCTGTAGCCATGCTTTGTGCTCAGACTGTGGGAGCAAACCTCGAGGTTTAAGGTAAGTTCACACAATTCCCAGCAAATTCAGATCTTCAGGGCTTGGGACATACGTAATTTTGGTGCTGCCAGAGGCATGGGACTGTCACATGTTTGTGCTGGGAATTGGAGCAGTGGAGGATGCAGGTCCTGGTGTTCAGGGACAATGAGCAGGAGAGGTCCCGCTTGGTCAGGAGGTTCTTTCATGTCTCCCAGTGCCAGGGGATGCCATGAGCATGTTTGGATTCATTCCCTAGTTACCTTATGACCATGGGGCATCCGCAGCTGGAAGGGGCACACATCGTGTCCCTGTGCCCAGCCAGAGTCACCCTGGCCTCAGGGAGCGTTTCCCACCTTACCCCGGGTGATGTCACTGCCCTGGGCACGATGCTTCCCTGGCTGGGGGAGGAAAGGGGGTGATGGGACAGGGTATCCATCAGCCAGTCCCTCGAGACCCTGGGGTGCACCTGTGTGAGCCCCCCCAGCTCCTGAGCAGGGGAAGGTGAATCCCCCTGGCACTGCCTTGTGAGCCATCCCAGCATTGAACCGCCCCCCAAACCGGGGCGATGCCCCTGCTGTGTCCCAACGGCAGGAAGGACCATGGGAAGGAAAAGCTTCATGGCCATGTCCAGCCTGAGCTGCTTTCTGCTCGTGGCCTTGCTCCGGGCCGGGGCTGTAGCCGGGAGCGATGGCAGTGTCCTGCACCCGGGTTACCTGGATTACCTGAGCTGTCCTGCTGCGGATGGCACCGGGTCCCAGAGGGGTTGTTGGCTCCTGCTGCAGGATCTGCCCCTCTCCAGTGTGCCAACTGCACCATCTGTTGGTGCTGGTGGGATTTTGAGTGTTGGCCTTGTGAAAGCGACATGGATTGTGATTTCCATGACAGGGCTGTGCCCTGGGCTGTGCTGGGTCCTGTGCCCTGTGCTGTGCCAAATTCTGTGCCCTGAACTGTGCCAGGTCCTGTGCCCTGGGCTGTGCTGGATCCTGTGCCCTGGACTGTTCCGGGCCCTGTGCCCTGGGTTGTGCCAAGTCCTGTGCCCTGGGCTGTGCTGGATCCTGTGCCCTGGACTGTGACAGATCCTTTGCCCCGGACTGTGACAGGTCCTGTGCCCCGGACTGTGACAGGTTCTGTGCCCTGGGCAGTGCCAGGTCCTGTGCCCTGTTCTGTGCTGGGTCCTGTGCCCTGCACTGTGCCGAGTCCTGTGCTCTGGGCTGTGATGGATCCTGCTCCCTGGCCTGACACTGCCTCGAGCTGGACCAGGCTGCCCCTCCTCGGTGCCAAATGCTCTGGTTTGGCTCTGGGTGCAGCACTGGGTCTGCTGGGAGTGAGCCCTCCCTGCAGTGCCATGTTGGGAACACCTTGGCCTGGCTGCCTGACCTGGGTGAGCAGGGCTTGGGCTGCTCCAGGCAGCCTTGTATTTCTGAGGAAGGACCCACCCTCATCCTCCCTGTCCCCACCTCTCGTCCCCTTCCCAGGACACCTCTCCTGGGCTGCCCTGGTGGCACTGGGGCCCCCGGGACCCCTCCTGCAGTAGGGACAGCATGTGGCTGTGACTCTCCCAACCTCTGCTGCCCATTCCCGGGTGGATCCACGGCCCATCCGGGGGGTCCTTGGGAGCCCCATGGCACTGAGGGCCATGGTGTTTCTGCCTGCAGTTCCCACATGGAAGCCCCTGTGGCCAGAACTGATCCACGGGCTGTTTGGAGCCTCCGTCCCCCCCACCTTAATGCCCAATTATTTGCTGCTTAGGAGATTATCCCCAGCCTTCATCCCAGAGTGATTAGTCCTCCTCCTTCGCTCCCTTAAGAAGATTTATCTGGCTAATGGGCCTCTCCTCTGAATTATCCCAACAAGCACTTTTTTAGCACCAAGCTGTGACTGTATCAGGGTGTCTGAGCTGAGGGTGGGCTGTGCCCCCCATGCCCTGCTGGGAACTGTGGCTCCTGGTGATGTTCCTGCTGTGTCCAGCAGTGCTGGCACAGGGACAGCTCCTGTTAAAAGCTTTTCTTCCTAATCCCTTCCTAATCCTGTCCTGAGCCCTCCTGACGTGCTTGGAGCTGCTGGATTTGGGCTTTTTTGGGGAAGCAGCTCCCAGCAGTGGCAAGGGGAGTGATCCGTGGGCTGCCCTGGGGATGGAAACCCTCATTTCTTGGCCATCCCAAGGCTCCTCAGTTTTACCTCCTTCAAAAAAGTTCACAGAAACCTCAGTGTCAGAGCCCCCTTTCTGGGGGTAGGAGTAGGGTGGTTTGTCTTTTTATTTCTTCACTCTGGAGCAGGAACCTCCAGGTGTGGCACTATGGGGACAGGAGGCTTCCCTGGCACAGGGTGAGCCAGACTGGCATGATCCATTGCTCCAGAGATCTCTCCCTGGCACAGGAGAGCCAGCCTGGCACAATCCATGGCCCTGGGAGCCGGTGGCTGTTCCATGGCTGGGCTCTGTCCCTCATCTAACCCCAAGTCCCCAGCAAAGTGGAACAAGTGCCACTCACGCCACCAATTCCGTTAATTGAAGGTTCACTTCATCAGCCTCATCCCCATCCAGCTCTCTCAAGGCTGGTGCTTGTCAGGTAACTTTTGGAATGCATTCTGTTGGGCAGCTCAGTTATTCCAATTACACTTGTTCCAGCTGCTGGAGGGACTCCTTGTCCTCTCCCTGCACGTGCCATCCTCAGACTCACTGTGGCACCTCCATTTCCAATTCAAAGTTTCCAAATGCAGATGACTTTGTGGATCTGAGTGGCTCATGATTCCAAGGTGGACCTGCCAGATTCCAGCTTTCTCAAAGGTTGGAAGGGACCTTAATGCTTATTCAGTGTCACCCCATGCCATGGGACACCTCCCGCCAGCCCAGGCTGCTCCAAGCCCTGTCCAACCTGGCCTGGGACACTCCCAGGGATGGGGCAGCCACAGCTGCTCTGCCCACCCTGTGCCAGGGCCTGCCCACCCTCCCAGCCAAGGATTCCTTCCTATTATCCCACCTAGCCCCACTCTCTTTAATTTTGAAGCCATTCCCCTTGCCCTGTCACTCCAGAGCCTGGTGAAAATTCCCTCTCCATATTTCCTGTCAGGTCCCTTCAGGCCCTGGAAGGCCACAACGAGGTCACCCTGAAGCCTTCTCTTCTCCAGGCTGAAATTTGTAATAGACCTTTTCCTGAAAACTGAACTGCTTACTAGAAGCCCAAATTTTAGAAAACGAAAAAAATTATACTATTATTGTAATTATTATAAGTATTATTAAACTGATGCTGCTCAGCACACAGATCCAGTTGCTTTAAACCAGCATGTCCTCAGATATCTTTCCAGAGAAGGAGTGCTCTGGTAATATTGATGGATTTTATCCAAAGCTCCAGAAAAGCAGCATTTTGGGTAGAGGAAAGAAAACTCCTTTTCTGCCAGGCCCAGAATTCTAAACAGAGAGAAGGAATGGAAAGCCTGTTATGTTCATTCGTGGCTGAGCTTTGAGGTCAGAGGTTCAGAAGTGAGTAAAGTTGGCATGGGAAGCCCAGGGGACATTCTGGTGGCCACAGAGGGAGTCACACGAGTCCAGCACTTTTGCAGCCCCTGCATGGGTGAGCCTGAGCTTTCCTTCTGAGCCTCACACACGTGCTCAGCGCTGGAGAGGTGAGGAACCTCCTCCACATGCTGTGCACAAAGTGAGGGCTGCAAACAGGAACCAGACAGGCAGGAAAGCACAACCTTCAGCACCACAAAGGGGCTCCCACCAGACCCAGGGGAGCCCATAAAGGTCATGGCAATACAGTCACTTCAAGCCTGGCAGAGACCTTCAGGATCATCCAGTCCCACCATCACCAGCACCACCAGGATCACCCCCAATCCATGTCCCCAAGGGCCACATTCAGACTCTCTGGGACATTTCCATACACAGTGACTGCACCACCTCCCTGGGCCATTTCCAGAGACAGTGACTCCACCACCTCCCTGGGACACTTATTCCAAGCCCTGACTGCTTTTGCAGGGAACAAAATGTCTAATATCTCATGTGAAGCTCCCCTGGCCCACCTGAAGTCCTTTCACTTGAGTCATGACACCTCATCCCTGCAGAACAGGCTCTAAGTCTGCACCACCCTGAGACTGAAACACAGATCTCTGCCTAACTCTGAGCCTAAAAACGCCTTTCACTTTGTGTTCTCCATTCCGGTCTCCTCCAAAAACGCTCTGGGGTCAAACCAAACCTCATCAAGCACTGGCAGAACCTCAGGCTGGGGCGACAGGAGTGGGTGCAAACCTACACAACCCCAACCTGCGCTTTGAACAGCACGAATTTATTTCCACCTCCTTCACCACCGGGTGAGCTCCCGCACCTCTGCAGAGCAGGAGAGGTCCCTGCTATGGGGGAAAGCAGTGAGTGACTGCAGAAGGTGGCAGGGCTGGCAGGAGCTCGGCACAGGAAAGCCCCGGGCGGGCTGGGCAGGGACGGAACTGCTGCAAGAGCAGCGCGGGGCTCTTATCGGGCGCTGCAGGGGCTGCGGTTTGCTCGTTCTCGCAACCCTTCGCCAACCGCCACTTACTTGGAGCTCGACAAACAGGATGGGGGCCCCAAAGCTTCGCCCCAGCGCCGGGGACAGGGTCCTGCAGGGTGGCACGGGGTGGCTATGGGGGTCAGGGGTGCCCCCGAGGTGGGCAGAGGTGTGTCCTGCCTGCAGCACTTGGCTGGGGAGCAAAGGAAGAAGTGTGGGGAGCAAAGCAAGAAGTGTGGGGAGCCAAGCAAGAAGTGTGGGGAGCAAAGTAAGAGGTGTGGGGAGCAAAGTAAGAGGTGTGGGGAGCAAAGCAAGAGGTGTGGGGAGCAAAGCAAGAAGTGTGGAGAGCAAAGCAAGAGGTGTGGGGAGCAAAGTAAGAGGTGTGGGGAGCAAAGGAAGAGGTGTGGGGAGCAGGGCAAGAAGTGTGGGGAGCAAAGTAAGAGGTGTGGGGAGCAAAGGAAGAGGGTGGGGAGCAAAGAAAGAGGGGTGGGGAGCAAAGCAAGGAGAGTGGGGAGCAAAGTAAGATGTTTGGGGAGCAAATCAAGAAGCGTGGGGAGCAAAGCAAGAAGTGAGGGGA
>JAOXXN010000001.1:20941185-20952067 GCA_026770055.1 Myrmophylax atrothorax | reverse complement strand
CAGGTGGGGGTTGGTCTCTTCTCCCAGACACTCAGCAATAGGACAAGGGGGCACGGGCTCAAGCTCTGCCAGGGGAAATTTAGGTTGGAAACAGAAAAAAATTCTTTCCAGAGAGAGAGTAATCAGGCATTGGAATGGGCTGCCCAGAGAGGTGGTGGATTCACCATCCCTGAAGATTTTTAAACTGAGATTGGACGTGGTACTGAGTGCCATGATCTGGTAAATGGACTGGAGTTGGACCAAGGATTGGACTCGATGATCTCAGAGGTCTTTTCCAACCCAATTGATTTTATGATTCTATGACTTTGCCTGACTAAACACGAGAGGAACATGTTCAAGTCTGAGAATATATTCTATAGATTTAAATATAGAGAATATACATTATAATCTCTAGTCCAGAAGTAATGCCAGGTTGTGTTCTGCATATCTCCTATTGTTAAATTTCACAAGTAGAAATGAAGTGGCTGCCACTCCAGGAATCTTGGTGGTATCTTGTTACTCCATAAAACCTGGGATTTTAAAATATTTTCTTTGCACCAGTACCTTCTATTGGTGACACAGACACAAATATCTTTCTGCAGTTGAATTTGAAAGTTCAAGATGTGGCATTTTCCCCTTAAATCCCCTTAAATAAATTGACTTAAACCATTATTTTGGATGAAGTTTTTTATTTATTTTTCTCATTAAAATTCAAAGTTAGAAATGCTATTATCTTTTTCTCCCTAAGTCAAAAGGTTCATATTTAGCATGTATCATTGATAACTATAATTGCTACCTATCTGGCTCAAGTGTCTCTTTCCTTTCACTCTCAATGCAATATCAGGATTATTGGTACAATCCAGCTGTTAATTAAGTAAACACGTGATCCTGTTTCCTATCCTTAAAGGTAGACTGTAGAACTATCCTGAAGTACACTTCCAAGGCAATGTCAGTACTTGTCTTTGACAGAATTCCTTAAATCTACATATACATGACAACATAATCAGTAAAACTGATTGAAATCATGAAAACTGATTGAAAATGTCCAGCAACATTGTTTTTCAGTTATATACAGCAACTAAAGGGAATTGAAATGCTCCATGAATATGTATAGATAGCATTTACTTTAATCTGGGATCTTTCTTAATCTTATCAATAAGAAAAAATGTATTTGCTATTTTTAATTTTTTTATCTATTTTAGAATTAAATGAAAAGACAAAACAAAGTGAAAATTACTATTTCAGATTCATTGAAAGACTCACAATTACAATGGTCAAAACTAGAATGAGGCTAAGGGAGGTACTGCTACAAAACTAAGGAAATTAACCTCTCACTTCTCTGAACACTTATTGAGGGTACATATGCATTTTATAATAATCCTATCCTTTGGAGGAGCTTGGTTGTCTCAATTTACTAAAGAAGTTTAGGGAAACTATCAACGCTGAAGTTGACCTTTAGGGAATATTATATTTCAAACAACGAATACTTTTATAGATAAAGTAATATTCTTTCCCTCACCCACTCAGGCAAACTACTATAATCACAATGCTAAATCTGTGTTTGATTTTGATTTTCAGAGTGTGAGGCCAAACTGGTCTAATTTGGCTTCAGATCTGTTGATGAATCACATCACAGACAGCAAATTCACCCCCACCTATAAGCTATGGTGGACAGTTGAGACTCTCAGAGCTTAGTGAAGGAGTCCTCTGGAGGCACCTCCTTCTCTGCAGTGCTTATGAAATTAACTTCAGGTTAAGGTATATAAGTATTTATACACCTTACATAGTTAAGTATTTAAAGTTGCTTGGGACAAATGGAGAGAGAAGGCCCAAGTGGGACAACAGTGTAGAAAGAAAATTAAACAGACTAGGAAAAATCTGGCTTTAAAAAAGAGTTCAGGGAAAACAGTTCAGACTTCAAGGAAAAAAAGGGTTCAGACTTCAAGAGTTCTCTAGTAAACAGTGTTTAAAAAAGAGTTCAGAGACACTCAGTGATTTGTTATCTGTGCATCTGGACAATAGTAAGGGGTTAAATGTGTAGTTGTGATTATGCTGCAATCAGCAGAAATTTTCTAGAATAGTATTTCAAGCAAATGGAAAGCTTTCTAGTTTTAAAATGTATGTCAGTCAAACATGCAAAAAAATAGCTGTTATCCCCAGAAAATTTGCAAATTATAAAATGAAAGAAGCATTGTTGATGCGTGAAGCAAATACTTGCATTCACCTTCTGTGGATTTCTGTAGAGAGTTCTGTCACATCTGGTCTTCAGCTAGTATGATTTGGGGGCATGTGTTCTATTCTGGAAGAAAATACCATCTCTAACATGATGAGAAAGATAAAATGTAAAAATAGAATGGAGTAAGAGACTTACACACACAAACTACTCAGCAGGACCGAAAGTGATGGCTCTGTATATTTTTTTAATTGTTGGAAGATTTTTTGTCACAGAAGGACTCCCAGTGCCCATGCTAACAGATGAACTTGTTTTGGTATGAGTCAAAAAAAAAAACTAAAATCAAACCAAACAAGGGTTATATATGGATACTGTAAAGTGTTAATGAAAGGAACAATACTGTGAAAGATTTATTGATATATGAACAATAAGTGTCAGGAAAAAATGACTGAAATTAAAATGAAACAGAAGAGATAAAATAGACATCCTTGTAGAGTGATGAGATGTCATATTTCTACTTCATCTGAAGTGTGTAATCTACAAATAGATAAAGATATTTTGAATGTTGTGAGGAGGACTGGAAGGCTGCAGATGTGCTCTGCATTTCTGCACCAGCCAGGTGGAAGGAGTGAGTGGAACTAAGATATATACAACATTAATTTCCAAGTTGTTAATTTTAGTATAGATGCTCTGTAGCCATTGCACAAAAGGCATCATTAAAAAGCAATTAATGTTAACGCAGTGTTTTGTTTACAGTAATAAGATTGCTATATACTGAACAACAATTGGATAATTATACCAGTTGTGATTATTGGCTCCACAGATGGGAGGGTTTAAAAGCAAATAACCTGACCAAGTTCTGTTATTGAATTTTAATTAACTTCTGGATATTTTTCTTTCCTGTCTGAAACACACAATCCTTGTTACTCCATTTATTCTAAGAAGGTAGGAGCTTTTATAAATGTTAAACCTCTGGGGGGAAGAGTGGGACTGTCAGTCAAACTTATTTGTCCTTCAGATTACTCAGCCTAATATACACAACTGATAAGGAGGATGGACATTTTTCCGATGTCAAAGACATCAGTGACTAAGGTTAAAAAAAAAAAAAAAGAAATCACAGACTCACACAGAATCAAAAAATGGTTGAAGTTGGAAGGGACCTCTGGAGATCCTCTGGTCCAATCCCACTGCTCAAACAAGACCACTTGGAGCACATTGTCCAGAACCATGTCCACACAGCTTTTGAATATTTCTGAGGAGGAAGACTTCACCATCTCTCTGGGCAACCTCTGCCAGTGCTCAGTTGCCCTCTCAGTAAAAAATTGTTTCTTGATGTTCAAAGGGAACTTTCTGTGGTTAAGTTTGTGCCCATTGCTTCTGGTGCTGCCACTGGGCACCAATGAAAAAAAGCCTAGCTCCATCCTCTTTGCACCCCCCTTTCAAGTATTTATATACATTGCTAAGATCCCCCTTCAGCGTTCTCTTTTCCAGACTGAACAGTCACAGCTCTCTCAGCCTTTCTTCATATGTGAGGTGCTCACCCTTGTGGCCCATTTGCTTTGTTTGCAGCAAGAGCACTTTGTTGGCTCATATCCAGTCTAGTGTTCAGCAAGATCCCCAGGTCATTTTTTGCCAAGCTGCTTTGCAGCTGGGCAATTGCCAGCATACATTGGTACCTGGGATTGTTCCTTCTCAGATGCAGGATTTTGAACTTCTCCTTGTAAAATTTCATGAGGTTCCTGGCAGACCCTTTCTCCAGCTGCTGAGGTCCCTCTGGATGGCAGTATGGTCCTCTGGCCATGGTATCAGCCACTGCTCCCAGTTTAATGTCAACTGCAAATTTGCTGAGGGTATGTGGTAGGTTTAGCTAGACCTCAAATTAGCAGGCTCAAAGAATCTACATAGATTAGGAGAGACAGGTATCACCTGACTAAGTAACCAAAGAAATATTTCATACCAGATGATGCAAACCTGAGATATGAACACAAGAGCAGGAGGTATTCCCTCAGTTCTATCATGGCTGAAGTAAAGGCAGGACACTCTGCAGCTGTCCTGCTGGAGTGGGCCCTGCTGCTGCTGCTGTTACTTACTTTTTGTTTGAATTCAGGAAAGTGGAAATATTTTGTTGTTATACTTTCTGTTTCTTGCTGGGTGTCTTTTAGGGTGTTTGTAGATCCAGAGTGATAGAACCTGTTTTCAGTGGGGAGTGGGGAGTTATTTCTTGTTATTTCTAACTTGTGTGTGTGTTATATTGTAGTTTCTCTTAATTTTCTCTTTTCTGTATAAATATATACAGTTAGTTTAAGTTTAAACGAGTTTCTAGTTTTTTCCCCTTCTCCCTTTTCTCAGCCAGAGGGAAGTTGACTCTGTACTGAGCAGTTGGCATTTTGCCAGCTCAACCCAAGACACCTTTTTACTCCATTACAATAATTTTTCCATGTAATCTGTGAGGCTTCACCTCCATCCAAGTTACAAGTGAAGAGAGGAATATGTCACTGTAAAGTCCTGGGTCAAAGCCATGAGCTGCCCAGGTGTTTTATTTAAGACTCTAAGAGTTCTGAACAAATTTTTGCAGTCTTTAATAGCTTGAGTTCATGTAAAGAGAAAAAGCAACACACTTTTTCCCAGGAGACTTCTTTCAATTCAATGAGAAAATAGGCATTTTCGCAAAAGATTCACAGGAGCAACATGTAACCAAGAAGCATTTCACTAAATTACCTGGCAAACACCAATACTATACAACTCAGTAAAATACAACCCATCAGTTTTAAGCTACCCAAAAGAGGTTAAGGAAAGAGAGAAGAAGGAGATTAAGAGAAGAAAGAAGGAGCAAAAGAAGAGGTTAGAACAAAGAATTGCATAGGGTCCTATGGAAGTCTAGAACTTCAATGCCTGGTTCCAAGAGAAAAGGCAAGATGGATCTGCTGTGCTCCTCTATTTATGTGCTTTGATCACTGTGGCCACCCCTCCCAGGTGGGACATCTGGCTCACTGATCACTTGGGGCCCTCCAGGCCAGAGTGAAGGCTCGTGCAGCCAATCAGAGGCTCCAGGGGGTATGGTGTGGGTGGGCTACCAGTCCTACCAGGCCTGCCAGGTCTTTTTGATTGACAGGCTCTGCCACATGGATTCTGATGCACATCTTACCATAAGGACTCTGACCTGGACCCTCCCCTGACACATACAAGTTGGTTGATTCAACCCCATACTCAAAGAATGCAATGAGATATGACTCCAGTCTTTTAGACTTTAGTATTTTAGAGTTCTTCTTTGTGCAAAGGTCTTTTTACTACATTTCATTGTTTCAGGACTGTTTTAATATTCACATGACCTTCTCTAGTTTCTTTTTTTCTATCCTTAAACTTCTTGTAGCTGTGAAATTGCTTGTTTTGGATGCTAGTCTGTGAGAAGCAGCACAGAAATCCTGCCTGCAATACACTGGAAAAAATAAAGCTAGATAAAGCTTTGAAACTCCTGTTTCTGTGTGGGCAACCCATGAGCTCCTTGAAACTACAGTCACAATGTCAGCTCAGTGTTGGTCATTGAGTTGCTTCTACTTGTCTCTGGAAGTATACTGTTGATCTAGGCTTTTGTGAACCAGTGATATGTGAGCAGTGGTAGCTCAGAACCATCTGTGAAGCTGTATCTAAAGCTGCAGAGTTTAGTTAAGACACAGTCAGCCTTCAGCTGGACAAGGAGTGGAAGATGAAAATAAATTCTGTACCATGCTTTTAAGTACCACATAATTTACTTTAAAAGCTGCTTTATAAATGCACACCCCTTCCTTCCCAAGAAAGGTACTGATGAAGCTTTCCATGGGTTTGACCTCCCTAGAATCCACACACAGCCATACACTCTGTATTGCGTTTTATTGAATTATTTCTGTTCATGTGTTATATTACATGTCATATTAGCAGCTGGAGGATAAGCTGAGGCTTAATGATGTGAAGCCTGAGAGTGCCAGTGGTCTGTGCGCAAGTTCAAATCTATCTCTGTAATTCCTTTGAATCATTATTCTTCAGATGATGATTCTGACCATTAGTCCATTATGTTGATGGTGAATACCTATGAATACAGAATTTCATACTTCCACATATCTTTAGGATGTATTTTCTTCATACGATGTAAAGTGACCACTCTCCTTTGAAAGTTTTGGATGTGCACTTAGTAATTGCTGTCTCATATCACTTCTTATGTTCTGACCAAAAGCAAGGCAGTTTCAATTAGCTGACTTATAGTTATTCAGTGTGCAAAAAGAGCTGCCCTTGCTCTGAGAGCAGGAGAGTCTTTTTAATCCTGTCTCTGCCATTTTTAATCCGTGATTTCAAGCAAGCTCTCCAACTCCTCAATAGCACAATTTCTCTGTCTGTAAACTCAGGAAAATTGGATAGCTGACGACCTGATAAGGGAGTTCTGAGCATTTGTTAATGTTTTTATAGTGGTCTGAAATCAGCTTACTTTAGATTGCATTTCTAGATAAGACTGTAATTTTTTTCCCCACAGCAAGAAGGTCCAATGACTCAAAAATCATTTTAATCAACAGTGTTGCTTGTATACTGGGAACAGAGTACTTGGGACGTAAAATATAAATAATATTCCTTAAAAAATTGTCTGGACCTCTTCAAGTTTTTTCTGGGTGTAATTTCACTTGAATTAGAACAAACATACTGTTTTTAAAAACACCAATTCTGTGGGAATATGCTGTGAAGTGAACCCCAGAAAGACAGTGCTGAAAGGCACCCTGAATTCTACAAGCTGCATGCATGAGAGACTTATGTTGGAGTTTAAAGTTAATGCATTTTTTCTGTATGGTTTTGAGTTCAGAAAAGTTCTGTACCTTCCCACAGTTTCTACAGCCCATGTTCATTCCCCTGCTGTGTGTTCCCCCTCTTGTTTGTTCGTAATGCTGCACCGCTGAGGCATTGGGGCCATCTCCTGAACACAGTCCCTGCCATGTGCTGCCAACACAGCTGCTGCA
The DNA here is from genome assembly GCA_026770055.1 of Myrmophylax atrothorax. NCBI lineage: Eukaryota > Metazoa > Chordata > Aves > Passeriformes > Thamnophilidae > Myrmophylax > Myrmophylax atrothorax. Next base: position 20,944,939 of record JAOXXN010000001.1, on the reverse strand, counting down.
GCAAGTGTTGCTGCTTTGCAGCAGCTCCATGACCCACCAGCGGGTCTGAACTGGGGTGGCCCCTCCCGAGAGAATTTCCTTTCAGTCAGTTACTGTTATGATTCCATATTTGAATTGTTGAAAATTCACAAAGAGTATCTAATAGTAATTGCAGCTGGGGAACTGGGACCATAATTACAGCAAACTCAAGATTTCCAGAGAAATTCAACCAAAAAAAAACCAAAAAACTCACCCTGCATGTTTGATAGCAATGATCATCTCACCTACCTTCTAATACAGGTAACTTTGGTTCTTCCTGGATGCCTTTACAGTGTAATTCAAGAGAAGTCGCTATGTCTTCATTTTGTTGATTTTGCATTGTTGATTTGAAGCCTTTAGCTGGAGGAATTATAGGTAGTTAGAGAAGTTATCATAGAATGGTTTGGGTTGGAAGGGACCTTAAAATCATGTAGTTCCAATGTTCCTGCCATGGGAAGAGACACCTACCACTAGACCAGGTTGCTCAGAGCCCTGTCCAGCCTGACCTTGAACACTGCCAGGGATGGAGCACCCACAGCTTCTCTGGCCAACATGTTTCAGTGCCTCACTGCCCCATCATAGTAAAGATTTTTTTCCTAAGGTCTGATCTAAACCTACTCTCTTTCAATTTGAATCTATTTCCCCTTGTCCTTGTAAAAAGTCTTGTAAATATGCCCTTGTAATAAGTCACTCTCCATCTTTCTTGCAAGCTTCCTTCAGGACCTGGAAGGCTGCAAAGTAGTATTTAAATTGTCAAAAAAATTCTTTTAGTTTCCTGCTCCTGCTGAACTCCACACTTTCTGGGATTCTCACAGGAGAGGAACTTCCCTCTGTAGGTCATGTCCTGCTTACACCACCAGCTGATTTCAAGGACAGTCTTTGTCACGAATGATTTGAACTAAGAATTTGGCCAACAAAAAGACTTTGAAACCAAATCTGAACAATCTACATAATGCTCATTTTAGTGGAATTTTTGCCTTCTTTGTCATTAGAGGTTGAACAAATTGCAGATCTTACAATAGAATAGTTCAACAGAAATGGTTCCCACTTTCTCTTCTTTCACCGCTGGAAATTTCCTTATAAAATTACAATGCTAGCTTTGCTAAGTGCAGTCCAGTTTCTCCTCAGGAAGCAATATGTCACTCTTAGCTTTAAATGTTTACGTTTTTCATTATGGCAATTCAAATGCACATTTTGCAATATCAGTCTGCTTCTGTTAGATACATTTTGCTGAAGTCAGATGGGTCAATTAGAAGGAACAGATACTATCTCTGTTTCTTGGTGTCCTCAGGCGCTCAGGTTATTCATTTCACATTTTCTAAAGAATGCTTTCAAATTGCTTCCAAAAGCTTGATATGATCACATTCAGAATCTTTCTGATTTTGTTTTTCATTTTTCTTTTCCTTCCCTCCACCTCTGCCCCACTTCATGCTGGAAAAAATTCTCAGCAGTTGGTAAAAGATCCAGAGACTGAAGCAAAGCTGTCATTTTATTTTGTTTAGATTAAATATAATCTCAAATTAGTTTAACGAGCTTGTCTGATAAACCCATGCATTTTTCATTTAAGTTATGCTATGATTATATATAAAAGGTTGCACTAAAGGAAAGAAATAACATGACTGGTGCAATTTCAATGATTTCTGGTTTCAATGTTTTTATTCATAAAACTTTTAAAGTCATTGTGCTTTAAGGATTTTAATTAGCACTGCATATTAATATTTCAAAGGTATTTTATAATTTGATTAGAAAATAGAATTGTGCAAAGAATTCTAAGAACCACCTATGAGTGTTCCATACCCTTTCAATATGTGTACTAAGAACTGTCTTTGCCATTATTCAGTTTTCTTAGAGCTTACTGCAATCTGCTGCTAATTAGAAACTTCCCCTCTGTTCCTTTGTTGCTCTTCAAAAAGTTATTAATCTCGTCATTTCTCATGTGTTTTTTCTGGTCTTTAGTTCCTATTTGTTTGTTATCATTGATGAGCTTGTTGCCTGACTAGCGGATAACTAGTTGCAAATCACATCTCTTCCATAGTTTGTTCTTTTGGAATACCGGTCTCTTAACATGGAAAGAAATTAAAGAGAGCTTCCTAATTGAAACAAATTGTTGCAGCAACAATATTCATTTGCATAAGATCCTGTAGAGAAAGCAGCAGAGACTCCAAGGCACAGGGCATGTATATAGTATTTGTCTTAGTCACAGCTAGAGTTTGGGGAAATTTATGCATCTAAAACTAAAGTTTACTTGGATTATATGGCCTGGTGCTAAGCTTCTTTAGAGCCTTGACTGATCATGACAGAGAAGATTAACTTTATCTCTACCCCTGGGACCTACAAATAAATTCTTTAGCCAAGCTAAGTATCAGTGAGACAGGTACCCTTCTTTTAAACTTGGGAAACTTGGTTCCTTGCAATCTTATTCTCTGCACTGTTGTCAACATCCAAAACCTGTTCTAGAGAAAGCTGGCTGTCCTATACTGCATTTTAAACTTTTGACAGTAGAATTGTAGCTGTGCTGGTTTAAGCATAGATAAGGTAGAGTCTGTAGAGAGAACTGACATCTTTCATTGTGCCTAGTGATACAGCTGAGAAAAAAAGGAGTGCTACAGGGATTTTTAATCCCTTGCAGTAACAGCAGAACAGAGAATACTAAGGAATGACAAAATTGACATGGGATTTTCTTCTTCTGGGAGGGAGGGGGAAAATACCCCAGACTTTTATCCTCTACTGTGTAACTAATGTGTACAGAGGCTAAACATCCCACTGATAATTCTGAATGGATGATTGTGAGCAACGTGTCTAACAGCTATTCTCAGAAAATCCACCTGAAAAGAACTACTTTGGAGAAAATCTGGAGAGGAGTGTACCTCACTCAGGTAGGTAAAACTCCCCAGCACATAGGACTGTTGTGTGCATCCTTTTGGATGGGGGGGAGGAGAGAAGGCAGGAAAAGTGAGAAAAGGGAGATAAAGAGTCCAAGGTCTTTTTGGAAGTGGAGAAATTTTGTCTTAAGTTCAGACAAGTTAGATCCACTTTTCAGATTTATTAATGTTCCAAAGTATATAGCAGGAGATTTGCAGAATCATAGAATCAGCTGGGTTGGAAGAGACCTCCAAGATCATCAAGTCCAACCCTTGATCCAACACCACTGTGATTACTAGATCATGACACTAAGTGCCACATCCAGTCTCATCTTAAAGACCTCCAGGGATGGTGAATCCACCACCACTCTGGGCAGGCCATTCCAATGCCTGATTACTTTCCCCATAAAGAATTTCTTTCTAATATCCAACCTAAACCTCACCTGGCAGAGCTTAAGCCCGTGCTCTCTTGTTCTACTGCTTGTTGCCTGGGAGAAGAGACCAACCCCCACCTGGCTACAACCTCCTTTCAGGTAGTTGTAGAGAGGGATAAGGTCAGCCCAGAGCCTCCTCTTCTCCAGACTGAACAACCCCAGCACCCTCAGCCCTCCTCATACGACCATTTAATAGATCCATTACTAGGTCCATTTACTAGACCATGGCACTCAGTGCCACGTCCAATCTCAGGTTAAAAACCTCCAGGGATGGTGAATCCACCCCCTCTCTGGGCAGCCCATTCCAATGCTGGATTACTCTCTCTGTGAAGAATTTTTTTATGATATCCAACTTAAATTTCCGCTGACAGAGCTTAAGCCCGTGCCCCCTTGTCCTATTGCTGAGTGCCTGGGAGAAGAGACCAACCCCCACCTGGCTAG
>JAOXXN010000001.1:20882031-20912096 GCA_026770055.1 Myrmophylax atrothorax | reverse complement strand
GACTCTTTCATCAGATCTCTGGAAGTGGTGAGGGGCTAAGCTAGTCCCTAACCTTGCAATTATTTCAAGATTTTTTGAGCCTATACACAGCTATTCTCTGTATTCCTCAGTGCCCTTTACAATAAGACTGTTATGGCAAAGTGCTTGACTGCATCGTAGCTACTCCTAATGTTTATTCATAAGGTTTTGCCTTTGAAATGAATTTGTAAGGTCACTCTGGGAACACTTATATGTACAATTATGTTTCCATAGGCTTCTTCACAATAACAATCTGCCACCATGCAACTCAGGACACCTTGGGGTAAGGCCAGTGGGACCTGCAGGAGTGGGCTGACAGGAATTGCATGGAAGTCAGCAAGTACAAATGCCAGCACTGCTCCAGGGAGGGCAGGGTCCCTGTAATGAAGCAGGCTGCAGACAGAGGGGCCTCGAGGTGGTAATGGGCAGTGAGCTGAACACAAGCCCATGGCATGACCTGGCAGCAGCAAATGCAGCCAGCAGCATCCTAGGCTGCATGAACAGACGTGTGGATAATAGACCGAGGGAAGGGATTGTTCCACTGCACCTGATACTCCTCAAACCAAAACCAGACACTGTGCACAGCTTTGGGCCCCAACACAGCAAAGACCTGGACAAACTGAAGTGAGCTTGGGAGGGCCCTTTCTAATGCTGGGTCTGGAGCACTTGCTCCCTGAGGAGAGACTGAGAGAGCTGGACTGGTTCAGCCTAAAGAATGATTTGGGGATATCTAAAAGATCCCCACAGACTATAAGAGGAGGTCATTGAGGTTGTCCCAGTAGACTGTGACATCTCTGTCCTTGGAATGATTCAAGCCCTGGAATAAGCCAGAAGCAGCCTGGTCTGACCCCACAACTGGCCCTGCTATGGGTAAAGGGTTGGTCTATAATGTCCTGAGGTCCTTTCCTGCCTGAAATAAGTTGCTATTCTGTGCTGCCACTTCTGATATAAATTGTACATTGGTGATAAAAGCACAGAAAGCTTCATCCTTAAGGAGTAAACATGGTGTCAGAATGACACAACCCTGGAACTGATATTAAAGGCATTAATTTCAGTTGGAAGTGGTGAAATCAGGAACTGCACATCTGGAGAAGCAGAAATGCTATCTTGTAAATACTGATTTTCTGGGAAACTGGGAAATCCAGTCAGTATTGTATTTCAACTACCAAAACTGGATGTCAGGAGTACCTGAGGTCTGGTCCATTTAATTAAAGTGTGTGGCTAAAGTATATAATACGTATTTTCCATGAGATTTTCATACATAGTTTACAGTGGCAAACACCAAATGATGTTAATGAGTGTCACGTCTTGCCATAGCGGCCGATTGCACACACCTTCTGGATCAGCCAGGTTGGCAGACTCTAGCTGGATGATGGTGATATTACCATCTCTGGGAAACAAATCCTGATGCATCTGTTTCTGATGTCTTTGGCTAGTAATTTTTGAAAGTGTAGGGAAAGGGGGAAGAAACTGTGGAACTGAAGAGTATCCTTTTGCAGTGAATACATTGTAAAATCTTAATAAATGTGAGACTTTTGTCAAAGATATGAGATTTCATATTCGCTTAATTTCTGCATGCTTTATGTTATTTCATTTTTTGTTTCATGCATGGTATTTTTTTTTCTACAGAAATAAGGCTTCTCTTATGCTGAGTGGAGTGTGTAGAGCTGAGAGCAAAGGTGATTGCTAAAGGGTGAACTTGCTTGAAACCATGCCATATTAAAGCAAACTGATGAGGCAAACGAAATTTGTATATTATGTAGTCCTTTTTCAGGTAACATGAATATGAGACACTGAAATGGTTTGTGGCTTAAACATTGTAAAAATCACTAAGTGACTTCTGTCTGCTTTAGAAAAATGTGCAAAGAAGCAAGTGCTCATCAAAGCCTACCCCTCCCCCAACATGCCTACTAATTTGAACTGTGACAAGAACTTGAGATAAGATAAAGCTGGTACTATCCTCCAGTTATCCCAGGAGAAGAATGTATCCACAAGTGAAGGAGGTTTGAATGCTAATGGCTCAGACAATCAAGGTGCCAGCTGACAATGCACAAAGTAACTGCCCAGATGCTAAGGGTGTGCACACCCACCACCTCAGGCTACAAGCTGATGTTGAACTAAGTAATGAAAAATGCAATCCTGAAAGGTGGAGTACTGTTTCTTTTTGCTTACATAAATGATTCACTTGTGAAAACTCCCCTCCAGGAAAGCACTGGGACAACTCAAACAGAGCCTGAAGATTTCTGCTGATGGGCCACAATGGACATCCTATGCAGCTGTAATGGCTTAGAAGGTGTCAGACATGCATGAAATGTCCCGTGATCCAGTATTGCATCACCCACTGTAAAACTCTATGCCCCAGGGGAGGTATTGGGGATATTTACCCCTAGTCTAAGCCTAATAAAAACCGCACTTGGCCTTCTTCCCTCACACACACAGGCTGCTTCCTTCACCCTGGACTTTGCACACATAGGAGTTCCCTTACCACCATAGACTTCCTGGGCTTCCCTCAATGGATCCAGACTGCAACCATCACTTTGAAAAGACTGGAACTCTCACTATCAAGAAGACCACCAGAAGGCAATCAACACGATTCTGATATTTCTTCTACTTAATCTATCTCTCTGCCACTCTTTTTCTCTCCTCTTTTCTCTTGTTTTGTTATTTGTTTCTGTCTTTCTCCACCTCACATTTACTGTTGAATAAAAATCTATATTATTCACTTTGGCATATGGTCTCATTTGCACCTTAATTCGAGCAGAGGTATCTGTATTTTAAAGGACATGATCATAACAACAGGTGAAGACTGGATAAGTATTCTGAGTCAAAACCATTTCAAAGATTATTTTGCACTGATGCAAATTGAATATTTTTCTTACTTTCCTTTTTCTAATTATATTGTCCTGCACATTGTGGTTTTTTAAATTTTTATAATGATTTTTAGCACAAGATTATTCCCAAGTACTTGATTTTCCTTCATTTCAGCTGCTATAAGTCAATGCACAACAGACCAGAAGTTCCTGCTTGTATAATATTTCTGCTGGAGTGTACAAATCTTTATATGTTTTCACTACAATGGTTAATATATATTTAATCAAAAGAACTTTAGTGCAAAAGTATTCTCAAGTAGCATTGCAACATATATTTCTAATAGTTTGGGGTTTTTTTCCCCAGTGGATATCTGAAGTACTTAAAAAAGAGGTTTGTATCATTCCTTGTATTTTACAAATGAGAAAGTAAATGGGGTGTCTACAAGGAAACAGATATGCCATAAACTTGGAATTAAATAACAAAAAGGATCCTCATGCCTAATATTGGAATTCAGTTGCCCACTTTCTAGCACTGTATCCCATAGGGTCCTGAATTTACTAAGTATCTACCTGATTGGTCTGCAAGGTCCCAAGGCATGTGGCCCTGTGCTGAAGTAACTGCTGTAGCCATACAAGGACAGGTTTCCTACCCAGCAGTCCACTGCCACCCAAGAAGATTCTGATTTTTTAAAGGTGTGGAAGAAAGCTGCCTTAGCTGGAGCTCCTAACAGAGGCACGGGTGACCACTCATCTGGGTTGGATACCAATTAAAAGGTAGTACTCTGAATACTGGTATAAGTAATGATGAGAAAAGCTCCTCTGACAGAGGCAGTTCAGTGAGCATCCCTTCACTCACTTTCAAACTAAGGTCTCGTGCAGGGGCTGTGGAGTGCGTTGCAGGAGACAAGCACTCCTGAGAAGTTGAAGCAATATTCAGGGCACAGCTATGTACTTTTTCCCGCTAAAGACATCTTTAGTTTCTGCACCTTTTACCATTCTGCATTACCACGATCTTTCACATCCTCACTTCCAAGTGGTAGTGATACACTCTTTACTAGATCCCTCAAAGCTTTAAAAATAATGACAGTTCTCCTGATTTGGTTTACAGGTTGTTCTAACAAGCAGCGTGATTTAGGCAGGGACTTGTAAGTGTTGAATGGATGCAGGATGAATAAGAGACAGAAGGAGAAGAGAAATTAAGTAATGGGTTTTACCTCTTTCCAAATAAAGCATGATGAAATGATGTCAGAAAGTTACCCATGGCAGCACTGAACTCGGAGCACTACATGATTAAGTCTCTTCTCAGATTACACATACGTCACATACATCTTGTGAAACATTTCAAACATATTTGTATCTGTTAGAAGTAGCACTTCCTTTGGGCAGATTTGTCAGTCTCATAAGTAGCATTTAACACTGCGTTTGTAGTTCTTCCTATTGTAAATAATAACACAAAAATTAATTAAAAAAAATTTAATTAATCATTTCATTATTGCAACTAAGGGATTAGTATATATAGCCTACAAGGGATTAGAAGATGTAGCCTACAGCTCCTCTTCAGAAGTGTGGCAAGATGTAGAAGCTCTGTTCTGTCACTGCTGCCTTTTCTGTCAACTTAATACGGCCTCTTTATTTCCTTGCATTCCTTTTCTCCATACTTGTGTGTTTCTCTATTTTATTTTTGGATATTCATCTAGTCAGCATAGTGCCTGACCCATTATTATTTACATGCGCAGCCTGTATCCCTTGGCTTTGCAGATTCTCTTAGCACAGATAAAAGCCAGTCAGTTCTTATCATTGTACTCACCTATCTGCTGGAAAGGAGTCAATGAAAACAAATAAATGAATAACTGATTTTTAGCTGTACTTTCATCATCATGAACACACTTACCTGGTCCATCATCAGTGATAAGCAATCTATAACGGCTGTGTGCTAAAATATTTTTGTCCATTCAGGAAATCTTCTTTTAAGAAGCAAAAACATAAATATTCCTTAGGAGATGTCATCATTATTTAACAGATAAAGTTGTCCCATTATTCAGAATAAGATTAGCTTTCCTTTTTTTACTGAGTGCCACCACAAATATAGGATTCTGATTGCATTTTACAGCTGATAGCATAGCAGAAATTATCACTGGTGAATATGAAAGATAATGTCAGAAAGCTATCCCTGCTGTTATTCATCAAACAAAATTTTATAAATAAGGGATAAAAAACAGACTTGAAAAGCAAAGGTAAAAACAATGAAAAAGTTTCCATTATCATAGATACAAAATAACTCTTAGTATCTTTTTAGTTCAGCCTTGTAATAATCTTTTTATATGATATATGAAACTACATAAAAATGTATGATAGATCCAAGTACCATGCATTACCACCCTGTACAGTAATGCCAGGTGATAAAAGTGTTAGAAGCTGAAAAGGTCTTTAGAAAGAAAGGGTATATAGTCATGTCCATGCCCCTAACACACTATTTGTACATGGTAGAACTGACTGAAACTTTCACATTTGCAAAACCACATTACCTTAATCAAAATAAAATCCATAATAGAGGGCATAAAAATGCTTGGTATCCAATTTTTCACAGAAATTAATTTTTTCATAGCAAGATATTTCACGTTTCTTGCCTGAGTGGTCTGGGTCATCTATGTTGAGTGACTTTGATTTGATGGCAAGTTATTATGATGTTTCTTTTAGTGTTATTTCTTCCAAGGAATGTTGCAGTAAGATGTCAAAAAATGAATGAAGATAAGGTGGAGATATGCCTGAAAAAAAAATTATGACAAACTCATATTTTCATGCTTTAGTCTAGGAAATACACTTTGAATAAAATGTAAGTGACCTGAACCTCTTCTACAGCTACAGCTTCAGACATATTCTGATGTTATAACAAAGAGAAGTGTTGTTGCCTGGATTAATGGAAAGTCTAATAGCCTAGCCTGAACCCAGGTCTTCATTCATCAGATGAATGCAGTCATACTAACAATTAGTGGAAAAGAAATCCATGCTTCTCTTTTTCCTTTTGGTTAGAGTAAAAATGTGCATTTCTGTACTATTAGAAGTAACTTCAATACCTGTTCTTCATCCCTTGAGAAAAAGCTGTTAGTAACAAACAGAAAACTCTTCAAGCACTCAGCCCACAGCATTTTCAACCTTGTAGAATTTTTCAAAACTGTTTTAATGAAAACTTATTTTTTAAAAAAAATTAACAGACTGGCTAGTGTTAACAGAAACTGAAAACTGGGGAGTAGCAAAATATAAATTTCAGAAGGTGACTTTAGGCTGCTCTTTGAAATATAGTATAAAATGATTCTTCATCAGAATGTTTCTATGAGGTAGTTGATAGATATCTTACTATTATTGTATCCTGAAGAAGATAAAGGCAGATGTGGTTAATAAACACAGTCTTTTGAGTATAGGGTTTCTAGCAACCCTGTTAAATTACATGTGATATTAGTCATGATATTTTTTCTCAGAATGTAAATAGAATAATACATATATCCTATATATTATTTATCCCTTTATACATTCCTAAAAGGTGGTTAAGAAAAAATATTATTTAAATATTATTATAACATTATGACCATTGATTCATTTGACTGATTTCTGTTGAATGATATATTATACACCATATTCAACACATATCAGAGTATCCATGTCTAGGGAAACTGAAGGGATCTATTACCAGAAAACATAGCAATGAAATCATTATGATGTACAATTCAAATTGCTGCTTTCATTGTTAGCTTGCAGTGCCTCCTGCTAGCATAAACGAGAGAGACCTCCCTGCCAAGAAAAGGAAGCACACCTTCCTCATCTGCTTTCCTGCCATTCCACTCTGTCAATCAGCATGTCCTGGTTTTGCCTAATGCTGGGTACTAATGATTTAGCTCATTAGCCATTCTCTGAATTTCAGTTTATGTGCCTAGTAATATTTATAATGAGTCCTCTACCTAGACTGGAGGTACTCCTGGAACTGCCATAATTTTCAGTGTGACTTTCCATTTTTTTTTCCCCCATCTGACATCTCCAAAATCTGTGTGCTCATGCTGAGAAACTGCAGCACTTGGCATTCCTAACTTTGCTTCTTTTTTTTTTCCTAGTTATGTGTACATCACATTAGTGCCAGGTAGAAGGTAAAAAGTGAAGATCCTCTCATTGAAGTCATGGCAGAGGTTGTGCGTCTTTATGGTTCAGTCCATAGGCTATCACCTTATTCATTCAAGGCACTCTTGTGGATTGCAGGGTGCTCTGCAAAAGTGCTAGATGTGGTGACTTGTGTTCTGGGAGTTTTAAATATGATTGTTCTTTCCTGACACCCTATCAGGCCTAAATGCACGAGTTCCTTTAAAAGAGCTCAGCTCACATACTTGTGGCATCTGTTGGGGACTGCTGACTTATCTTCTGCTTGTTGAAAATCCCAGAGTCCTGCAGGTAGTGAAACATGTCCAATGAACAAGGAAAACTGCTAGGCACTGACTGTTTTCCCCAAATTTTACCCTTAGGAAGCCTTTTCAAGACAGAGCGAACAATGAATTTAGACATTCTCAGTGCATTTTAGTATCACAGCAGAAATCTGAGCTACTGCTGACTAAACCTGGCAGAAAGTCAAAAACAGCACAGGCCCCTGGTATAGTGCTGAGACCAATATGATGAGCCCAGCTGACAGTCTGATGCAGCTAAGATGCTGCCAGCATCTTTGCATGGTTCCATCCTGAGCTACATAGACCTGTCTGTTTGAGCTGGCACTGCCTGAACAGTTCTTCCTCCCTCCATTTTTAGTTTTTTTGTGACTTGATAAAAAGCTGTGACAAGAATGTCCTACAGCTACACTAAATTAAAGAATTTAGGCAAGTGGATAGCCAAGGAGATCAGGCCCTTATCTCTCTGTTGGCATTGCTATGGATAGTTGATTTCATGGATCCATAAAAGGGATTACACCATACACCAGATGCCTAAACTAATCTGATCACTTTTGAGATGCTTCAGCTACATCAAATAGGAATATCAATCTCATTCAGGTACATCTAGAAGTGACAAAGAATAAAATACACTAGCTTCTCAAGAGTCTGTCTTCTGGGGGTTTAGCAGGTGTTATTGATTTAAGTAGTGCTGAGAATACATTATTAGCCATTCAGGAGTAGAAAGCTTTTCAGAAAGGTCTAGCAATGCTGGCATTGTCCATACACATGCAGCAAAGGCAGCAATCAACTTCTATAAATTTTCTCATCTCATTTGATTTCCAGCATATAGTTTTAGCAAAGATGAAGGCCAGACAAGTAATCAAAGATAGCTTTATTACTTTCTGCCTGAGTTGTTACACAGACAGTAATTTTCATCCAATAAAATAAAATGGTCCTTGAAACTGTTCTCTGCAATCTATAAGGCAAGATCTTTATATCATAATGAGAAGACAGAAGAATAGGTAGCGCTTTATTGTTTTCTTAACTTACAGAATGTGCAATTTAAAATTTTCCTGATTATCACAGGATAGTGGTACCAAGCCCAAGATATCTGTGTCATATAGTAAGACTTTTGTAGTATTAAGGGACTGGAATCAGATTTATGACATCAACACAGCAGGCTTATTATTGGATGTCACAGTGCCAGTTCTCTAGTGCAACAATCCATGTGACACCCGGAGAAGACAACCGATCACTGCATGTACTGGTAGGGACTAAGGTCAATATACGAACATGAACAAGTAATTTCTAATATTTACTGCTGAAGTATTACTTCTAGAAATACTACACCCTCTCACCACTACAGTCACTGGCATACCATTTTCCTAAATACCTCAAAATGGCTACTGCATATGTGTGCATCATATGTGCTGCAGAAAGCACCAAGTCTCGTGGTTTCAGGTCTGTCAGTGTATCCACAGCTGCAAAGACTGATCATAAGTTCTGTTTCATTTTCCCTATCTTTTTGAAATCTCTATTATTTAATTATGAATATCTTAGAAAACAAAACTTGCCCTTCCTTTCATTCCTGTTACACCAGTTACTTTTGCAGGTTGTTGATCCCTGCTTTTGCTAACACCAGCATGATCAGGTTTTTTACTAGTAACAAAACAGTATTTATGTAGTTGCCTAATGAATCTGTTCATATTACACACCTGCCTTCTCCTTTTTTTCCAGCCATGAAGTGATTCCTTTCCAACTCAGCATATTCTGTGATTCTCTGACTGCTTTTTTTTCTCCTAGTTCATCAAGCAGAGGGAGATTGTATAAAACACAAATATAAAAACCAGCTCTTTTGAAGACTAGTTCATTGCCCAGTCACAAAACCAAAATATAGACACTGCAACATGAGCTTGTGGTTTACTTGTTCAGTGACACAATATGGCCTTCAGTGGTGCTCTGTGGACCTCTCCTTTCCTCTGTGGACCTCTCCTGCTGAGATCTCTGGAATGCTCTCTAAAACTTTAGATTTGAGATTCTTAGATTGAGATGACATCTCAAGGTAGTTATCTCAAAATACATCAGGGCATGTTCCCCCTCTACACTGCTGTGGTGAGACCCCACCTGGAGCATTGCATTCAGCTCTGGGAGCCTCAGCGCAGGAAAAGTATGGGCCTATTGGAGTGCGTCCACAAAAATGATCAGAGGTATAGACCACCCGTCCTATGAGGACAGCCTTTTAGTGAAAAGTGCTGAGAATGAGCAATGTACCTTAAGATCTGTTAATGATGAAACTAAATATATGATTGAAAATATACACATCCAAAACAGTGTATTAGTTTTCACATATTCAAGATATCTGTATCAGGATACTATAAGAACCATATCATTGCTTCTCAGGCAATTCTGCATTAAAATTATTGAAATGCATTCAAGATTATTATTTGCTTTTATCAATATTATTTGCTAAAGACATAAGCAAAAATATGTGTTTTTAAAAGTTTATGATTATTGTCCCTTAACTGAGACTTTAATCTTTTGCTTTTCAACAAACTTTTCCAGATAGTTTTTTCCTATGTCTCTTCTCTTATCTCATGCTAAATATTTAACAGAGGAATAAGAATATAATAGATTAAGATCATGGATATTTAGCAGAGGAATAAGAATATAATAGATTAAGATCATGGTTTTGCCTACTAAGCCACATTGGCATCTCAGGGGCATCTGAGAAGAAAAGAAAACTACAGGAAACTGAAATCTCTTCAGTAGATCAATACGCAATTGATGCCAACACAGCAACCTGGAATTAATGAACAGAAGAATTTTATAACTATGTCTTCCATTTAAAACACAGTAGATCCATTTTTGCACAATAATCAAACCCAGGAAATTCAGCCTTGAAAACAAAATATCTTTGGCTGACCATTTTTCTAAACAGAAGCCACTCAAGTGAAATTAATTATTTCCACACAGCCAAGGGGAACTGGATAATGGAGCCTTTGGGATAGGTTCTGCTCCTGGAGGAAAAGAACTCTACAGATTTGTTAAGGTAGCCTGAGCAGCATTTTTCACATGAACTACTCTGAACAGCTCTGCAACCTAATAAGGCACCCTGTGAAATACATAGTGATGGACAGTTCAGAAGGTAAAAAGGAGACTTTGTACACCTGAAATTTACGCTTGAAGCAGTCTTTTACCTCAGAGGGTGCAGGTGGCCAGCTGTTGGCACATTCATTTATTCTGCTCAATTCTTTCTTACATTCTCTGTAAAATGCTACGAGTGATATACACTTTAGTCTATTTGGAAGCCTGCTTTAAAACCCCAGACAAGAACAACATCTGGAGGGCCAGTATTGTGATTTACAGAGACAGGAAACCCCTCTGACTGCTTATCATGCAAGATCAGGGATGACATTCTCCTGATGGTTACCTCAATTCATAAACAATGGGATTTTATAAAACCCAGCTCTTTTTCATACCTTTTTTTCAACCCTGCTTCCTGTGACACTGGTATAGACAAGTTTCATGTGTACCTTTTGGTCAGAGGCAACATGGCCTGGGTAGGCAAGACTGAGCCCGGTTTCCAGATTAAAGCCATCCAGAGAAGGCAGAACTGCCATGTGATCTCTTGCATCGGATGGAAGAGACTCACAGCTCTGCTGCTCTTCCCAGGGCTGTCTGCAGAGGGATGCACCACCCTTGCAGCTATCACTACTCGCATCATGCCCCTGGGGTCCCAGGCATAGGACCTTGTAGCTGGCTCTTCAGCAAGCTGTCACAACTACCACAACTGCAGGATCAGGGTATTCCTTCCTGACTTCAGCTGGGATTTTCATGTTTCCTCTAACAGTGCAAAGAGGTCAGTGAGGTTCATAATCTGTAACCACCAGTCACCTGTAAATTCTCTTTTTATGGATCCTCAAGATTCCCTTCTTCATGTAAAATAGGGCCAACCTTACTTTTTCATGATTGCCAGGAATTTTACTCAAATAATATATACACCTTGTGAAATGTGCTATATATGAAAGAATTTCAGTCTTTTCAATTTGTGATTCTCCATGTCTCTGCCTTACTGAGTATTATTTTAAGGAGGATCATGAAATTGCAGAAGCACCTGAAAACACCAAGTTATGATGATAGAAACACTAGTAATGCAGTACAGGAGTAGTTTGAAGAGCAGTAGTCTACATTTTGAAAGAAATAAAAATAAAGAATTTGATGCTTCTTATAACTGAGAAACTGCTGGAGTTCAAATCAGAGTTGAAAAAAAAGGTAAAAATTAATTTTTATGGTTAATCCTTGAGGATGTTTCTTCTAAAACAACTTAGGCAACACCCAATAGTGTCTAATACATAAAATTACAGCTGATGTTACTTTAACAGTGTGAAATTTCCTGTTACTACATCTCTCTTAAAATAATATTTCTTAGTTACTATTTCTTTGCTTTTCTGTGTCATGAGGGGTTTTTAATGGATTTGTGTGGATTAGAAAAAGTCATAAGGCTATAACTTCACCAATTTCTCTTGAGCTCTTAAAGAAGTATTCAGTACAATTTATCAGAAAAGTGTGAAATTTATCCCTTTAATTGATCAATATTGAGAAAACAGAGAGCCAAATTTGTGCCAATCATATTGCAATGCAGGTTTCAGAACTATGAGGACAGTAAGACTTTTCCAATTGAACTTAAACACAGAAATATTTTTCCTGTTCTGGAAGTCTTTTACAGATAAATACTTTAAAAGAACCAGAAAGAAACAGATTCAGAAGAAAAAAAAAGGTAAAACGTTCAGATGGAAAGATGAACTGGAGTTTAAAGGCTGTAAAAATAGAATCGAGAAAAAAATCCAAAATTTTTGGTTTGAAAAAACATTTCTGACTTGATCAGTGTTCAGTTGGAAGTTTGGTTCCATGATCCTGATGCATTGGTGTTAGAATGTTTTGCCAAGTTCCAGGCAAAAAAAAAAAGTCAACTTCTTTTGTCAATATTTTTTAATATTTTCCGGAAGATATAATTTTTCATACCTGATTTTGTTAATTTTATTTTTTAATGAAGAGAAAGTCTGGCTACATTCCATTGGAAATATTGCAGTCATAATGAAATGCAATGAAACTTATTTGAAATTATCCTTATTTTTCTCTACTATAGTGACATGCTATCTTTCAGTGTATTCAACCAGAAGCATACCTTTTATTTAGTAGTGTTCTTTTGAACATAATTCTGAAACATATTCTTTAATATAGAGGTATGTTTGATTCCACAGTGAAGATGTATTAATTATCTTTTAATTAAAAATCTCAATATATGGAAAATTATCTGCATTTTTATTGTTATTAAAATAATAGTAACACTTTGCATGCATTTTTAGCTTTTCAGTTAGAGTTGAGAAGAATTAAGATTTTTTCCTACTGAAAAACTTTGAGAATGTTAAGCTTTTCTGAGTCTGAGATGGAAAAAAAAAATAGACAACTTTCAATCTTTCTAATAGGTTTTTTCTTCATTCAGAATCCATTTCTTTCCAATTTTTTTTAGGAAACAACAAATCCTATTTTGAGTCTCTTCTTCTCCTTTTTATGTTCTTATAAATCAGCCAATGGGACAACTGAAGAGGTATCACTTCAGCTAAAATTGATTCTTAACAGTCAAGTTAAATTAAGAAACAAACTGAACATGTATTATTATTGGAATGAAAGAAAAGATCTTACAGGGCACAATTTTCATAGAAGTTTAGTAACTCGTGCCCTTTTGTATTTAAAATTACTATCATTTGGCAGAAAAAGGGAATCAATGTTTATAAAAGGCAAGACCTTGGTAAAAATTATGAAGAACCATTCCTCATACTATACTAGGAGTTAAATCAATTGAAAAATAAATTGTTTTACAAGTTCTACAAAAGATCTGTTTCACCATGTGGTGGATGCAAATTTATTTCTTTATGCAACACTTTTATGTTTACAGCCTCTCTAGGGTTCAAATGACATTACAAAAGTAAAATTTCTTACTCAGGTGTCCTTGATAAAGTCTTTTATGTGAAAAAGACAATAAAATATTTGTTTTACTATACCTATAATGAGAACAGAATTGTAAAAACTTACAGAAGAAAAAGGTGGAAAAAATTATAGAAGGAAAAATTCATATTGATCTTTTAACCTCAAATTTAAAATTAAAAGATTCTCTCTTTCTAAAGTCAGCTAGTTTTCCTAACAGTCTTTCAATTGAGAATTCCTCCCCCAGGTTATGTCTCAAGCTCTACTTGTTAGAAAAAAGCCCTTTCTTGGTGAAGTATGCTAATTTTGTAGCTGCTCATCATAGCTGAACTTTCCAGGAAGCCTAAGTGTATTTAATCTTATTAATACTTCCTTTATAATTATTTCTTCCTTATTCAAAGGCATGTTTGGAACATTTCTCACTAGTGAGGATTGTATCACCTCTCAGGAGATATATAAATACCACTTATTCAGATCTGGTGCCTTCTCATATACCTGATCCATTAATTGGCAATTCCTTTACACACCAATAGCAAAATTATTCCTTTCCCTTTGTCTTGGTGGTTCAAGGTGCAGATTTAATTGTGAAGAGTGCCCATGTACTGAGTCTTCATTTGTATGAGTATGATGAGTATGAAAGTTCACAGAAGCTTTGTGTGCTGGAAACAGTGTTGATAACAGAGAGGTGTTTTTGTTACTGCTGAACAGCACTTACATGGTGTCAAGGCCTTTCTGCCTCTCATCCCACCCCACCACTGAGGGGGCTGGGGGTGCACAAGGAATTGGGATGGACACAGCTGGGACAGCTGACCCCAACTGTCCAGAGGGTTTTCCCACACCATATAGCCTCATGATCAGCATATAAAACTTAGGGCAAGAAGAAGGAAGGCGGGCATGTTTGGAATGATGGTGTTTGTCTTCCCATGTCCTGGTTATGCATGATAGAAGCCTGGTTTTCCTGGAAGTGGCTGAACACCTGCCTGCCTATGGAAAGTGGTGAATGAATTTCTTGTTTCATTTTGCTATCAGGTGTGACCTTTAACTATTGAGCTCTCTTTATCTTAACCCATGAGTTTTCATATTTTTACTTTTTTGATTGTCTCCCCATCCTGATTGGGGAAAGTAAGTGAGTGGTTGTGTGGGGCTTCCTTGATGGCTGGAGTTAAACCATAACACTTCGTATTAACAGCCAAGTGGGATAAAATCACATAGTTCATTACTGTTTGTTTTGGTTGATTTTTTTTTTGGTTGGTTTGTTGGTGGCAGGTTTTTTTAATCCAGGTCAAATATGATTGTCATCAGCTAACAAATACAACTGTGGAAAGGCTGACCTCTCTTTCATCCTCTAGTAGGACTATTGTAATATTTTTGTATAGTCTGCTATTACATTAGTTAACCTTTTAAGTGTTTCTCTTGAATTTCAGATGCAACTTTAGCTATTTCTTAAATGTTGTCATAGTCTGTATAAACTATTCACAAAAATTTCATGCCATATATGTACTTCTGTTCTTTTTGGATAATTGTAATATTTCCCTAGTTTTTTGTATGATTTCCTGTTCAAATGGAGCAATTTTGCTGAGCAACTGGACAATGCTTAGGTCAGTGGTTTTTTCCTCCAGCTTTATCATTCACTCACAATGTTTCTTTTGAACACTGATATCTCCTTTTAAATAGTTGGTGGGTTTTTTTCATGTGCTTCTGTTGCTGCAATCCATATTTCTCATTTAATCTCCTCTATTATAACATTGTCTTGTCTTTCTTCCAGCATCTTGCTTCATTGCTTTCTGCATTCTGGGAAAGTCTTAAATTTTTATCAAGCCCAAACAGGAGCTGATCTGAATCGGAATCATTTTTCCCACTTGGTAGCTACAATTATCACTGTGCTTTTTTTCCATTTTAGTGTTTTCACAAACCATTCAATATTACATTGCATCCAATATTGCACCTTCATGGCAGCTGCTGTTAACTGCTGCCCCACAATGCTCATATTCCTCCTGTCCCTCTGTTTTTAGTTAGACACTTTTGTTTGTCACTCTGCTGCCCAAACTTGCCAAAGGAGAAGCAAAGGGATCTTTTGTTGCATCTGTACTCTTAAATAAATCAAAACAGTCAAGTGGCATGAGTCATCTTTAAGTTCACGTCCACACTGCTTATAGCTAACACCATCTAAAGCAGACTGGCCACATCCACACCTCCTACCACCCCTCTCAGGACCGATGCATATGTGAGATGGAGAGAGAATAATTTTTTCCTGTTTTCCAGCTTCAAATATACTACCAGACTTAAGATGCAGCATAGAAGAGAAATGATTTTAAGACAAGAACTGGTGTATTTGGGGATATGGGTGGAGATGGGGTGGCAGCAAATGCAAAGGCTTCTGGGACAGGATTGGATGGCTACGGAGAGAGCCAAATCTAGCACATGAGCTAAAATTAGCATGATTTAATTCCTCATCACAAGTTTGAACTGGAAATGTTCTGACATCTCCAAATGGAAAGCACCCAAGTGGGGAAAGAGATGATCAGGACTTCAGCAGCCTAGGAAGTAAAGGACTGAGCCCATGAGCTCCCTTCTGGCCTGCTTTTGTTTTGCTCTGTAACTAGGACTCTTGTCAGGCTGCTCATTTTCTTCTCAACTGATTGGATCTAGTTAGAAAAGGACTTAAGCAGAAACTGCAAATCAAAAGCAGGACAATTTTAATAATTAAATGGATTAGAACTTATTCACTTCATGAAAGGAAAAAGGAATTTTCATGAAGAGGGAACTACAGCTTCTTTATTTATTCATGGTGATCTGTGTGATATGACTGTCAGAATGTGGTCAAACTTCACAGATACTGCTGTTTTTCTACCAGGAGAGATTTTGCCTTTGGGGGCATCTGTGACAGAACCTGGTTCAGAAAAAATTAATATTAAAAAAAAAATCAGCTTCAATAAAATAAATTACCAGCAGGCCACAGCTTTAATAAGATTTCAGAGAATTTGTGGTTTTATACTGTGGAATCATCAGATTACACTGTTTCTGTTAAATTTGTCTAAAAACCAGAGGTCTAACTGCATAGAGATAGGGGGCTACAGCTATTATGGCTCTAATTTATTTGCTGATATTTAGCACACCTCTTTTTTTTTTCTGTGAGGTTCCTATAGTTCTGATCACTATGATTTCTGTCTCCTGGGACATGTTAATGTGAGTTGATTATTTACAAGAAGTGGTGTTTGTAGGAAGTTCCTCCAATAAGTCATTCATGTAAAACTGATTTTTTCTTTTTTTTTCTTTTTTTCCCTTTCTTTTCCCCAGATTATCTCTACATCAAAGTGTCATGATAACTAGATCTGTCTAAACTCCCTTAGCAACCTTCTTCACTGCATCAGTCTTCATCTCTATTCTGGGGTAAGGTCAATGCCTTTTCAGAAAGACCAAGTCAAGCACATGGAGTGTGTTTTTCTCCATGTAAAAATACCATTTTAATGAGATCTAAATTTGACACTCAGATAGTAATTAAAAAACTATGATAATATGCTAAGAGAATTTGTGCATACACAAAGTAAGTCAGAAGAATGAACACTTGTCATTTAAAGCAGATTTTACTCCAACATCATTTATCATGTTCTCATGCTTAACAGTTACACATTTTAAGAATTCCAGAAGACAGCCAACACAGGAATTATCACATATTATCCAGTTTCCATTGAAAGGCAGATAAGGGAAGACCCCAAGATGTGTTCTCTGCACAATGGGATCAGCCAGTGAGAAAGTAAACCATCATTAATTGGTCATTACCAATCATGGGAATAGTCATTTGGGATTAATTAGTGTCACCTACAGTACAGTGTAAGAGAAAAAGGGAGAGATCAGTCTCTGAACAATAGATTTAGTGTCAAACACTCACATTTTCATTATAAACCATTAAGTCTATAGATTGATGAGACAATTTTCTTTGGTGTTGAAAACTGATAAGCACTAAATTGTAGTAATTGATTGGAATGATTTTAGGGAAAAGCTTATAAGCTCTGAAACTTTTTTTGCTGTTGTTTAATTTTGTCTGTTGTCAGTATGGCCTAAGACTATTAATATTTATAGTAAGCTACAATACTACTCTCTTATCTTATTGAAAATATTTGG
Organism: Myrmophylax atrothorax; assembly: GCA_026770055.1. Taxonomy (NCBI): domain Eukaryota; kingdom Metazoa; phylum Chordata; class Aves; order Passeriformes; family Thamnophilidae; genus Myrmophylax; species Myrmophylax atrothorax. Next base: position 20,894,758 of record JAOXXN010000001.1, on the reverse strand, counting down.
GCTTTAGACCAAACCTGGTAGTACTGAAGTCCACAATCATTGGGTTTTGAAGCAATAGTGGAAAACAGAATTCAGAAAATATTTCTGGTTTACAGAGAAGAATTCTTATTTGTAATAAGGAGCTCTTTTAGAAACTAGATACAGAAACCCTATCTGTGCAAGCCTTTTTAGGTTTCCAGTGAGGTTTCCAATTGGAATCAAGATTACATCGATTACTTCTTTGCTTTAAGCTTATTAGTTTCGATGATACTTATTCAGATTTCTGTTCCTGTGGACTCAAGGGAAGCAGCATCTTATCTCATTCAAGGATTATGAGATTCAAATTTAGAAGACTAAATGTTTTTTAATAATAAAGGAATGTCACAAAAGAATTTATTTTGATGGATTCTTACAGCTTTTTCTTTAATTAAAAAATCCTTTTAGTGCTTTTCACTTTGAGTTTAGCTGTAACACAAAAGCCTTTTATTACTTTTTTATATTCAGAAATTTTTTAAAGTATTTATTAAGCTTTCCTTAGCAAGACAATGTCTTCTGTTTTAGGAAATGGACTTTGAGTGGTATTTGTGTATCAAAATGTGGGGATATGGAGTTCCTTTTTAATATTCTTAAAAATTATTTTCATTAATATTGAAAATTGTTATGCATTACAAGAAAAAAAAAGCCAGGTATCAAATAGGACACCACTATTTTTTTGTTTGTTTGTTGTGTACAAGAAAAGAACAAACACACTGTTTCTTGTCTGACAATGCTTACAAACCTTCCAAACAAAGCCCTCACTTGATTCTGTACTCTACAGAAGCTGATACAGAAACAGCATGATGTCAGTACACATCTTCAGGGTAGTTGTCTGAAGACAGCCAAAAATCTGTGGAGATCTTTGGATGATTAGGATATAATGTTCTACAAACCAAGGAATTTTTGAGAATTTCTGATTTTAAAATAGCATGTCCTGTTACTATATCTGAAAAAGGGAAATAGGCTGGTTTCAATAAGTGTGAGTCATGCACTTTTAGCAACAATCCTGGAAAAATGTTGAAAGAAAAATGTTGAAAGAAATACTTTTTGATACCTTGGAATATGGTAAATCATAATCTCCTGAATAAGATTAGCTGTAGATGGTCTGTTGCTGTCTGGATGCTGTCCTAGTTTTGGTCAGGACCTAAAAGTTATTCTATACCACTCACATCATTGCCAAGGAAGAGACTCTCTGGCTTCCAAGGAGAAGGGTGTGGCTTTTGGTGGAAAAAATATGGCAGCATTGTTTGTCATTGTTCATTGTCTCAGGTGCCACTCTGCACATTTTTGCATGTGAATTACCCTCGCTTATACACATTAAAGGTTGAAATAAAGAAAGGTGGTAGGGGGAGGGGTTCTTCAGGGAATTTTTCTCTCCCTATCAACACAAAGGTTTTAGAAGTTGAAGTTCCAGGACCAAGAAGAAAGGAGTGGTTGATGACTCTAGATTCCAATGTAACGGTGGGGTGGAGGTGAGAAACAGAATCCCAGCACCTGAGAGGGGGAGAGGCTTTTCCTGTGTGCTGGCTTCACTTCGTTTTGGGCAGCAGCTGTGACAAGAAGTCATTGTTTGATGAGCTGATGAGAGCTCCTCCTGGTTCAGCTCTTCACCTTTCCCCCTCCGTCTCTGGATACCCTGAGCTTTAGAGAAAGAGAGAGAGGAGAAAGAGGAGGGTCACGACTGCTTCAGGATACACTGCGGACCTGTTTTTCCTGGGGACCAACTTTGACTGCAAGAATGTTTCTGGGAACTACCCCCACCCCTCAACTCCCAGCATTTCCTTTTTGGAACAAAGGACAAGGCGAGAGTGCTCTTCCCCAAGGAAAAGGCTCCATCCTGGCCCTATGTGAGTCATACACCACCTAAATTGTCTCTGCCTTGTTGGGAAAAGACTGAGAACTCACCTTGTGGCCAGCCAAGGTGCAACACTGCCATTGTTCATAAATATAATTGCATCAGGAGAAAGCTATAGTTTTTTGGGGGTGGGTTTTTTTGGTGCTGGAGGAGTAGTTTGGGCTGGTCTGTTTATGGTTACATATATATATTTATTAGCTAAGAACAGTTATCCTTCTTATATAAATTTTCTAATTAAAGTTGTTTTAAATTTAATAAGGGGTGATATGGTTATTGAGGAGGAATCCCCTCCTCTGGTCTTAGTAAACACTTTGGTTTCCCTTAACCTAGGACAATATACTTTTGTTCATTTCCTTATCTCGTTGCTGTTTCCAATGAATGTTCTTATCTCAATCCCTGATTTTCACTTTTTGTAGCTCCAATTCTCAACTCCACCCCACCAGAGTGGGAAGGGGGAGGGGAAGGGGGGAGTGAGTGAGCAGCAATGTGGTTTGGACTCTCAGTGTAAGAAATAACTTGGCAAGTACCATTTCTAAACCACTGCGATGCTGACAACAGTTCCTGTGAGGGTCCTTACAACAGGACATTCAGCTGGAACAGGTGAGATTTACCTATATTTCCTCTTCTGCTCATGCCTTAAAATTTAGCTGGACTGTGGTCCTAATACTGAAGAATATGCATTGACCATCATAGTTCAATATCTTAATCTACAATCAAGAAGTCTCTTTATCTTTGCAGAAGTCAAGGTGATGTCCTCCTGACATCTTCAGGAACAGTTTCTACAGACTCTACAAATGTCTTTTCTGTGCACAATCTGACCAATTTCCAGCATAAAGGACCTGAAACAAGGAGTCAGATTCTTCACCAGGATGTCAGTCAACATTTTTAAGAATATGAGTTGTTTTAGGCACAGCAGGAACTGCCCGAGAACAATCTACAGGACAGTATAAAAGTCCTACAGGGAGTGCTCCTGCACTGAAAAGACTAATACTTTGTTGTGAAAGTGGTAAGGTGTTCAGTCACTGCAGTCATGTGTTTCCAAGTCAATGCATTGTCTCACCTCTGAAAATAACTAGCAGAGGATTTCCTGGCCACCCAGGGAATTCACAACTTAAAAGTCAACACACACAGACATAGCCTTGATACTCAGCTGTATCAGTTACAAGTAAACAACAAACTTGAATTTTGTAATTATAAGTGAAGTTCCAGAGTCCCTGCCAGAGCCCAGTCAATGGTATTGTTGTAGTACCCCTCATTCTGTAACTAATCATACTGAATCCTCTCTGAAAATTCTGATAAAAAAAGAACACTGCTACACAAAATCAATTCAGCCTAGAATAAATGCATTTAAAACAAACAAACAAAGCTGTTTTCATGATAGATCACAAGCTTTCATTTAGAAATTATTGTGTTCTGAGAACATCTGTTATGATTATGCTGATATTCCTGTTTATATTGCAAACTAAGCGGGTCAATATTTTTATCAATAGTTTTTAAGTGCATAATAAAATATTTACTGGTAAATTTCATATAAGTGTTGGAGGACAAGAATATTAAGAAGAGGCTAGATTAGTTATATAAGTGTATTTGATCATGTACTGAGATAAGCTTAACTGAACAAGTTGTATTTTAAATAAAACTTTTTCATGACTAACAATTCCATGTTTAAGAGGATTAAAAATTCCATCTTTGTAATATAATTTAATTTAGAACCAAGTCAAGATATTTCAAAGTTTCCAGGTACAGTTAATTGCCACTGTGTTGTCAGTTCCAAGAATCTATTGACTGTCTCAGAACCAGCAACCGAAACAGAAGCTGTATCTGTGCTGGAAATGAAGTAAAAAATCAGAAGTTTCAATGCTATTTACATCCCCCTTTCTGAGATCTTTCAAAGAGGTGCACTAAGAGCCTGAGCTCCTCAATGGCCTGCCAAGTTGAGGAACCAGACTGAGGTGGTGAGAATTTCTGAAATATATCAGGGATTTTGTCAACATCATAGCCTTGAAAAGGGTTTCAATATTGATCAAATGACAAAATTCAACTAAAGATTCGGTTTTGAAAGGTTAATGAAGATGGACACAAGGCCAGATGTCAAGGGAGGGATTCTTTTGACAAATTCAGACACCCACAATGTAAGTATTTGCCTATGTGGATAGATGTCTAGATTCAGTTTGTGATCATTGGGAACATGTGACCAGCTGGATCATATTAATCAGACATTGCTATAGTGTGATTTAGATGTTCAAGGCAGACATCATGGGCAAAAGTTCTTATTTTAAAAGGCACTGGTACATGATAAAATTAAAACGTTTAAGTTTTTAATCAACAGTTGATGGAATAGAAGATATATATGAGGTGTTCCAACAGAGAGAAATGAGAGTTCAGGAGTGCAATAAGGGCCATTTTCTTGGAAGAACACATTAGAGTAAATTACTTTGAATAACTTTCTGAAAATGAAAATCTGGATACTATAGTCTCCTCTTTCTTAAGTTCTTTTCTCAAAAAGATATTGAAAAATAGCATTGAGCTCAGGGAAGAAATGCATCTGTATTTTATGGTTTGCACTGTTAAGGTGGATTCATGTCACTTGATGTTATATTGGACCTTAAGTTGACAGTCATATGCAAAAGAGGTCCAGTGAGGGTTCACCTGAGGTTTCTCTGCCTGTTAATATACTACAGAGGGTTTAGTGTGCTTACATCAAATATTAAAGCTTTTATTGCATACATCCTAATTAGTGAATAAATACTGTATCCTTTGGCTATTGATACTGATTTTCGTCAACAGTTATATGCCATCAATCTCAGACCAAAGTTAATATGTATCATTTATCAGCATTGAGGATATAGCTACTAACTAATTGATTAACAGGCCCTTTATAAAGCTTGTGAGTTTCGGCCTGTTAATGGATCTGTTCCTTTAACAATTAAATAGTTAAATATTTATATTAAATCACTAGGAATTACTTGGTAGACCATGCTAGATCAAATCAAACAATAAAATCAAACAAATACACAATGCATAGTCAGTATTTTATCCAAACAAAGTAAAAACAAGTTCATCTTATCTAACAAGAGTTAATTAAGGGAGGTGTTGTTTTGAATATATATATAGATATAGATATATGTTATCTTAAAAATGGATTAAATACTTCCCTGATATTTTTTGCTGTCAAGCAGCTTTTTGTTGTACAAAGGTTTTGTTCTCCCTGTCAGTTGGTTTAAGTCACAGTTTTCAGAGTCAAACATAACTTCTTCCTTTCTCATTGGCCTTGGATTTTTGAGTATTTTTAATGGGTTTATTAAACAAGAGGTCATTATGCCTGAACCCATGGATATTATAGTTACTTTCAGCAATTTAATATGTAATAAATTCACCTGGATAATTTCGTCCTGCAAACAATAGCTTCCATGACAATTCTGGAAATAATTTCAGATTTTGTTTTCAAAATCTGACATTTTGTCCTACATCTTATTTTACTCTTTGTCAACCCATAAGTGAAAAGAACTGGAACATACCAGCTATATTATTTGTTCTCCTTTAGAAGCATTAGACTGGATTTCTAAAGCAATAGGATTCATGTGTTTTGTTGACCTTCACTTTCACAACTTTCACACGTCCTTTTCCAGTATGAAACTTAGATTATTAACAGATTAAAATCATATTGAAAAGGTCAACTTGGCTTTTCTTTTTCCATAGAATGACTAGGCTTCATGTTAATCTAAATGTACGCATTTGTTATTAGTGGTTAGATGTATCCTTTTTGTAAAGAGATTCATCTAGTAACACTAGGGGTAGGGAAAGACACTAAAGTTAATTGCATGAAAATACCTCTATCTGAGAATTAGAGAAATTTTATAATCCTTTCCCTATACTAAATAAAGTATCACTCTTCTGAAACTACAGGGCTCCATGCTGCCAGATTAAGAATTCTGTAGTTGTGATTAATTAGCATTTAGGAAAACTACTAATCAGAATTTGATGGATTGTAGCTTAAGTGTATGTGATGACATTAATGCATGATTTGATTACTTTTGGTGGTAATCCCTTCTTTTTTGTTATAAGTGGATTTCATATTTGAATAGGTGTTTGAGTTTTCAAAAAATAGTCTAAATTCCTTATCGTCTTTTCTAGTACCTATAATAATACTTTTTTTATTATATTTTTCACATCTGTGTCTGAACTGGTCACCCAAGATCATTTTATAGTAAAAAAAGTGAACAAAGAACTGTTAGAACATAGTTAATACTAAGGCACACATCAAAACCAGATCAAATCAATTACATGTTAAGGCTTTTTTCTTCAGTGCTCATAAAGCAAATTAGGGTAACTAGGACAGATGTAAACATCAAGAGTTGACTGAAATTAAATTGTACTTCTGTTCAGCTGCTGACAAGACTATCTAGAAGTGTTTTAAAGAAGACATTGAATAAACAATAATCTGATTTTGTAGAATGTTACAGACCTTCCAGTTGCTAAATTAGTGTGCTGGTTTAAAGGTAAACCAGCAGGAAAAATGAATCTGCCACAAGAGAGATTATAAGTCAGAGTTACAATTTAATAAAAATATTATAATAGATGCAACAGTACAAAGACTAGGTACCATGAAGTTTGCCCTATGGTCAAAAACCCCGAAATTTTGATGGTGGCACCGGTCCTTTAGCCACTTGTTGATGAGAAGAGCTTTACTACTCCTCTCATTATTTAACTCCTCATCTGTCCCAGATAGCACAGGAACTGAGGCAAATATCACCAGTGCTTTAAAGTGTTTTTTAGATACTTCTTCCATTAATGTCCTTGCTGCCAGCTTGGACTACTAACAGGGGATAATAGTCGGAGGGCTGAATTAGCTCAGAAAGTCTCCTACTAATATCCCTCACCCTGGCCCCGGGAAGGCAGCAGACCTCCCTGTGGGATGGGCCTGGGTGACATGTAGGGCCCTCTGTTCCCCTCAGAAGGGAGTCATCGACTGCAACCACCCTTCTTTTTTTCCTTATAGCTCTGTGGTTGTAATCCATCTTGTAGATGGTGTCGAGCCAGGAGGCTCTCCAGGCAAATCTTGGCTGTTCTCTGCCTGACTTTCTGGGTCCAGGGCCTCAGATCTATTCTTTAAGGGCACCCAGGGTGATGATGGGGTTTGAGAGAGGGTTCTTTTACCTCTCCAATCAGGGACCTGTTTCCATTCCCTCCCATCAATTTGGTCTGCTCCATCTGCCTTAAGACAGGAGGGGCAGGGCTTCGCTACCTCTTGTTGGACTCCCTTAGGGGTCAAAAGGGTTTGACTCCACCAGTCAACTTCCTTTTCACTCTCCCTAATGCACCTTAGTCTCTCTACCTCTTCCTTAAGCTCTGCCACCAGGCACAGCAAGTCATTGACCTGTTCACCTTGTACACAGGTGCCTCCCATACCATTCTCTGGTACCAATGCCAGGCTCAGACACTGCACAGCCAGAGGCCTGGGTGGCTGCATCCTTCTTGGAGGGTAGTGTCTGTGTAGACACACTCCTAGTATTAACAGCGGAATGGTTTTCATTTTTCTGGAAACCATCACTAGTTTTAGTTAAGCTGGGGAGAGAGAGGAAAAAAACCCAAAAAACAAACCATAAAACCCAAAAAACAAACAAAAAAACCCCAAACCAGAAAAACCCCAACAACAACTCACCTACAACAGCTGTTTGTGCCCTGTCTGCTAGCCCTGCCACGCCCCTGTTTGCCCCGTTCTGTTGGGTACACAAGCAACAGCAGTTGTTCCTGCTCCTTTGGAGGCTCCTATATAGCTTCCCCAGCACTTGCTAACGAGCCTGACCCACCCCTCACTCACCTGAATCGGTTCCCAAGAAGTAGCCACACCCAGGCAGGAAATAGTCAAAACACTCTAATGCAGAGGGCTACCCCACTGCCTCTTCTTCCCTGCCTGTCCCTTCTGAAGAGTTTATAGCTATCTATTGCAGCATTCTAGTTGTGCAAGTCATCCAGTCATGTTTCCATGATTTCAACTGTATTACAGTTTTCCAGCTGCACAGCAGTGTCCCACTCCTCTTTGCTGCTCATGCTGAGTGAATTTTGTACGTGCACTTCAGTTGGACCATTGATCCTGCCACCTTTCCTTGGGGATAAGTTCTAGTTCCTATGTGACTGTTCACAGGTACTTCTGTGGTTTCTAAGAGAAACATCTGTATTGTATAGACATTGTGTACATGTAAGAGAGGAAGAAAGGAAATCCATAACAATTGTGGTCTGTGACATTAGAATCATAGAATCATAAAGCCATTTGGTTTGGAAGGGACTTTAAAGATCATTTAGTTCAAACACCCCTGCCATGGACAGGGACACCTGCACCTATACCAGGTTGCTCAATGCCCTATACAACTTTGCCTTGAACACTGCCAGGGATGGGGCATCCACAGCTGCTTTGGGCAACCTGTTCCACTGCCTTACCATACTCACAGTAAATGATTTCTCCTGTATATCTAACCTAAATTTCCCCTATTTCAGTTTGAACCCACTCAGTTTCAATCCATTTCTTCTTGTTTTATCATTACAGTTCCTGATGAAGAATCTCGCTTTGGCTTTCTTGTAGGCCCCCTTCAGATACTGGAAGATTGCTATGAGGTCTCCATGCTACCTTCTCTTCTCCAGCCTGAACAGCCCCAGCCTTCTCAGTCTGTCGTCTTAGGGGAGGTGCTCTAGTCCCCTTATCAACTTTGTTGCCCTCCTCTGTACTCAGTCAAACAGTTCCATGTCCTTATCAAAATAACCTGTTGAGAGATAGCACTCGTCCATAAAATGTCATGCACGACTTTTGAAGAACCAATATCAAACACTATAATAATTCAGAATAGTAATCAGCACACTTGCATGTTTAATATGAGCCTTGCTACACTCGCTTGCTTACCCTAATCTTAAGCCTTTATTTCCTATGAGGCTGCTTTCCTACTATGTGATTATTTTGGTCCAGCAGTGTCAAGAGTTCTTTGGTGTTCTGTAGAGGTTGTTTCTGTGCTCCCTCAGTGCTCTTGGCTGAGAATGTCTTCTTAAACCATGGCAAGATTGCCTATAGGAAACATTAAAAAAGACTAGTACTTTCATCACTAAGAAGTATGATTTGAGGGTATCTCTCTCACAAATGCCAAAATTCCTCTGAACCTTATGATTTGCCAGCAGTTCCTGCCTTAGTGTGCACCACCACTTCCAACATTACTGCCTTGGCACTTCTCCTCCTCATCCCCAAGAGAAAGGCAGGGATGCCATCTCTGGCTACTTTTATCAGCCCCTCGGGAAGGGGTAAACAGGAGAGGTGTAGCTGCATTGCTGGCCCTGGAGAGCTTGGAAAACAACTCCTTTTTATTTCAGGTATTTCTGGATGCCTTCTGCCTCCTTGAAGGTAATATAAGTAATATGAGTAACGATTAATATGAGCACGTTTGCTTTCAGCAAACAATTTTAACCCCTGTTGTAAACACCAGTCACTCAGTCTTGGCCCTGAGGTACCCTGGGGTAACTCTTGTCAGCAAGCATCCTGCATTACATGCACAGATCATACATACAGAAGCTTTTAGGCTTCTGCAAGTTATTTTGCTTTCATTTCCCCAATTTTGTTATCCATTTCTCTTTGTGGTTCTTTTCGAACATCTGTCTACATCAGTTTGGAGAGTCAGCTTATTTATTTCACCCTAACTCATTTTCTTGAGACATTTCCTAATTATTTAATCTTACACTGAATGTGGCATTAACCATGAATATCAGGGGTTGTATCATCATTCTTGAAATGAGGATTAGCACTTTAGAGAAAAGATTTTGCTGCAAGATTTTAGGAATATAAGCCAACTGATTACAAGCCAACTGATGACCAAACCTCTACGTAAAATATTAAGACAATTAAGGACTCTTGTTTTATTCGAAATTATATTCTTGTTACAATAAAAATTTGCTGTTACCGTTGAATCATCCTGTAACACGTGATGCAGTAGAAAATACTTTTCTGCTTTTCAGTTACTTTATATTTCATAGGAGACAAATGAGATTTTGTGCAGCATCTGATGGAAACTGAACAACTGAACTTTTGAAATCAGTAAACCAGCAACTCCCTGTGCCTCTACTCCCACCCTCTGAAGGAAAATATTGTTGTATTTTGATACCCACATTTCATATTTAAAAACAAAAAAAAATGAAAGAAAGAAAAAGAAGAAAAGGTAGTAAAAAAGTACTCTGTGTTTCTATTAGTGTCCAGCTAAAGCTGCAGTTTCACTTTGAACAGAATTGAAACTCTTAGATGGGTGACAGCAAATTCCTAATATTAAAAAAAAAGTCAGCCTTATTACAGTAGAATTACTAAGTGTCAGTGCAGCTATTAAAATTTCCAAAGTTTGTAGGTCTAGGCTGCAAGGGAGATCTCCAAAGGCACTGAGTATCTGTCAAAGGTTACAGGGTTGGATGACTGGACACTGTGATTTAGAAAACCTGCTTGCAACCAAAGCAAGTGGAGATTAAACATCTCATGTTCCAGTGTCATGTACCAGGGACATGGCTGGGTGCTTGGAGAAATCAACATACACAGTCAAACTTCAGCTGACTCATTCTCTTCTTTCATAATTAATTAAGCACATTATCTTTGCTATAAGGTGAATAATTATAAATGAGTGGAAGCTCACTTTCCTTTGTGGTCACATAGTGGGAAATATCTGGAGTGGAATAACTAGTGCAGGGTGTTTCCAGCGAAGGTTTTCATCCTACTAGAAATGTGTTGAATGTCCTTGCAGCACATAGCAGGATTTTAGTGAGATTTCTGCATTAGTTATAGTAGTCCCCAGTGAAAACCTCAGTGTGTCTTGCATGAAAAGCAAAATCCAGTTACCAGTAAAGAGCAGAGGAATTTTACTTTATTGCAGTACCTTTAGTATTCAGCCACCAACGTGTGAAATATAGTACTGAATTAATATAGTTGGGGATTAATGAGCCCTTTCCTAGGCCCTGATTGAAATGGAAATTATGTTCTACAACTTTCTTGTTTTTCTGTTTATGTCTATATTAGTCAGACTCTAAACACAGGGAATTCGAAAATATAATTGAAAATTCTTTCCCTGTTCATTCTTCAGGTTCCAGACATCTGAAATGAGTTTCTCAGCTCCATCCTAGTCAGAGAAATTATGAATTGCTATTTAAAATGTAAAGAAAAATATGTAGGGAAAGAATGACATGAAAACCCCCACAAACTCCACCTAATAAATATCCTAACCATTGAATTAGTCTGCTCTGCTAAGCACAGAGACTTCTAAGTAAGAAACTTTCAGACACTGTGCTCTGTGTAATGCTGGGTTATCACCAGTTTAAGTCTATCCTTGTAATTTTAACTTTGACCCTTTTACACTCTCCCATGCAGGTTTCACCTTCCTCTATGCTGTTTCCTATGCCCTTACCGCTATTCTTTTTATCACGGTTTATTTTGGTTCCCTTCACCAAAGTCCCATTCACTTAACAGACATTTCTTCCATAAAGTATTCAGCTTACAACTGTCTCAGTTCTTGAAGCTATTTACATCAGGAATGAATGCCAAAAAATAACAATTATAAAAATTACTAAACTTCCAAATCTAAACTTTTGTTAACATCATTTAACAATGTTTGTACCTCTGTTTCTGCAACTTACACTAAAAAATGGGATGGGTGAAAGGAGGAACTTGATTCGGAAATCTCAGTTGTCTGAAGTGACTGGTCACCCTTATGTAACACAGTTGTCTCCCCGCTGACTGATCTTAAACTCTGTGGCCAAATATTTTGCAGTTCTCCTCTGGAGTTCCCTGCAGCTTGATTGTGTATCTTCATGGAGGTCTTATTATAGTTCTTTATGGTGTGACACTGTAGCAAGGTAAAACACAGTTTGAAATTAAAAGCGTGTTCAGAAGTAGCGAAACAAACAGTAAATTGCAGCATACCAGAATAAAAGCACGTGGATGTATGAGTAATGTGAGAATTTGTTTAAAAGGGGAAAAATGAGTACTCCATTATCTCTTGCAGGGTGGAGCAGTAAATGAGGTACTGTTGTTTTAAGTACAAATGTTTGAGGAAGTAGTTTGCAGCAGTTGTTTCACATTCAATTATTTCTCAAGTTACAGTTGAGGTGAAGAGTAGTGTTAGCATAGCCATTACTGCTGTTTTCTTGAGTGAGTTATGTCATATTATAGTCTCCTCTGCACCTCAGCTGAACCACTGAGGACCACTTTTATGCTGTTTTCTTCTACTCTGATTTACAAGCTCTTCAAAAAACAAATCTGACAGATCTGGAAGCACAAAGAAAATGGTATGTTAAACTTTCATTTTAAATTTGCTCTTAGACCTCTTTGACTTGAATTGTAGTGGAAGACTTTAAGGAACATTTTCTGCTTTTCTGCTATCTAAAGGTTCAATTTTACTATTATATTTAGAAGCTGCAGTGCATTGTGACAGGAAGGGAAAGCATTCAAGCATTTATTTGCACTGATACGATTTTGTACTGCAGTGCTACGGAATGAGTATGATATTGCCTTTTCTAATTGCTGTAACTTCTAAGGTGTTCATTTTTCTCTACACTTTCCTTCTGTCACCTCTTAAAACACACGTGAAACCTCTACATAAACCTTTCTTCAGAGGCTCAAAGCTGTACTATTCCCGAATATTTGAAGAACAGTTTAAATCATTATGGGTTATTCCATGTGCCAGTTAGGATGAGTAGATTAGTGGGGGTTTTTAAGTTCTTATAAAGCCCAGTGAAGATCACAGAGAAAAAAGCAGTTTACATGCATAATCTAGCTGTACTTTTAAACAAACTTCTCATTGCAAAGACATTGCTGGCTTCTCCTATTTAAAAGTCTTTTGATTTCTT
>JAOXXN010000001.1:20867441-20879035 GCA_026770055.1 Myrmophylax atrothorax | reverse complement strand
AGTGGGAGCTCTGCTAATACTAGTTATAGTTATAGATTGATTTTATCTACATCAGAAGAGCTTCCATTAAGTGATTTTTTTCCTTTTTTTTTTTTTTTTCAATTTGAAAGATATAATTATATTCTGGAGCCACGATATGAGACTGATAGTGCTATAGCATAGGTTTTCTGGTTAATTTATATGGGTTATTTATCTCCAGTAATATTATTTATGAGATTTAAAAGCTGTAAAAGGTAGCAATTTGAACAGTTTAATGTATTTAACTATAATTGCTAGATGATATAAAAAGAAAGACATTTTTACTTCCTTGGACATTTTCAGAATCGAAGAGTTTGTTGAATTTTTTGTTTGTTTTTTTTCTTAAGAAAATTTTGCATCTATAAACATGTATTGATATTTTCTGTGAAATTAAATCAAGTTGTGTGGCACAGTGACACAAATTCTTTATTAAACCATATAGGTCACTTAAAAAAGATTTTTATAGAATTGCCTAAGTTTCCTCAAAAAAAGTTTTTTCTCCTTGGGTTGGATTTACCAATCCTTGTCAGAAATGCACCCATATGTATGTGTTTATCATGTAGCTGTTATGGTATAAACACATTAGTAAGAAATAAGTATCCTGACTTTTCAGGCTACATGGCTGTCATGCAGCACTAGATTTGGGTTCCATAGGAAGAAAGATCTTGCTTAGTCCTTCTCAGAGTATCTTTGTTGCTTTCATTTCTTTGTATAACCTTGTTGTTCACTGAGGCCCCAAGGAACCTTGAAGCTAATCCCTGCAAGAGAAGAAAACTGGTCTGACTGCTGTTCATTATAAAGCTTCGATGCCAGCAATTCAGACAGCTTTTAATCCACTTCACCATCTCTTTTTCTAACCTGTACTTTATCAGTTTGTCTATAATGATGTAGCTGGAGATGTGTCAAAACCCTTGCTAGTCAAGATAGACAATACTCACTCTTTCCCCTAATCCACTAAGACAGTCACCTCATCACAGAAAGCTATCAGGTTGATTAGGCAAGACAAAGGACTTTGTAAAACCATGCTGATGACTCCCCAGTCCCCTTTTTGTCCTTCATGGGTCTGGAAATTATTTCCAGGAGGTTTTGCTCCATTACACTCCCAGGGAAGATGTGAGATTGACAGGTCTGTAGTTCCCTGAATCCTCATTCTTTGCCCTTTTGAAGGTAGGGACAACATTTTCTTATAGCCCTCAACAATCTCTCCAAGTCACAGTAGTCTTTCACAGAAAGTTGAGAATGACCTTTCAGTGGCAGTTGTCTCAGCACTTGTGGGTGTATCCTGTCAGGTTCCTTGGACTTATGTCTGTGAAGTGTGTTTAAATGTTCCCTCTTCAGATACTTCTTCATGAGAGTGTCTTCCTTGCCTCAGACTTTCTCCCTGATCTCAGAGACCTCATATTCCTGAAAACTAATTTTACCAGTAAAGACTGAGACAAGGAAGGCAAACAGTATCTTGGCCTTTTCCATGTCCTTTGCCACCAGTTCCCCTGCTCCATTCAGGAGAAGGCCCACATTATTCCTAACCTTTCTTTTGCTGCTAATATATCTGTAGAAATGTGTTTTCATTCAACTGCCTTGGCAGATTCAGGTGGATTTTGGATTTCCTAACCCCATCCTTGTTCAAACAATGTTTCCTATTCCTCCCAGGTCATCTGTCTGTCTTTTACATGCTATTTTTACACACTATTTTTTTTCCTTAATTTTTTCAAGAATCCCTTGTTCATCTATACCAGTCTCCTGACAAATTTACTTGGTTTCCTGCTGATCAGCACAAACTGTTCTTGAACTTGGACCAGGCAATTGCTGAATATCAGCCAGTTCTTTTGGACCCCTCTTTTCTCCAGGGCCATCTCTCATGGGATTCTTCCAAGAAAATGCAGGAACTGTACAAAGTCTGCTCTTCTAAAGTCATGGCTTGGGATCCTGCTTTTTTCCTGTTCTTCAGGAAGAACCTCTTCTTCCTGACCAGGTTCTCTGTAACAGACACCCACATCATCAGTCATGTTAGTCTGTCTCATAATCCTGAGTCAAAAGGTCAGCTGGCTCATCCTCTGTACCAAGGCAAAGCTCCATCCAGCCACACTTCTCTCTCATCCTTGCTGTCCTAGCTTAAAATTGCCAAAAATTCTGTATCCATCCAGAATAACTTGGTCTGGGACCATCCTAAGCAGGTCTCTTGTCCAACCTCCTGCTCCAAGCAAGGCCAGTTCTGGGATCAGAACACACTGCTCAGGTCTTTCTTCACTCCAGTCTTGAAAACCTCTTTAGAAGGAGCCTACACAAACTCTGATGGCAACCTGCTCGTCTGTGCAACTGTCCTCACAGTGAAAAATACTGATTTCAAATTTTAAAAATATATTATATAATTTTAGTAACACTTAAAACTTTAATTTGATAAATATAAACATCATTAAAATATTAATGAAGCACATTAAAATTTTTGTAATATATAATTTGAAATAGGTTTCCACAAATTACTTTAAATTCAATTCAATAATTTTCTTCCAGAAATTCATTGTGCTAAAATCCTTTCCTGTTAAAAAAAATGTTTCCACCAATAAGATCTATAGAATACGGTTCTGTACATATTTAGTTTTATATGCTTAAACATTGCATGTTCTTACATCTTCCATCCTACTTTTGGAGGAAAAGTTAATGCTGTTTTATGGAAGAGGATTTTTTGGTTCCATGTGGTGATTGTTACATTTTTTATATGCTCTTCCTCATTTTGTTTGCCATCTTCCTTCAAGACTTCCAATAAGTGCTGATGCATCCTCCTGAAAGGCGGGAACCAGACTAAGGGAAATTCCCCTTTCCTGAGAGGAGAAAGTTGCAACACATCAAGGCCTCAGAGATCAGACAGAGGCAGATGTAGTCCCTTCAACAGAGTGTTTCTTTGCACAAGCTGGGTCTGACAAAGAGAAACTTTATAGAGACTAGACTGTGCAGAGATCTGATGCACTTTATTTTAAACAAATTATTTTTGAGCCTTCTGATGAACAACTGAAATAGAATCAATGACTTCCTTATCACCTTTCTTAAATCCTCTGCCTTTCCATCTATAAATATATACTATAATCAAGAAGGTAATTAAGCTAATGTACCCATGAAGCTGTTCTTGCAGTTCTATATAGACAAATAACCTTTTTCCAGAAACAACCGTAAGTAAATGAACATTTTATAGTAAGTAGGTCAAAATTTTAAGCATAATGAGACATAAAATACATACAGACAGACAGTGAAACTGTTTTTCATCATTCTTGAAAATCCATCTGGATGCCCAACTGCATCTCATATCACCAATACTATATTTACACGTCTTGAAAGCCTGGGTCTTGTGAACTGAACAAGGCTCTGAGGGGTTTTCTCTCTAAGGGGTCTAAGCATGCTCATATTGTGCAATGCACAGAAAAACATAAATTCAGTGAGAGGATAATTAAGATCACCAAAGGCTTGAATTGCCCTTTGAAGGATCTAAACTTTTTCCATCAGCATGAAGGAATCCAAGAGCAGCTCTGATTCCAGTACAGGTGCTGAGAACATTTGTGATATCCAGGCTCTCAACACCTTTGCAAGGCAGCATGAACATGTAGAATTAGGACATTTACTACCTGGACAAAGTAGATCAGGCAGGGTAATGAGGGTATTGCACTTTGCTCTGGTCATCTCTCTAGATAAGTGAAATACAGCACAGAAGTGCATAGTCTCTCTTAAACAGTTGAATTAACATAGCCAGAGAAATGAAATCTCCAGACTAGCTCATGTACTGTATTGCAATTTAGTACTTTTTCACCCCTTGATAAACTTGTTTGGTCTAGGATTCAACCTCTATGAAAAACAGTCACGTTGCTTTATAATCTGCAAAAATGAACCCATAAGACCCTAAATAAAAAACACATAAGAAGCTAAATAAAACACTAAATAAAAACTGAGTTCTTTGATAGATGAAAAGTGGTTTCAACTGAAATTAGTCTACCTACAATATTAAATTAGTTTCATAAAATCAGCCTGTTTCCTGTGTGAAAGTTATTACATGCTGCATAAAATCCCATTTCTCCTCCCTTTCATATGAAGTCATTGAAGCCCAAACAGAGAAGTAAATAAGCTACTTGCTGTCTGTGAAACATATCTCACAAAAACTGCTTTATGTATTTGAACACTTTAAAATTTCTGGTCTACTGAATTTAATATGCCCAGGACTCTCAAACAAGATTTTGTTCTTTAATGAATAGAGCCATTTTTACATATAAAAAAAAATCTATTTATTTGTTACTATTAAGATCTTGCCACTCTATTTCAATAAGAAATTAATCAATTGTATCTCAGCTTTAAACAGCCTTTTTGTTCTGAAATATAGTCCTTGGCGTATATTAGCAGATAGGATTTTGAATATTTTCTAGCCCCATATCATAAGCATAGCACTTACATTTCCTTTTGTAGAAGGAAATGGTTTATGCAAAATGACAGTTGTGAAGTTTTCAGGTTACTAACAGCTTACTAAATCTGACTAAATGAATGTCTGCAGTCTAGCAATAGTAAGCCTCAGCAGTCCAGCGGGAGAAGGCTTATCTGTGACAGCTTTAGAAACAGGGAAAGTACTTTACTTCACCTCAGGTCAAGAATTTTAAGGATATATAATCCTAAAATTTTGTTCTACCACCCATCCAAATACATAAATACATGCACTGCATCCTCCTATCAACCAACTCTACCATCTCCCTTGCACTGCACAGTGGGATGCAATGCTGGTAATCTCAGAAGCCAGAGGACTGTGAAAGGACACATTGTGAAGGCTGTAAAATAAGTTCTTATATTTGTGTGTTGATGAAGAATGAAGTGGCACAGAGCAGAAATATATGTTCATTTGAGAGAACAGGCTTCTCTAAATTATTAAATCCAGTTAGTTCACCTTACACAACTACAGCTAGACCTCAAAACCTTATTCAAATTTTCACTACACCGTTTTTGATTGTGTCATATAATTTATAATTGGCAGTTGACAGTAACTAGGTAAAAATATAAGCATGCCAAGAAATATGTTGGGATAATGCTGTCTGAAAAAAATAAAGTCCACAGCACAGCAATATGTTTTCTAATGTGACTTTCTTAGGTGATTCAAGCTATCCATATTAGTCTTCTCTCAAATTAAAGGAGCCTTCTCTGGCTTCTCTTCAAATGAGTACACTGGGATATCTCTATGCACTGGAAAAGTTGTCTGGTTGACCTGGCATAAAAGAAAAAAAAAAAAACAAGTAACCCTGCCAGGTGACTCTAGGGAGATTCCCCTGAGCTGCATTTATGCAAATTCAAGTAATGCAACTTACAGTGCCATGAAACACAAGAGGAGTGATGGCATGGGAACAGTGTTGTAGCCTTGTTCCAAATTCTTTCCTGCATATCATCAGTTCTGAATGAAGGAAGAGTTTTCTATCACAATGAACTGTTTTTACCCACTGAGAGGTGAAGAACTAATAAAAAAATGTCAATATAAAATTAAGGATAATGTCATTAATTGCTGGTACTAAGTGCAGTTTTTAGTTGGAGGCTGAACCTCATACATATGATTCATCACATTGGGAACATATAACAAAGGTCCTTTTAATTATTTCCAAGCAAAATTTCATTGACTGATTTTGATTTCATAAAAGTCATTAGAGAAAAATAAACAAAAAACCCTCAGCAGAAGTATTTAGAAAGAGTTAAACTGTAGACACTCAGTAAAGAAAGGCCAATTGAACCAAAAAGTCAGGACAAAAACTACTTGCTGATTCTTCTCATATCATTTCAGAGTGTAACTTGAGTGGAGGGCAACAAAGGGACTAGTGGCACCAGCTTGGATGGGGCATTGAACAACCTGGTCTAGTGAGAGGTGTCCCTGCCCACAGCATTGGTTTGGAACTAGATGATCTTTAATGTCCCTTCCAACCCAAGCTATTCTATGATTCTATGAGACTATATGAAATATCTTTTTAAAATCATTTTCCTTAAGAAAAAAATAATGGATTTGTTTTATACAGTGTCAAAATGTTCATTTGCTTAAAAAGGAAAGGATACAGGATTAAATAAACATTTCATGTGATCTAGGTTGGATGTCTTCTGTTTCACTAAGTAAACCCAGAGTTTGGATCAAGGTGAAGTAGAACTAAAGCCCTCTGAAAGGGCACACTATAAGCAGAGGGGATGATAGTTTTCAAAGGGTTGTTTTAGCAAATAACCGCCAAAGGGCAAAATGTGTTATTTGTGCAAATCCCAGAGTCAATGTGTTGTGACTGATGCTCATACACCACTGACAGCTTCAGACTCACAACAGCTCAAGCCAGTCCTCTAATTCAAATGAGATTCTGCAGGGAAGAGGGGCTCCAAATGACTGATTACAAAGGGAAAAATACATATTTTGGAGTCACAGATGCTGAGCACTTCATCTTTTTAAACATATTTAATGTTTCAGTCACATACATGACAGAGTCTCTGTTCAGTGGGAATTCTGCTAATATTTTTAATCACTGTTGAACTTCAAGTACTAATAACTGCAATTCTGCTTCACGCATTTTGTTGTTCTCTCCTTCATCAATGTCAATTGCTGCTCTTTTCATTAATACTTATCCTTCACTATCACAATTCTTTCTATAGGAAGACTGTTTCTACTTAAAAAGTATAAGGTTATTCCTTGTGTTATGCCAAATCAGTGACAAACGTGATTGTTTTGTCTCTCCTACACAGAAGGGAGCACCTGAGATTCATAGATGCTTGTGCTTCCAAAAGAATATCAAAAACCAAAAGGCTTCAAAAAGAGGATCACAAAATTTTATTAGCAAACTACACACTCAGCATGGAAATTGGTATATATGATGCCCCTATCTTCTGAAAATTATAATAATAATAAAAGAATAAAGAGGAAGGGGGAAGAAAGAGAAAAATGAAAGGGGAACAGCATTCCTGGGTCCAGTGTCGATCCAGCAAACAGTGTCCAGTGTCCTGAGGGCACCACCTTGGCTTTGTGTGGGTACCTTCTTACAGCTAAGTTTTCTCTGGCCTGGGATTAGATTTCTCTCTCTTCATATAAATGAGTTTGCATGCACAGTCCAGTCTTCTGGACTTTTCTGAAGTGGGACTGGGGGCTTTGAGGTTTCGATCTTTTAATTGGTCTCAGGCTTTAACATCTAAGGCTTTTGATGGTCTCAATCCCTTTCTATTGGTCTTGCCCACTCCTTGACCCCACTTCTGCCCTTGTGGTGTATATTGTGCAGTCACTATGGACCTGAAAAGGAAAAATGTTTTCAGAAAGGAGGTGCCCTACATTCCTAGGGTCCCCCTTTTCAGCCACATCCTGATCTAAGTTACCTACTTGAAAGGTCATCAGTGTTTGAGGTATAGCAATGCATTAACTCCTTACTTAGCCTTCTACAGTGATTATATAGTACTGTAGGAAAAAGTGAAAACAAGTAAGGTGGAAAAGTCATAACTTCTTCAGAACAGTCTTTCAGCTCAATGATTAAATTGTAATCTGTTGTCTGTTTCTCTTCCTAGTCTTAAATGTGTCAAAACAGAGAAAGAAATAACTTTACAATTAGAAACTTATGTTTAATTCCGATTTACACTAAGTTTTTCTGCATCTTTTTACCAGTTACTAAAAAGGGGGTATTAACAAGGAAAATTGTGGGAATGAGGAAAAATACTGGATTGGTGTCAAATGCCTACTCAAATGCCTGTGTTTCACCTATACTAAACACTCATAGAAACCAAGATCAAGTTGTAGATGAGTGCAGACAAATGGATTGTCTAGATATTGCTGAAAAAAACCCCCAAAACATGAAATTAAATGTATGATTCTATGATTCTAGATAAAATGTGGAACTAAAATGGTAGAGAATAATGACAGTAAAAATTTTGCCTTAATTCTAAACAGGGAATTAAACAAGTGTCTAGTGGATATGATTGTCTAAATCTAAAGAAGGCCTTTGGAAAAAGGAACCACAGATTCATATACAAATGCTTGTTCTGCCCAATCAAATAAAATTAATGTAGTTAATTTTACTGTGCCTAATATCTTTAAATCATTTAATCAAAGACTTGACTCGTGGTATGTGAGAAATTCAATTAACTAATGCCAGTAAATTGATAAAGGTTCAGTAGAATAAAAATTGGGTAAGCAAGAAAAACTATTCTTAAGGCACTATACTCAATGTCGTACTAAAAGCAGTGAGACGTTGGAGAGACTGCAGAGAAGAAGGTGACTACTAAAGAACTCTGATGGGAATACTTGCAGATATAGTTATGGCCGTACAGGATATTACCAAAATGTCAATTAAACTGGCAGTGGCATAAGGTCCTTTTGTGATTAAATAAGGCAAAGCTATTTAAAAAACAGATAAGTATCTTCACAAAATATTAGTAATTTTTATTTCTTTTCCAGGAGAAAATTCCTCTTCTCCCCCTCCCTCCCCCCGAAACGTGTATTTTTTTCAACTGACAGATGGTTTATTAGAGCTTTAGGTTATGCTATCTCAGAAAAAAAAATTCAGAGAGTAGCAAAAAGTGGTAAAAAGATGGAATTACTCTAATATTGTGATGCAGACTACTTAATGTACAAAGATGTAGTACATGTAAATGTTTTATAACCCGATATTATAAAAAAAATAAAGGGAAAAATCTCATTTTGTATCCAGTACAACTTACTAAATAGGAAAAAAATAAAATGAATGTAAGCTTTTGTTTAATCAGATACTCATAGATAAAGAGCAAGGCTGATGTTTTTACAGTCATTCTCACTGAAAATAGAACATGTTTACTGTGAACAGAATGACATTGTTTGCTGACCTCTATAATGCTGCTCTTGCTTGGGAAAGGAGCAAACATAAAAGGAAAGTGGAATTGTGTTTTGGTTCAGAGAAGTGGATTAGTGAACTGTGTAAATATGATGCACTGTTTGTTTAAAGAATGTCTGATCTATAAACACACGATGCTAAACCCTGGTACTGTTGAAGGCAAAACCATAATTCTCCCTTGCCTTTAGCAGAACCTAAGATTGGCTCAGCACATTTTAATATCATAAAATTTCTCACTCCAAGAGAAAACTTGACTGCATTGTCTGTTTTCACAACTTAACTCTTCTATGTTCCAAAATCATTGATATGAAAAGCGTGTGTGATCATCCCATGAAAACACTATATAGACCTTTCCTCTGAGGAAGCAAAGAGGTCTGAGTCCACAGTGTTTTTCATAGTATTTACTGAGTAGATCAGTATCACAATAACAGATGCACAGCTTTCTTGATGCTTTTTCCTGAACAAAATAATCTGGTGACATATATTAACTTTTTTAAAGATGAGCAGCAAAATTACACTTCCACTGAAACACATTTTTTCAACTACTAATTTCATTATTTACTTATATATTTTTATATTCAGTAGAGAAAGAAAGGGATAAGCAAAGAAATATACAAAAAGAACACATTTTATTATATGAGAGGTCCATTTGACCACCTTCTTTAATTACGTGTAACATAAAATGATTCTCTGTCCTTGGCAAATTTGTTCCTACGGAGCATTCTTAGAACATTTTTGTTTTCCTAATGCCATTTTATTCCTATTCGGTGGGGTTTATTATTAACCAATCCCACAATATTGATTGTGGCTTTTCTTTTCTTTGTATCTGGCTATGTATTAGCATTCCTTTTCAATCTTCTGTGATGGACTTCCTCATAAAGTTTTGTCAAGCCCAGATAAATGGCTCCAGGGAGCTAGAAAAGCCCAGGAGTTCAGAGTCACTGTGCTAATGGAAGTAAATAGTCTTTATCTATATGGGTTAATAGCTATTTAGATTTTCTATCAGTGAAGTCAGGCCTTTAATCAAAACTATATTCTACAGCTATTAGAGAATTAAATAAAGTTTTAAGAACATAATGTGTAGTGTATTTTAGTAAACAGTTACTCAAAATCCTGCCTCATCATGATTAGACATGGCCATTCAGAAAGTTATCATGTATTTTTACAAGTTAAATTACACAAATTGTTAGATATTTTAGTATTCATACATAGCAAAATTTCAGATGTATTAAAAAAATCGGTTTATTACTTGTCATAGGCCTCTAAATTCAAATTCCAATAGTTTACACACCCAAAAATATAATAATGAACTGAGACAAGAACAGACTACAAAGCCAGCTGCAGTTCTGAACATACCTGCTAACAGTCAGAGAGACACGATCTCAGTCATTAACCTGGAGCTTGCTGAAGGCCTCAGGACCTTCCTTAAGGCCATCTGCCATATCTTGAATTCATGAATGCTACCTCAATAAAGCATACATATCTAAAGTATATCTCGCATAGTTAACCTTGAAAAACAAAAATGTGGGGGGGTTTTTTGGGGTAGTATCATGGAAGTATTCCACAAAGTGAAATTACAAGATATAGTTTTGCAATTAAGGTACTTTAATTACAGCATTGGTTGTATGAAATTCGCATTAGTTACATCATCAGTTCTGTGAAATTCACCCATATTGTGTGAGGAATAAATTAGTTCCAAAATTACTCTACCAGCAGGGTCCAAGTAGGTAATGTAATTCTGATATTAATACGATCAGGATCCTTTTTTTTGGCCAAGACTGGCTGGAACCTTAGATAAAATCTCCATAGCAGATGATTTAACGCATAAGTTTGGGGACTGTAATTTATCATTCCCATGTGTTTGTGCGTGTGTCTGTATGTGTGAGACCTGCTCTTACATAAGTTCAGGCATGTAGATTTTTGGAAGTATTTGGAACCAATCCACATATATGTTATGAAGCACTGACAGTTGACTTGAGAAGAGGTTAGAGAATGAAAAGGGAAAATACAGCATTATGGATGCAAGAAATCTTCCACAGGAGATGCTGATTACAGAAAGAGCATTTTAGGCTGACTGAACTTAAAGAGCCCTCAGAAGAAGCAGTTAGTCACAAACAAAAAAGGGATATAAATATCAAGTACCTCAAATGGGTACCCAGGGTACCCAACTAAACTTAAGTGGACAAGGAATAGAAAGATACAACTTGTGGCAAATTTGAGATCTGAGAATTCTCATTCACTTAAATGGATTCAGAAGCAGAAAAAAAGGGTTGTAATAAAACTAATATATAAATACCAGTGGGAGGAGAAGGCAGCCATGGGGGCAGAACAGGTCCTGGGAAAAAAAAAAAAAACCAACAAAAAAACCACAAAGCACCCCTTTAGGAGTTAATTACTGGACCAACAGCAGCATCCTGTGTAGCTGAACCCCAGCAGCAATTTCCTTAAACTTCCTTCACCCAGGTCTGTTTTTCTCACTCTCTTCAACCTGTATTTTATTACTCAACATCTTTTCCAGGTACAGGTCATGATTAATGCTACTTTGAGCAGAGATATTTGGCATACACACCTTGTGTAGGATCCACAGAGGCCAGTGTCCAGTTTGACACTGCAGAGTCACTGTGGATGTGTGGGACATGATTATTCCCTGTGGGCCCTGGAGAGCACGTAAGTCCCTGCAGGCACAGCCTTGCTCAGGGAACAGCAGGTCTGAGGTTCAACTTCACTCCATCCCTTAGCTCCAGGGAA
>JAOXXN010000001.1:20849287-20862270 GCA_026770055.1 Myrmophylax atrothorax | reverse complement strand
TTAAACGGTGGGGCCAGTTCTGCGCACGCTGTGCCTCACCTAAAAAATCCACTGGGCAGGCTGGAAGGGCACACCCACATGGGGAGAGCCCTTCCCAAATCTTCGTTCACGAAATCTGGCCATACAAATGGGGAAACACTCTGTCACATACACTATGACTGAACCCCAGCTGTTGCAGTGGTAGCAATCTTTCTGCAGGAAGGTAGATTACACAGGTCAGCAGAGTGTACTTGCAAACTGCATCTTCTGACTGCAATGCAGCAGAGAGAGCAGTTACTACTAGGATGCCTATTTCTGTCTCTAAAGAAGAAAGGGACCTTAAGAGTTATTTCTGATTTCCATCTAGTTGCTGTTCAAAATAAAATGCATTAATACAACTTCTATTTTTCCTTGTATCCAGGTCCTCCAACTTCAAAATAGATAATTTAACCAATAGGCTACAGAAGCATGCTCACCTCTCTGTGAGCTTGATAGTCCCAGCAATATAAGAGCTCATCTGTTAACAGCAGTCCTGGAGAGCATTTATCCCTCCTTACAGCTGTAAAGCTTATAGTGAGGGTATTCCAGCGAGGCAGAGAAATGTGGCTGAATTCTCTCACACAGACCCACAGACAGGGCAAAGGTTTAACTCTGGTCAGGGGACTTAAAAGACATATAATATCACATTTATCATAATTGTCTTAAATAAAATATTGAAATAGCCTTATTACCAACATCGAAGGCAAATTTGCAGATGAGAGCCTTCAATCAAATTTCTGAGCTATAATTCCCAGTCATAACACAGCTCCCCCATAGTCCTGAGTCAGTCAGAGACAGGGACCAGTGCAACCTGGGCTAACCCTAAGCAGCTTCTACTTATTTAGTATACAGAGCTACGTATTCACGACAGAACATGTACAGTGTTCTTGTGTTTGAGTCTGGGCTGCATTCCAGCCCAGGCTCTTTTGCCTTGTGCTTTAAAGGTAAGTTGCGCATCATCTAACTGTGACAATCTGTGTCATCTTTTGTTTCTAATCCTCAAGTGCTTCCAAAGCATTTCCTTGATTTATAGTTGACTGTTTTTCTCATTTTACATTTCATGTTGGAATACTTATTTTTTTCTTTTTTTTTTTTTTTTGTAAAACTTTTGGCACTTGATTTCTTTTCCTGGAAAAATGAACAGAGAAGACTAGTCCTCTGGGGATTAAAAAAAAAAAAAAAATCATACAGAGCATGACCCCTTGGAGGCAATTTCATTTATGACAATCACCAGACCTCTGTAAAATTTCATCTCCAGGTATTGTAAATGTGATGACATCTTCTCAGCACATTACCATCCTCAACTTCTTAATTTAAAGCTTCTGGTTATCTTATGAAGGGCAATGATCTATATCTAAGTTTTTCTCCTTAATCTCAATTTCTGCATATATGTCTTTCTGCATATTTCCTAGTGAGGTATAGAGGACTGGTAAGGAGGCTTATAGTCCTTATGCTTGTATTGTTAGTGAGCAACATGAGCTGGAATCCTCTTCTAGCTACACAGGTCCCTGTTTTCAGACAAGAATTTTTTATAGTGTGTACTTAATGCACAGCTCTGTTTCACTGTCTGTGCTCTTTCTGATTCTTAGACAAAACTTAAACCACCGCAAAAGTGAAGAGCTGCTCTCTGTTGCAGCTCATTCTTTGCCTTCCTACTTGACACACAAGGTCTCCTTACTTTGTCATCCAAAAAGCAAGCTTCTATTTATTTTGCATTTCCATCAAATACACTCAAAATGCTATTTTGGTGCAGGTATCTAATACAGCTTGTGAAGCTGAAAAGCAAGTAGACCTTACTGCAGTATATACAAATTAACAAATCCTCACATTTCCCCACTGGTAGAAAAGAGGAGTTAAATTACAGAACTATCTAGACTGAACTATGAATTATCTTATCTATATTCTTGTTTGCATTCCATCACCAGAAGCTTGTCCTTGTTACAGATGTTACAGTTGTGCTCATAGAAAGATCAAAGTACATTACAGTCCCCGTGCTCCTCTGGCCAAGAGAAAGACAGGATGCGGATCAGCAACAAAAACACCAAGCACAGCTTGGGCCCCCAAGCCTGCCCATTCTCAGCAGCTTCCACTCATTCACACTATCTCTAAGAAAACTCTGGTTTCTGTAAGACAGACTATTTATGATCTTTTTTCCTTGTTATTTTCATTCAATGACGAAAATTTCCTTGTTACTTGACAATTGCTGAGTGAAAGCATATCTTAGATGGTGTATGAGCTGGGTTATTGTTTGAATAGTAGGAGCTTGTGATTGATGTTCACACTGTGTAATTAATCTCCTAAATGACATTTCTTTTTCCCGTCAGATAATTATTAAATCTATACAGAGCTTTCAAAATAGTTTTGCAAAATCTTTCTGTTTGAATGAATGTCTGAAGTTATTCACATCACAAACACTAACATCTGTTTTCTTAAACAGAAGGAATATCCTCTCAGGGACTTTGAATTAATATTTGGAATAAACTTTTTCAATGTTTTTCCAACTTCTATTCAAATGGACACTGGATCTGATGAAATAGCTAACACAAGATAATTGTTTCCATATTTTCCTTCTGCAAAGATCTTAATAGACAAACATGCACAAATAGACAAAAATACATATAAACATGCACATAACTAGTCAAGTAATTTATTACAAAATCTTCCTTGACATCCTGTTCCTCTTCTTCCTTATCTGCTTACAAGCCTTCCATATTATATCTGTTGTTTTATTAGGGCAATTTTAATATTGACTAAATAGGAAATTTACAACTAAACAGCAAACTATAAATATATTGCTGTAAAATAAGAATTGTCCATTGATAAATCAAAGCATTATGCACCTGACCATATGCTAAGAGAACCACTGAAGCAAACTGCCTCAGATAATTCAGTGAATTACTGATGACTGGTTTGCAAAAGTCATCAAAAAAGGAACACACAGCATTTTTTGCTCCTTTTTTATTTTCATTGCTGTTTATCCTTCCCTGGTTCAGCACATTTAAAATCGAACACAGAGAAAATTCCTTTGCATATTTTGTATTCTATTACTCTCTTTTGCGTCTTTATTTGCTCTATCACAGTTATAAGATACATTAGCAGAGGTTCTATCTGGATTCCCTTTTAGGTCAAACAATTCCTGGCTGATTTTCCCTTCACCCGACTTTAAACATTCAGTCTCAGGGGTGACAGATGTTAAAATGAAATCTCTGAGAGCTCAGTGCCTGCCACTCCTCTTCCCCTCATGAGGAAGTTGCAACTGCAATGAGGTCTCCCCTCAGTCTCCTCTTCTCCAGGCTGAACAGACCAAGTGATCTCAGTCACTTTGCATACGCTTCCCCTCCAGGTCCTCCACCATCTTTGTTGTCCTTCTTTGGACACTCTCTAATGGCTTAGTATCTTTCTGATATTGTTGTGCCCAAAACTGCACACAGCATTCAAGGTGAGGCCACCCCAGTCTAGAGCAGAGTAGGACAATCCTCTCCCTCAACCTCTGTGACTTTGCCTGATGTCCGCCAGGACATGGTTGGCCCTCCTGGCTGCCAGAGCACTGCTGACTCATATTCAATTTGCCATTGTCCAGGACGCCCAGGTCCCTTTCCACAACAGTTCTCTCCAGCATCTCATTCCCCAGTCTGCACGTACATCCAAGGCGGCCCCATCCCAGATGCAGAATCCAGCACTTTCACTCACTGAACTTCATGTGGTTGGTGCTTGCACAGTCCTCTCATTTGTTGAGGTCTCTCTGCAGGGTCTCCCTGCCTTCAAGGGAGTCAACAGCTCTGCCCAGTTTTGTGTCACCTGCAAACTTGATAAGTGTCCCTTCCAGCCCTCTGTCCAAGTTGTTTATGAAAATGTTGAAGAGCACAGGGCCCATTAAGCAGGGGAAAAATAAAAAGAAATAAAGCAATCTTTTAATATTAACCCCTACTATTGTGTGACTTTTAATTTTCTCAAACATTTCATTCCCTCACTGGATGATACTATCATAAAGTCCCCTATGGAAATATTACAAGGTACAATAAAAATCTTAAACTGCATGACTACAGAAAACTAAAATAACTAACCACTTCACAATTAACTTGGTACATGCATATGCTACCCTCAATGGTAGTCCTGTCCTACTGGGGATGTAAAAATTTGGTGGTTGCACAGCATTCCCTTTTTTCAGTATTACTTCTCCTGGAAACTCTTTGCCAGTAGTGGCTAAAAGGTCCATGTTCATGCTTTTATACAGTGTTATCATTGTTGCTGCCTGTTTTGACAAGTTAAAACCATTTCCTACTTCATTTGCATAGAGCTAGTTGGGTTTTGTGCCTGTTGTGCTGCTGCTAATATGAGAAGAGGCCTTATTTAAGCAGGGCTGTGAGTAGAGCTCAATAAGGAGGAACAAGAGACTGTGATTTCATCATAAACACTAAAATACTCTCTGGGTGAGATGAGAGCCTTTAACTGGGGTCCAAGGGAGCAAAACCTCAAAGTTAGTAGGGCAGTTCATGAAACAGCACATGTGGTCACCTAAGCAGCGTGGCTGAGAGATGGAATCATACCTATAGCTATAGGCCCTGTCATACAGTAACGTCACAGAGCAGAATGAAGGTTGCCTAAGATTTACATCTCTCCAACGTAATTTCTCTATGAAGTTTTTCCCTCTCCTCTCTCTTCTCTCTCCCCTCCCTAACTGCTATTATGCTTCTTCGAAGTGCTTAGCTCACTGCATTGGCTAAAAGCTTGGTCACATATTCAGAACTTCAAAATGCTGCTGCAGTAGCAAGGAAAATTCTCTATTAAGTTCAGATGGGAAGAAGGGAAAGAGAAGAAAGAGGACTTTATAAAGAATTGATTATACTTAACATTATACAGGCATCTAATGATGGACAGAGAGAGGGTCTTGCTCTATGAAGGCAGTACAAAAAAATAAACACACCAATTTTAGTCAGGAATTACTAGAACAGGACCAGCTCCCAGACACGGTAAAGATTCCTATTTCTTCTCTTTCTCTCATGGACACAGTCAGCTTCAAAAATGAGAATAAAAGGCCCGTTATTGCCCACTGGTGGTGGTATTCAGACATGCTAGCTAACAGGAGAAAAACTATTTTCTGTGTTACTATTATTGAAATATCTGAATGAAATGAAGAAAGAATGCCTCTACTAAGCGACTTGTGCTCAGGCTAATGTCACACAATTTATGGTTGTAATTTTTTTAATAATAAATCCGTGGTCTTACTGTTTTTTCAGAACTATGCATGACAGGAATATTACCTTCAGGAACCACAAGGTCTATTAATCTAATAGGAACCAGCAGAAAAAAAATGGAGACACTAACTACAGCTTCTTGAAAAAACAAACCAACAGAAACCCAACCAACTAAAGAAACAAACTGCATTTGACCATGCTTCAGCTCCTGAAAGAGCAGGTATTAACATAATCTTAGGACAAAAATACCACTATATGCATATTTTCCTTCTGCCAATACCAGAGAGAGGTTATAGAGGTCTTTCTTCTTCACAGTCATCTGTATTTTTCTGCATACATACATATGTATATATATATGTAATGTTTACAGCATACGCAGTTCTGATAAATTCCTGAAAGTTATCTATTTTTTAAAGCTTCAGGAACTGTATATACCAGAGTTCCAGATTGTATTCAAGAATAGTTTAAATCCTTGCAGCACTCTTTATATTACAGCTATGTCCAGTAACTAATTTCTCTCCGTAAAAACAGTCTTATCAAAAATAAAAAAAGTTTATGAAGAGATTAGAGATTCAACGAAACACCAAACTATGTTTAATTCACTGCTTATAGGACTTAGATATTGTAATACAAAGTGATTTTCATTGTTTGACCTCAACATTATAATACGACCTCTTAACAGACGTTTTTACAAAACTTACCTGTTTTTCAGTAAGGTTCAACTTACTAGGTGATTTAGGAGTTTTAAAAATGTGAAATTAATATTACAGCTGAAACTCTGCATTTGTATGTTGGTACTCAAATATTTGAAATCTGGACTTTTTGGGTCAAGTAGTTGTTTGCTGAAGAGTTGTGATATATGCAAAGAAAAATGTACATATATAGGATGAAGTTCTAGATAATTACTAAATCTAACAATATATTTATATCTTCTTTCAAAAAAATTGTTTTAAAAATGTCTGTAATTAGAAAATAAAAATCAGTCATGCTCTTTAATAATCACCTTATTGAATACTTATCAGTTTTTAGTATTAGTTTTTTTCCCTGAACATTTAATGTTTTCCATTTCTGAGAGGAAAGCATGAACTGTGTTTTATCATTCCTTCACTTTCCAGGGAAGGGTTCTGTGACACCACAGTAGGGAATCCATTTCACTTTTAGTATATTTTTACAATGTCAAGTACTGTATTCTGGAAATGTAACCTACTAATTTAACATATTGAGTCTCTTCAAATTTTAATCAATTCAAATACATTGTCTCAAAAATTCTTTTAGGAATTGTGAGGTGCAATTTCCATAGACTGGAATTATGGGGCACATGAGCAGAGTGCTGCACATGAAGGACTTTCAGAAATAGCCCTCAATGAGAGGCATTTCAGCACTGAGTTGCAGTACTCAGAAGGGCCCCTTGTAACCAAGCAAAATTGCAATTCTTCTCTTGTAAGACTTAACAGTATTATGTTCCAAGAGCCAATCATTCAAGTACAGACGATTTAAACAGAGAGCTTTGAAGTGAAAAGGCTATGGAAGAATAAGGCCTGTAAAGTGAAGGTGAAACAGATCAGTAATAAACTTGGTGTTTCCAGGACCTGCAAGAGAATATCTTACTTTCCTTTTGGCCCTGGTCCACTTCTCAATATTTGTGGACAAGTAGTGCTGCCATCACACAGCCCTTTGCTTTTATTCTCTTGGGGTGAGCCAGAGAATGGCCCAAGGAATGTAAATGAAAGCTAAAGCTGGGGAGAAAAACTCTGCATGAGCTCAAACATCCAGCCAAAGAGCTGAGTAAAGAAATTACAACATTGGATCACCCATGATTAACTATTTTTTGAGTAGTGAATAAAGAAGCTTAGGGAGTCAGGGAAAATAAATGGCAGTTCAGAGAAACACAAATTAGCAAGGGTTTTTTGAGTTACCTTCTCCAAGAGACCAGTCAGGAGACTGACAGTCCCCCCAGTACTATCATCACCTGGCTCCTTTCTGACCCTCTTACTCCACTGTAATTGTCACAGTGTCTCCATTCAAGTTGGTGTTACAATGACCATGCTGTACTCACCTTCTTCAGTAACTCTTTACAGATTGCTATGAAGAAACAGTAGTAAATAAGATCCCTCCTCTAAACCTTTATAGTAATAGGAAACCACTCATTGCTCTCCCTCTTTGCTCCCTCTTCATATACTTTCTGCAACATTCCCACCTAGGTTGCTACTGGGTCAGCCTGGACAAGGACAATGACAGAGCACATCAACAGAGCATACCAAGTGTGAGCAGGAACACTGTTTTACATCTAGGAAGGTCATAACAGCATATGAAATAAGTGACCTGGACTGTCACAAAGATGACCTATAAACTGAATCCTGTGAACTTGCTGGTTATCACTGTCTTGTAAAACTTTTCAGTAAAGGGGTTTTATCCAGACTTCCACTAAAGCTTTTCCCACTTGCAGTTTTCTAAAAATCTGGACTTTTATTTACTATTTATTTACTTTCTATTTATTTATTAGCAAGAAGTGTGAGTAGTAACCCCCTCTCCCCCAGATATAAAATGATTTAACAGTTTTCTAATTATAATAATTCTTCTAATTCTATATGATTAGAAGGAATGTAGCTCTGTCCCAGTACCCTTTATCTTAGTGACACTCTGTGAGTGTACAGCTGTTAGAAATCTTCTCTGCTAAAGGAATAATTTTTCAGCATTTGATACTAATATTCACAAAATATCTACCATAGTCCTCTACACTCCACACTTGCCTTCTTAGATTCAGTACCACTGGTTGCTCTGTGTTTGTATGATCTATAATACAAGTGCCATGCATAATTAGAACTGATAAATAAAAATTGGCAATTAGAGGAACCTTAAGCAATTTTTCACCCTACCTGAACAAAATGACTACAGCGCAAGTGACAAGCTTGCAAATTGAAAATCAGAAAATATAAAAAACTTTATTACAAGTGTGTCATGTGAATCAAGTGGCATATAATTAATATACGGTCATTTTATTATGGTTTATTTGTTGCTGGCTCATAAAGGCTTTTTATCTTGAAAAGCTCTCTGACTTTGACATTTGCTGTAGAGTGGCCATGAAAGGAACTGTTGAAACTTTGTCACTAAAGACTTGTACAAGTACTTCAGAGAAATTACATAAACAAACTACCCTAGAAGATGCTCACAGGAGTTCCATATGGAAGTGGTACAAATGATTAACTTCTGAAAACAACCTTTTTGCCATTGGACAACAAGTCTTGCTTTTATTCTTTTTGTTTCAGTTCTTTACACAAATCATTTAACTTTTCCCTCGAAATGAATGAGAACTAGGCTTAGGAAGTGCACTAATGATAAAATTTATTGGGTTTAAATAACAAGGTTTTCGTAGTGGGGGAGCTTTAGGAGTGGCCCCTGGGAGAAGATAGCAGGAGCTGCTCTAGTATTAGACACAACCATTCCAAAATGGACCTGCCACTGGCCAAAGCTAGGCCCGCCAGAGATGTTGGTGACACCTCTGTGATAGTTTACTTAAGAAAGGGTAACAAACATCATGTAGAAGCTGTGAGGGAGAAGAGTGAGAAAAGGTGAGAAAAATAATCCTGCAGAAATACAGGTGTGAAGAACAAGTAGGAGTAGATGCTTCAGGCACTGTAGCAGATATTTGCCTGAAGCCCAGAACAAAAGTTATGGTGAAAGAAATCATTCCCCTGAAGCTCACGGAAGACCATGATAAAGCAGACATCCACACTGCAGCCATTGAAGGACCACACACCAGAGCAGCTGGGTTTGCCTTGAAGGAAGGTGGAGCCCATGGAAAGAAGCCCCCACTGAAGCAGGTTCCGAGTCAGGATCTGTGGCCTGTGTGGGGCCACATTTGCTACAGTACTATTTTCCTGAAGAACTGTACCCCTTGGGAGGAGTTCTGGAGCAGGGGTAGAGTGTGATGAGGAAGGAGATGAAGTGGCAAAGTGTTATG
Source organism: Myrmophylax atrothorax (assembly GCA_026770055.1). Lineage (NCBI taxonomy): Eukaryota > Metazoa > Chordata > Aves > Passeriformes > Thamnophilidae > Myrmophylax > Myrmophylax atrothorax. Next base: position 20,853,096 of record JAOXXN010000001.1, on the reverse strand, counting down.
AACCAACCATAATCCTTGTTCCCCATCCTCTATGCAGTGCTTTGAGGGTAAGAGGTAGAAGAGTTGGGAATTAAGGAACTTGAGCCTGAGAAGGTGGAAGGGAACTGCTTTTAGCTTTGTTTTGTTTCTTACTTTGCAACTGAATTTTTAGTTGTTAATAAATTAAATTAGTCTTCCCCAAGTCAAGTGTTTTTCTCTGATGTAATTTGGTGAGTGATCTCCTTGTCCTCATTTTGATACACAAACTTTTCCATTGTATTTTCTCTCCCTACCCTGCTGAGGAGGAAGAGTGAGAGAATATCTTGCTGGGAACCTGGTCAGCCCATTACAGAAGTGTAAATTTTAGGCATATTAGTCTCTAGTTTGAGACTTGGAGATCTCACTGACCTCTTCTATTCTTTCTTAGTTAAGTATGGTTCAATATACAGAATGAAACTGGCACTGCCTAAGAGTAACATCATTTCCCTTCAGATCAAGAGACAGAGGAAACCCAGGAAGAAAAACAGATGTGAAAAATACGGAGATTCTAGTTTTAGTTGTTCTTTCCAGCTTCCTTCCTTTTCTTTTCCTCTGTCCTCTCTGACACCTTCCTCCACACTTTCTATCTCCCAGCCTGTCTCCAGGACAGAAATACTCCTGTGTCTCACCTCTGACCCTGCCACCTCCTTTGTGATTCCAGGTGCAGAAGGAGTTCTCAGTCATTTAGGCACAAGAAGAAGGAAAAGGCAGTAGGAAAAAGCTCCATGAGGGCGAAGCTCAAGGTAAGCCTTGCTAATAACTCTTCCTGAGCTTCCCTCCAGATCTGTTTGTGATGAACAAATCCAAAAGCCCTGCAGAAATCACAGTAGGTTTACCATACTGTGCAAATATACTGAACTACAACCACAAGATAATCAAAAGTTGTTGTTAAAGACATTCATATAAAACAGCACAATAGAAATGCCAGGTCAGGGTAGATCAATGGTTTCTCGCTCACACAGACCTGCAAACAGTCTGTCCCGAAACTATCCCTGAGAAAATGAGGTGCCCTTTAATGTCTCAGTCTGAAATGTCACACCCAAGTTTTTCTTTCTAACTGGTGCAATTGATCCACTCTGAGTGCTTAAGAAACAAATTTACTTTGCATTTAATTCTTCTCAAAGCAGCTATGCATTTGAACATATACCAAATTTATACATAAACCAGTCCTAGATTTTATAGTCTTGTTTCACAGAAAAACATTTACCAATATCTGGTTGTCTTTGTAACACTCCAGCCCTGGGAGCTGTGTGTTCACAGCTCAGCCAGGAGTTTTACTTTAAAAAATATATAGTGTTCATTAATACTTTGAAATAGAATCAAGAGAATAAGCCATGTACTTGTTCCCAAAGAGATATCTATTAATTTAGGGGAGGAAATAAGGGAACTTGGCAAATGTTCAAAAAGAGTACTACGCAAGCTAGATAAAATGTTTCACCGCAATATCAACCCAGCACATATTAATCCACAACACTTAAGTCAAAATCCAATCAAACCACAACACTGAAGTCAAAATCCAATCCCTCCAGCTCCAAGCCACCCAAAGCATCAGGAAAGGAGCAAAGAAAGGGAAGCAGAGGGAGCAAGAAGAGAGGAGAAAGAGGGAGAGGTAGCTACCATTGAGTCTCTGTGGAAGACTGACTCTCACACGTCCAGATAGCAGGGCCATGACATGTGCCGAACATTTGCCTCTGGTTTTATCTCTGGTCTCTACAGCCAAACTCTGATGAGGGGCCTCTGACCAACTGGCCACTCTGGGGTTCCAGGTCAGGATAAGAGGCTGTGTTCTCGCTGTCACTGCCAATCTGAGCCTGGGTCAGGGGCTCCAGGTTTTGAGTGTTATAGTTTTCCCGAGCTTTTTGTGACTGACAGGTATTCCAAGGCTTCCCCATGTGGACTTCAGGGCCTGCCATGAGGAATATGATGCCACTCCACCTCCGTGAGGTTGAACTCATCCCTTTCCACTCCACACACACACACACACACACACACACACACTCTCCCCACAAGGTGGTTCTGACCCAGTAATAACTGATCTGGTGTCTACCAGTCTTACTGTCCTTTGCAATCTTCTCGCAATTCGAAGATCTCACTACAAACCCACCAAGCTCTGCTTCTATCAATAGCCACTGACACTATTCTAAACAACTGTACATTGCAGCAGTCACTGGTGTGCCCTAAGTTAAACCAGTGTCTGCAATGCATAGAGCATAATGTTGTGCACAGTCATCTTTAGTGACTTCAGCCTATTCCAACTCCTCTGTGCTTGTGGATGTATAGAGAAATCATACCTAGATCACCATTCCCTTCCAGTAATTCCATACTACGTGGTCCATGCTCCAGCTTAGTGTATGCATATTTCGTAACAGTCCTGGTGAACTTAAAAGCTATAATTTCACTTCTAGTTGAGAAAACATCTTGAAAGCACTAAGTAGCAGTGATGTAAGTTGTCTATGGTGTCTGCAATGCCATCAATCTGAGCAGTAAAATCAGGAATGCTTTCCTCAGTCTTGCTGTACTTGTGATTTGGTGGCAAAGGCTCTCAGAGGTGTAAAATGAAAGCAAAGCACACTGCAATATAAGAAATACAGGAATGGAAAATCGTGAGTAACTGTGTTAGTTACTGATAGAATTAAATGCATTCAGAAACACTGTACTTCTTATTTTTTCAAAAATGTAGTTGCTGTGCTAATAGGCATGTGAGCCATGATAGGAGCTCAAGGAAAGGATGGGGGGGAAATATGACACCTATGTTGTTTCTTGTCAATGAAGAAATTTTGGGTTGTCAAAACTCTTATGGTGCCACTCCCAGCAACTTCTGCCTTACTTGATCAATATCATGAAGATTAGTTTTTCATAAATCACACACAGGGAAAAAACCAAACCTTTTCAATTCATTTCACTACCTACATGTTTCTCCTGGTGTCTTCACATTTTTCTTGCATTTACTTCAACCATGTATTTAAGCAATAGTAGTTTGTCTTTTCTTAGCTAATATGCTTTCACTTTTTTCCAGTGGTTTGTTGGGAGGTTTGAGGGTTTGAGGATCTTTTTAGAGGGGAAGAGAGGGAGGGATTTTTTTTATGTTGTTTTTAAATAACCATGTTTTTGCAGCAGAAGAATAACATGTGTGTGTTTTTTCTAAGTATACAGTTGCATTATATTCTATGGTTTCCTGATTTTGTACTTCCTTATAAACCTTATATAACTACTATGTTCTATCACTATTTGCAATTTTCTGCAGCTTAGTAACAGTTGCTATATGAAAGTATACGTTTGGTTCCATTTATGTGTCCAGAATGAAAAGTAAAATGAGATTGAAATCTAATACCAGAGTATTTGTATTGCCTCCAACTTGAATAATTTTCATGTGTTTTTATATTCTTAATCTAATTTTAACCTCACTGACAACCTTAGTTAATTTTCAAAGATATTGAATATAGTATAGTAACAGTGCCACCAAAATCTTAGGGGGCTGAAAATAAATGGAGGGTTTTTATTTAGGTGCTTAACAGTTTGAAAAAATGCAGGAAGTAGCAGATTGCAGAACTGGAAATGGATGTAATTGATTCTCAGCCCAGAATCCTATCTCTGGGACTTGAACTCTCCCTTTCAGAAATGTAAAACAGGTCACTTTTTTCTTTCCTTTTAGTACTGTACTGGTGGTTTGCTGTATGCTAATATATAAGAACTCAGGGAAATCACTTTAAAAGCATCAGATTTGGAATATGTTCACTTCTCCAGTTTCAGGGTTTTGAACTGTCTTCTTCCAACTCCCAGAATAGATCTTA
>JAOXXN010000001.1:20839168-20849187 GCA_026770055.1 Myrmophylax atrothorax | reverse complement strand
CAACAAGCTATGGGTACATCTAACCTTTTTGTTCTGCAAGGAAAGAGAGGAAGAGTCAGCTTAAGGTCAGCACTTACAGTGAATCCTACATTCTGCCCTACATTCTGCTTTTTTGCATTTTATTTAGATGATTACAAGTAGCACCCAAGAGAAACGCTCTTAAAAAGTATTAAAAAATCTACAGAAAGCCTGTCAGTTATGATGGCTGTCCTACCTAGACCCAGCTTTTGAGACTGCCTGCTTTTTCTGAGAGCTAAAGTTCTACTTCGCTCCATCCTCCAGCTGGGAGTCCAGACAAAGAGGATTGTAGTCTCTATGTTCTGCTAAACCCTTCTACAAGTCAGTGTTATGTACGCTTATCAAGAGGAGATGACAAAATAAAGGGTGCCACAGTCCTTCCAGCCAGAGGCAGTTCTGAGTTTGTGTTCATACAATTTGCAGGCACTTAGGAGCTGACTATGCAGACTTGGAATCTACATACAGCTGAGGATTTACACAGGGCATTGGGAAGAAAGGGCCTGACATGTGAAATCTGTTACCACAGTAATCTCTAGCAGTATTTCATGGATCTTAATGGAACCCATTCTTGTTCAGAAACCTCTGGAGCCAAGAATTCATGGCAAACATTGTATAAGAAAAAGGGGGGAAGAAAAGCTCAGAATTTTAGTAAGGGGCTTTTTAATTTTACTAATATTTATTTATTTATTTTTATAATGTTAAACTGAATTTATATCATCAAGCAAAATTATTTTCCCCATGGTTAAAGATTAGCACAAAGATTTTATTTTCTGGCCTCTGAGCCTTCAAGGATCAGATAAGTTTAAATCTTCTAGCTGATTAACTCTATTTCCTCTAACTTTTTCCTCCTGTGTCATGAAACTTGATGTACAAGCACTTTCTCATAAAGTTCAACTGCTGTATCAGAAAAGAAAAAAGAGAAAAGGAAGCAAGAAAAAGTTTTATTTGCTGCAGTACCTTAGGATTCCGAGTCTGCATATCTGCAATGTGTCTTTACCAGTAATGAAGCTCACACTGGTTGTGGGATGTACATCATTCATTCATACATAGCTAAATGCCAAGGGACCTGTCATCCCTACTGCAGCTTCAAGCTAGCTACAAGGCATATTTTCATCATAAAGAGCATTGTTATATATTAAAATCTATTTGCAACCCCCTACTCAGACAGAAGAATAGTCTTTAATCCATATTTTCTAATCTCCCTATATACATACAATGGAAAATAAGCCAGCACTGGGATAATTAGGAAAAGAAAATATTCTGTGCTTCACTCTATGACTTGTAATAAGGACAAAACATGATTGCAAAGCATATAATCCCCTGATATTCTTAATGCAAGAGGTGTTTGTAGAGTCTCCTCATGCACAAATGAGAGTCTCCAGTCTGTGTTACACACTTTCTAAAGACTCACTGCATAGGCCAGTTTAGTCAGTCAGGATGCAATACAACCTCAGTGCATATGCATTGGTGCATTGTTTCATCCAAAATGCTGTTATTACCTTGTTTTGTTCCTTTTACTTGTGCATCTACACTTTTTCTGTGAAGAGAAGACATTGGCAATTTCTATGGTAAACAGTTTTACCAGAACACAAGTCAAGCATTTCTTGCATCTCTGGGTTCTAACCCTTTGTCACAAATGAGTGGTTTAGGGTGCTTAAAGGATCACAGTCCAATGTATTAAGGAAAACAGGGTTAATATAAATTTGTGAAGGTATGATGTAATCAAGTTCAATGGCAATGTTCACTCTATTCCTTACTACATAGATGAAACATACAAAGGAGAATTGAGTCAGAATCAAGCTAGAAGGATTTACAGAAAGACCAGAGACGCAAAATAATTTTGGATAATTTAACATTTACAGAGTGAGTCAACAGGATTTACTACAGTCACTTAATTACACATGCAGGATGGCAATATTTATACTATACTTGATATAGGGCATTTTAATCAATTCATAGACACAAAGACATATGTATTGATAACTATACAAAGGTAGCTGTTAAAAAAATCCCCCTTAGCTCTGTGAAATATTAATTTCAAATTTCTTGGCATTTCTCTACAAGTGAGAGTTGACCCTTGAGGAGTGAGGATATCAGCCCAGGTCCCCATCATTGGTCCTTGAGTGTTGTGAACCTGAGAGCTCACAAGCTCTGAGACGTGTCCCACTTAGAGGGAGATCGTGATGCAGCCCACTGTGGTCTGGTAGACTTCAAAGGGCCTCACTCAAGACAACTGTTTAGGGACCTTCAAGATGGTTGACTTTAGTCATTAATCAGTTTCTATCCTGACTGTAAACCAGGTTGGTACTTGCTGGAATTTTTAAAGTACAGTAACAATGGTGCTGTTCCACTCAGGATATGTTTCAAGTAATGTTCCAAAGTGAATGGGAATGACAGATTACCCGTCCTTCCCCACCTTGGTCAGGAAACAGAAGCTCTTGATATGGATAGTACTGCTCCCACCTTAGCCATGCAAGAGTTTCTGGAGTAGTCAAGGGACATTCTAATGCTCAACTCATTACACAAAGGCCAAGGCCTGATAGGAATTCCTGAGATCACAGAGTGACCCCAAGGAAGCAGGGGAAGAATGCACCACCAAACCCTCTAAGTTTACCTAAAATGCTTAGCTATAATGATTTTCATATTTTATTATCTCCATTTATAGTTACACTGTGATGCACACAGTCACACTTGGTTTCTTCTCTTCATCAAATTCTATCTTAATTTTCTTTAACAAGGGCACCAATCAACTGATGTGATAATTTTTTTTCATTAAAACTAAGCAGTTTTTTAACCCCTTTATTTTCAATTGTTTCGATGAGTTAGTGATCTGTTTGTCATTTTTAACCTATATTATGAGCAGATTGAATATCCAAATTATGTTGCTTGGTTCAAATGTTGGATAACGTATTATTTATCTTTCTAGTTTAGATAAAATTTGCAAACAATTTTTAACATTTATGTTATTAAATCAGTTTGGTGTTTCTGGCTACCACACATTTTATTGTGTTTCAGTGCTAAACCCAGTTCACCTATGCTTAATCTGCCTTGTAATTCTGTTAAGGAAAGGAGTTCTTTGTACTATACTATAGTGTTCTAAATATACTGTAGTAGATATTTTGCTAGTTTCACAAACTGCACCATAGTACAGCATATGGAAATTAATAGTTCCTTTTATATTTTTGATCTTGAACTATCACTTGTTCTTGCATGCCTACTGAAACTTACAGATCACTAATAACAGCACAAACATTTTTTCCAGATTTAATAAAAACTCTTTATTAATAACTAATTATACCTTTTGCACAAAAAATGAAGACCATTTTGCCTGGTTTTATTGTTATTTCATTGGTGAATTAAATATTTGTGATGACTTTCCTGAGACATATCTTATAATCTTTTCAGTAAAATAAACTGGACAAAATCTTTCAGTGTTGTGTGGTATCCAGTTTGGTATCTAATTGTCCATTCCAGAAGAGCACATGTCCCCATGAAATTTCATATCACCTGGCAGCCTCCTAAAAGATCTCAGATTCCTTTCCAGAATCACAGAACGGTTGAGGTTGGAAAGGACTACAATGGCTCGTTGGGTCCAACCAGCCTGCATGGCCACCTAGAGCCCATTGCCTGTCTCTGGTCACCTCTGAAGAGAGCCTGTCTCTGTATTATTTGCACCCTCCCTTCTGATGTTTGTACACACTGATGAGGTCCCTATGAACCTTCTTTTCTTCAGGCTAAGCAGTCCCAGCTCTCTCAACCTTTCCTTATAGGAGTGATGTTCCCCTCCCTTCATCCATTTATTGACCCTTTGCTGGATTTCCTCCAGTAGCTCCATATGTCTCTGGACACACATGAAGCCCAGAGCTTGGAACCATACTCAAGTACTTAGTACTGGGCTCACCAATGCTGAGGAGAGGGAAAGAATCACCTCCCTTTTTCTTCTGGTAACAAGTCTCTTAATGCAGACCAGGATACAACCTGCCTTCGCTGCTGGCTCACATTCAACCTGGTGTCCACAAGGACCCTCAGATCGTTTTCTGGAAAGCTGCTTTTCATCTGGTTCCCTTAAAGCCTGTTCTTGTGCCTGGAGTTGTTCCTTTTCTTGTGTGGGGCAGTGCACTTTTTGTTGAATGCCATGAAGCTCCTGTCAGCCCCTTTCTTCAGCTTGTTGAGGTTCTTCTGAACAGCTGTACAACAGTATCAGCCACTCCTTTCAATTTAGTGTCATCTACAGACTTGCTTGCCCCATCATTTAGATCACTGGACCCAGTATTGACCCCTGGTGGATAATGCAAGTTCAGATACCAACACTGTGCATTACCAATCACCACCCTCTGGGCCCATTTTTCAGTCCACCTCACTTCACTGTCTGTTTATTCAGCCCATCTCTCATCAGCTTCTTTGTAAAGAACTTGCAGAAGAGAGCATTGAAAGCCTCACTGAACTCTAGGTAGACAATATATTTTGCTTTCCCCCTGTCTACCAAGACAGACATTTCTTCACAGATTATCTGGCTGCTCAAGCATGGCTTCCCCATTGTTGATCTACGCTAACTATGGCTTGACACCTTCATGTCTTTCATGTGCTTGGAAATGGTTTCCAAGGCTAGTTATTCCATAACTTTCACAGGAGGGAGTCTAAACAGAAACATTGAATATTAGCTAAAGAACAGCAGAACTGTAGCACTTGCAGTAACTTGCATTTCTGAGAAATAAGTACACTGACTTAATTGGATATATTGTAATTTTTGCCCGTTGAAGGTTTCAATTCTGAGGTTACTATTGAGTAAACCCAGTAGTTCTTCTGCCCACATATTAAAGTAGATTATTATTTCATATTCTCAAAGATAAACATATTTTCAGATGGTCTGATAATGAAGTCTCTAACTACCAGATACTTATAAAAGTATAGTGTAGGGTAGTATCAAATACCATAAAAACAAGCCAAAATAAATTACTACATTCCATTTTTACCAGACCGCTGAGTTTATTGTTATACAGAGAAATACCTGAAAAAACATTAATGTTTCTGCATTACCAATCTTGCTTCACAAAGTATTCTAGAATGTTCTAATTGAAAATTCCTTGAAATTATAATGAAATATTTATATACTTTTAAACTTACAAGATTTCACATAAATTGTAATTTCATTTTTCCTCCTGGTACTTTTTTGTAATACTTAATACCTAACATAAAGTGATAGCTAAGAATATTTTAGCTATTAAAAATGAATGTTAATAAGAAAATTCATATTGCAGGATCACAAGATGCAAAGCACAACACAAAATAATTTCACAGTTCATTGTTTATAAAAATCATATATATATTTCCACAAACTTTTCTGATTTCACAGAAATTTTTCTGATTTCTGTTTTTTTCCCTGTGGAATGTTTTTCAGCTAAAACTGGAGTGATGCACAAAGTAAAAGGATTATTTTCCCCTAATTTAGTTGTACAAAGATTAGGAATAACCTCGTACACATCAGAGGCTTGTGAATACATTTCTTACCACTATAGCATTACTACACTAGAATTAATGAGATTGCCTCCTGCACAGAGCCCACTAAAGCACTGGCAAGACTCTATTTAAAAACATAACAAGAAAAAAGCAGGCCTGTAAATGGCAAAGTGTACCATTCTTTTAATCTCAAGGCTGTTAGAATTCAAGAATCAGGTATTAGCACGTGCTTTGTTTAAAAACACAATGTCCATGATTTAGGGAATTCACAAGTATTTCTCCTAAAACTAGGATTTTATTTCTAGTTAATTATGCACCATCATAAAAATGTGAAATAAATCCTTCCTGGTGCAATTTGTCAGTCCAGAAAATATTTAGATCTCAAGGAAGTTGCATTACCTTGATCCAGCTTCAGCTTCTGATAAAGAACTGCCTTCCAGATGATTGCATTTTTGCTCTACAGTATTTCTTCATTTAAATTGCAGTTTCACTTGCAAAATGCTATGTGATTTTTTTTTAAAGTTAGAAAAAATTAGTTTAGAGACATGAAAAAGAATTCAAGGCTAACAGGCATCTTTTGCTGGAAGAATGTACTTCAGTATTTAAGAAAGAGTTTCACAAGTTGAATGAGTCTCCTAGGGGGGCATTCCAGTTTGGCCTTGTCTATCTCCCTGGCTTTTTTAGTAGTAAAAAAATCAATCATAAATAATGACTACACAGTAGAGATGGCAAATTTCAAGGGCATAAAACAAGCACATGAATATCATTCAACAAATAACTCCACTGGAGGCCAATTGCTTTAGGTGTTAAGGCCAGACAGGTCCACAGACATTAACTGCTGCATCGGCAAATAGAATTTTAGAACCAGCTTATGTCAGGTCATTATCATTTGATTTCATGTCAATCCAGCTATACTATAATCCCCTATTTTGGAAAAAACAAGCAATTTCTCCTTTCTCCAGCAATGTCCAAGAAATTGTTCTTACATACACACCACAAAGAGGTTTTTTTTCCATCTCTTCTATTTAGTAACTAGATTTGGATTATGATATTCACCACATTTGCAGCAGCTAATATCTTGGAGCTAAATTTGTTTTATGTTTTTAAATTCACTGCTGTAGAAAAATACTGTAGGTATATTTGTGACAATTTCACAAGCCTTATCTTTTGTGGTTCTGGACTGTATCTGCCAGAAAAGCTGATCCTGTAATTTAACCCCCTGAAATACACATTTCTAATGCTCAGTGATCCATAGCAGTGAAACTATCAGACCAGGAGGAATAACACAACCTGTCTCATTCAGCTCACAAATAAATACGCAACTACTAATGGAATTCTTATCCTGACCACCTGTCTAGAAGACAGTGGAAGCATTAGGTGGTTCTTATTTCCTTCATAACACTTCCTGGGGTGAGCAAAAGACATTAGCAATAGTCACATTATTAGGAATTTAAAATCAACCTTCAAGCTTTAGAAAAATTTTCAGACTGTAACAGAGAAAGTGTTAATAGAAAATAAAATCTGCATCCGATACAGTGAGTGCGGTTACATTTATCAATAAATAAAGTTCCAAAGTCCATTTGGAGAAACAAAACTATGTATTCTAAAAAGAGATGATGTTCCACAAGCTTTGAACAAGGACATACAATGAACTTCATCTAAGCTATTTTAGAATAAATGGGCACAAGAATGTCCGATATTTGCCAATCTGGAAGGGATTATAAAAACTAATTTTTTACAACATATTCTCTGATAATTCATTTCTTTCCCATTTCTTTGTAATGTTGTTTAATAAGGTTTCCTTGACCTCTTTCTGTAATATCTGGGCTATTTTCTGCAATTACTCATAGCCTTTTTAAACTAAGTTTCTAAGGAAGCATATTTAATAATGAAGCCAAGCAACTTCTTGGGCTCCCCTTTCTTGATTAGAGTATGTTTTCTCTATTTCTGTGAAGGCTACAGTGAGTTTTTCCACCAATACATATTGCCCTGTGCAGAACCAAGGGAAAATTTCTTGTTAGCTTTGAGGAGTGCGAAAATAATTGAAACAGAATAGAAGAATTTCAAAAAGTAAATAATTTGCTCATTTACTTCACGTTGGGTAGCTGGATTCCCTGATTCCTAGAAGACTATAAAGCTTTATGAAGTTTTGTATAAATTGCGTGTGACCTTTGTTGCCTATTGCTTCCTTTTCCAAGTACAAGTAAGTAATAATTTCTTAAGATTTTGTGCACATTTACCCTTGTTTTAGCTTTCTTCATTTCATTTCCCAAATTCAAGCCTTGTAAACGGTACATATTTGGCCCATGGCACTAACCTGGGCCTTGTGTATTGCACTTGGCAACTGAAGGAATCATGAAATGAAATAAAATTTTGCAACACGTTTGTGTTTTTTTATACTTACCTGGTTTATACCAATGAACTTGGATACATTTAGATGTTTGAACCCTTTGGATTCAGGTATGATATGAGTCAAAATTTTCAATGGCCATTGGCACTTTTGAATTTACTGTTTTGCTTTTGACAAGTGTAGTGAAAATGTGGAGAATGTAGAATTAATTACATAATATTTATAGAATTATGTCTTTGGGATTGTAGAATTTGGTAATGATTATATTACCCAACTTTGAATTGAGTTCTTTCTTTTTCCTATACAATTAGCATATTGATATAAAATAGTTAAATGCATTCAAATTATATGTGTAGGCTAAATTATACAGGAAATCTGTAGTTATCTCAAAATTACAGTAATCAATTTTGAATATGAGTATTTAAGACTGAAGTGAAAATGTTCTGTGGTATGAAAAGGCATTCACACATCCCTAACTCTGACCTGAATCAACATTTAAAATGAATATGAACATCATTATTTATGACTCAATACTATCAATAAAAATATTAACAGAGTATGTGATTAAAAATTAATAATTGCCTTCTGAATATACTGAAAACTGTTGATTTTTTTCTTTATTCCCCTTATTGTATCCATTATTTATGAAAAATGTATATAATTTCTTTTTTGTTTGTTTTAATAAATATATGCTCCTTGAAATTGAACAATGGTTATATTTAATATTTAACTCTATACAAACACATTTCCATACCAATTTATATATTTTCAGTGTAATTCAGTAAACAACTACTCCTCTGTCATTTAAATATTCATCTACCAAAACATCTATGTCTATGTGATTACTTCATTAGAAAATATGCCATTATTATAGACTATTCTAAGACCATTTAAGTTTCCTCAGCAGTTTGACTGGCAAGGGCATATCTTGAAGTGCACTATGGATGCCAATGCTCCTTCTCATCTGGAAATCTGGGATTCGTCTGTGCATGTCCTCCATCCCTCACTCCACCTAGGCTTGATTGTCATGGAAGGAAAGGTGTCTCATGCTGAAAAATAAAAATGCATGAGTGTAACAATCCTTCAAAGCAACACAGACACTTAGCTTGTATCTAAGAAAAAAATATGTTAATGATTACCAGAAGTAGTAGAATGTTGTAATCTTTCAGGGATACATAAATTTTTTTAGGGAATGCAGAATAAAAATACCTGTTCAGATAAAGACAGATGAAGGGAAAAACTTAATATATAATCTGGATGGAAATGCAAGAACCCATACTTTACCCTAAAAATTGTCATCAGCATGAAATTGCACATTCATTTTAAGCACACTGAGATTTTAGAAATCATTTGTCAGTCTCAGATGTGGAAATACTACACTATGCCAGCAGAGTAATCAGTAATACCATGAAGACTGTCTGAAGATGCAGGTTGTACAGTCAAAGTAAACTTATACTTAATGGCACTATATTTTTAAGTGAGTTTCAAGAAAAGGAGTTTAGTACATGGGTTCTGGTGATTTTGAAAATATTTCACCTCTAAAAATCTCTTCTGTGGTTTGTGTGTGAAATATATCCCTTTTAATTATGGTGTTTGTTGTTTGGGTTTTTTTTTCTTTTTTTTGCAATAAAAGTAACACCTAAAATTTGTTACTTGTACATACTAAGCTTGGATATTCACATATGAAATGTTCAAGGCTAGGTTGGATGGGGCTTTGAGCAGCCTGGTCTAGTGGAAGATGTCCCTGCCCATGGTTGGAATTGGGTGATCTTTAACATCTCTTCCAACCTAAACCATTCTATGGTTCTATAATGATAAAAATAATGATAAAAATTAATGAAAATTCACTATCCAAAATTTTTCACACAACCAGAATGGCAAACTAATAATGTCAAATACAGGAGTTAATACAGAGTTAAATTTTCACCTTAGTAATGATTAAGTATTTGATTTCTCAAGTGGAAAAAGGTTTTTAAAGAGTGATCCTGTAAATCTAAAAATTACCTTTAAACAGAACTAATTCTTCCAATTCAAGTAGCTTCATTATTCCATTTTTGTGAATGACAAAAAGCAATCACCCTTAATTTCTAAAATGAAGAAGCCTGGTTGTGTTTTATGCACTTGTCTTTCACAAGATTTATAGGATTTATCTTGTTTATCACCCTCACCCTCACTTACTACCCCCCCCACCCCC
>JAOXXN010000001.1:20801169-20820568 GCA_026770055.1 Myrmophylax atrothorax | reverse complement strand
AGATTGTTCCATGTATTGCAGGGTATTATCTTTTTTGTTGTGCATTTCTATCCATAATTTCAATGTAAAATTGACAAAGACAACATGGATTTGCAATTTTTCTGAGTGTTTCTTTGGTTTTTTTTTGTTTTTCCCCCCAAAAAGAATCATTAACAAAACATAAGGAGATTTGAAGACTAATAATGCATTCAAGGAGAATTCCTACTGGAAGTAACAGTTTTAAGATCGATTATTTCACATTACACCTCTGTAGTGTGACAGTATTAGATCAGAGACATAAACATACACAATAACTTAAAAAATAGAAATATTTTATTTGCGTTATTTGTACATGATTTTTAAAATCCATTCTATTAATTAAATTTTCAGTACAGAAAAAGTTTTAAGCTTAAATAAGAAATATTTCTTCCTGAAAAACTGTAAGAAATCAAATTTTTAAAAATTTTATTTCAAAATACCTTGTGGCTAGTCCTCACTAAATAAACTATCTAACCCATGGACTAGAGACCTGAAGTCCTAAGTTATCCAAATATTTTCAAATTACAAGACTTAAAAGTTATAACTCACCTATTTTCAGAAAATATTTCCTACCCACATTTCAGAAGAAATACAGTTTTTATTTAAAGAATTTTGGATTTCTTAAGGATTCTCTCCTTATTTATAATGACCGTATCTCCTAGTGGAAGTGGTTACATTTATATGTAAAGTCAGGGAGAACTTACAATAAATTTTCCACCTTCATGGCACAGTTCTGTGTGTCGTTCACATAATAAATAACAAGATAATAGTTCTTGGATAAAAGCATATCTTTAATTGAGATTTAAACACTTTCAAGTAAAAAAAAAAAGGAAACTAACCAACAATATGTCATTGTCTTCATTTGTGTTTCAATAAACAGGGTTAGTGAGTGCAGGTTGTTGACATTAAATTCAACTAACTTAAAATGTTAAGCTAATTCCTAGATATTAAAGTTGAATCTCTAGGGACAGATTATGAGCTATGTGTCATATAAACTCAATGCACCTATTTTTGGGTAAGCTTCCTAAAAAGTAGATGGCATAAAAACAAAGATTGTGCAAGCAAAAATTAAATATTTATGAGGTACTCAGGAACTTATATTAAGAAAAATGGTACAAATTTTATAGCCTCAAAATAAACCTAGATAGCCAGAGAAAAATTTAGGCTTCCTGCTTCCTCTGCTCAAAAAGATTTTATGACTCCATGCATCATTTTCCTTTGTTGTTAAAAGAAGTTGCATATAATGTCATCGCCTTCACACACAACACAGCACAGGGAATATTAGCACAGGTGGAAAGGGAATACAAAAACATGTGTGGGATGTCAAACAATCATTGTTGCAGACACATGAAAAGCATCCACGTTGCTCTTAGACAGGAAAGATACAGTCATTATTGTACAGTAATCAGTAGAGTAATCAAATAGAGGAGTAAGTGCTCTATGAATATTGAATACTAATATAGTATTAATCATGTTGAACATTAAGATTGAATGGTGGTTTTAGTAGCTTGAAAATGATCATTCTTCAATTATACTGTTGTAGCCATTGCATGGCACATTAGTAAACACAGAAAACCAATTTTTAATAGGTGAAAAACAAAACAACAATAAACAAAGCTGCAACAACACTATCAACTAGTAATTAAATGATGACAGTATTCCTAAGGGTACACAATTCTTCAGGATACAGGATTTCTGCCAAGAATGTCTTGAGAGTCTTACATAGCTTGACAGGTGTTGTTTGCCCAGTTGATGTGATTTTTCTCTCACTGAACTTGTTTCATTAATTTGATGTGTGAGAAATAAATATTTGCTGTGCAATTATCCAGAGATTATTATGGTTGAATGTCTCTTTCCTATAGAAAGAGATGCTCACCCTTTAGATGCATAAAAAGTACATCAGCACTTGGTAAACAGAATGAACCTGTGGGGAAAATATTGTTAAAGGTATTTAACTGGTGAAGAAAATTGATGCACATGTAAGAATTTTGCATTTGCTTAATTGAAGTAGCAAAGACAAAAATAACAGTTACCATGTGTGTAGATATGATATTTGCCAAAGTCATACTAGTACATCCAGTAAAAGCAACAATCTTTTTTAAGAAAAATACATGTCCTTGTTTTCAGTCTCATTTTAATATTACATATAAAATATTTTATAAAACTAATAATGTCACTGTATATTCTGATAAATGAAAAAGAAAGAAACCACTGAAAATTATGGGCTGAAAATCACAGTACTTAACAGCCAAAACATTTTTTGATGACATATCAAAATAAATATATATATTCACTGTACTATCTAGACTGCAAACCACTGGAAAGGAAAGTTTGACCTCTTGCTCTGAAACACTTAGCCACTTGTCAATTGAGGGATTTGGTACTTTTTGTAATAGTACAATACAAGGGCCACTATTTAAAGGTTATGATGACTTCAACTAAAGTAAGTAACTAAGTAATTAAATAAAAAATAATTTAGCTAGTTAGTAAGTAACTAAGGGGAAATCCTGCGTGGTAGCTTTTTCTAGCACTGTGTTTCAGAAACAGCACAGTTATAAGAAGACTAATGCAACTTAGTCAAAGAGAAAACATATAAATAAAACTGAGAAAATGTTAAGTAGATAAATTATAATTAATTCTACCTCTAATATACATGGAATTGTTCAGTCTACAGCAAGGTGTTCTAGGCATTCAGTTAGGACTTACGGTTCAGCTCCTAAATTCTCCACATGCTTTTTTGTGTTTTACATTCATTCAGGTAGTTGTACTCAGTGTAGATAAACTAGGAGGAACTCTACAACCAAGTCAAGCACAGTAAAGCTAGAAAAAATGTAGCATTGAATCTTCATAAATATGTTCCTGCAATAGTATGAAATACTTAGAACATAGGTCTAAACCTACATACATACATCTAAGTCCAAATCAATGTCCAGATATAAAAATACGTATACATAATAAAAAGTGTCAAAATCAAAATGTTTTGGAATATCTCATTTCTGAAACTTTTCCAAATGTCCCTATCTTTTTTCCAGGCCAGACATCATCACAGAAAATTCCTTGATTATCTCTAGATCCAACAACAGTTCATCCTTATCATAGAAAGAAAGTAAAAATGTCATAGTTGTAAGGACTTGAAGATCACAGTTGCCTGTCTCAAACACTGTGTAGGTCATAGAAGGATTTTCCCATGAGATCAGCACAGAATGGAATGTCACGATGGCACTGACTTGGCTACTGTGCTGGTCATCTTGGAGTGGCTAAAAGGTAATTTCAGCAGGGCGAGATCGTGACCATTGACAACAACCCACTGACTCAAAAGAAGAGAAAGACTGAGCATGGGACTCATTAGCATTAGAGGCAAGGGAACCATTTAATCAATAGAATAAGACAACCATGAATCCAATGTACTAATTCCTTTATTTACAAAAATGTATAAATATTGAAAAGTTTTTAACAACCTTGGGATCCCCATCACTCTGAAGCCCAGGGTGACGAAGGATCCACAGGTGGTAGCTGTCTTCTGCTTGTTCTGCCTCTCTCTGTCTCAATCTTTCATGCTCTCTCTCCCTCCTCTCTTTTCTTTTTCTTTCTATCTCTCTATCTTACATTTTATTTTAAAATAAAATCCGTACTGTTGACTTTGGAATATGGTCTCATGTGCACCTTAATTTGGGCAGAGGCATCTCTGGCGAGTTATATCTGAACAACAGTGTAATGCAGTTAGAAAACAGACACAAAAGCACCTGTTCCATAATTCTTGAAAATTTTGCCTGGAGTTTTTGAAGGTCTGTCACATGTTAGTTCTGCAGGAAAAGTTAAAGTGTCAAACTCTGTTAAAATACAAAACTGGGTAATGAATAGAATTTGAACCTTGATCTTCAGGTTCCAGATTCTACACAACTTTGAAATATTGACTATATTACCAATGTCCTTTAATAAAACTGTGAAATTAAATTAAAACTAAATACATTAAGGGAACATTCCGGCTGCAAAGGTCAACATTCAAAAGCAAAAAAATAACAAAATCTAAGATGGATAGTACACTATAAACTGAAGAAAGGAATAATGTTTATTTTCATTCTCACTGGTCAATAAGCATACTCCTTTCTCATTAATTCTGCAGTGACCATCTTGTGTGCTGAAGGCCTAATGGTTGAAAAAAACTGGTGTTACTTTAGCAAGATGTATAGGCCTCAGAAACATTAACCAAATTTTTCTGTTTTGTGAACAATAATTAACTCAGAGTAAGACACAGATCTGTATTCTGAAAGGAATCTAAAAAATCAGAAAATATTTATACCTGATGAAGTCTAGGTCTTTTAAATGACAGACTAGATTTGCTCTGAAAAGTACCCAATGAATAAATGGTAAATGTGAACACACCTAAAAAAGAAAGTGAAAAGACAGATAAGAAATTAGTCAGGTGAGTGAAGCTGTAGCGGGCAAGAGGCTTAGCAACATTAAAAATCATATTCAACACAACAGCTTAGATGCCTCATGCCTTTTCCACAGACCCACACATCGGCAGCCACAAGTGATTCCTACAGAAATAGCTCCCTAAACTACAGTACATATTAAAATGAAAAGGTTTTACCCAAAGGTCATTCCCAAATACTTTTGATATGCAATTTCATTCACAGGAAAAGAAATTTATTATTAGGTCTGGGTCTGAACATGAGAGTTCACATAATTTGTGAGACAATTTATAGGTGTCGGTTTTCCTTCCTTTATATAAAACTTCTGGTAATCATGCAGCAAGCCTTAGTTTCCAGTTCTAAGTGATTATAATCCTTTGTCCTCTGTTCTTTTGCTGTGAAGCTCTGCTGCTTACCTGCTTTGGAATGGTAGGCAACATGCATGCCTCAGTGTGTGTGTCCAGAGCTTCCTGGTGAGCAGCTCCAAAAGAGTATTTCCTTGCCTGGCATCAACCTACTTTAACCTCAGTCCTGAGCCATGGTTAGCTGCAGGACCAAGGCTGGTCTTCAGCTGCATAGAAAGGGCCAAGGAGAAAGACTGTGAGAGGTTACAAAACAGTGGTATCCTCCCTCAAAACCAAATATCAAGATAAGGGATCTTCCAGGCCGAGAAGTAGGTAAAGATAAGGCTGCCAAGGTTTTATTTTTCCTGGGAGTCCACATTCAGTTTTTCAGATCTTTTTGAAACAAATCAGGGTTACAGCACTAGAACTGAGTAAAGGGCAAGGTCCAACCATGACCAGGAAAGCTGTTTATTCCTTGGTCAGATCTGTGTGAAGACACAAAAACCCACACACTTCATCACCCCAACATTAAACCAAAGCCGTAACATCTCTGTAGTTTTTCCACAATCAAAATCTCCCCCTGAAGTGACTTGCAGAGCAAACAGCAACCTCACAGGAAAACTATATGCAAATGATGCAGTAAAGCTGCAAGGATGTGTAGATCTTAGAGGGTACCTACCTATACCTGAAACTGTTACTAAAAAGGAGAAGCGGGAGATTAATTTGCTATTTGCGAAATGTTACAGATCATAACTGATACCTGAATGTCTTCACTGGTAAAAGAGCTATTATAAAAAGTAGAGCAGATATTATATTGATCTTAAGAAACATAAAATGATTCCCTTTGTAGCAGTATTCTGTCACATGTCACAATATAAGCTTTTGTGATATTATCCATTATGATAAGATAGCCACATAACTAGTGTTTCCTCTTAGGTAAAAAGAAATTCTTCTCCATGACTTTCTAAAAGAACATGTCCTGCCAACCATTAAAACATTTAGCCTAGCTAAATGATCAGAGGAAGGCTGCCTCATTTAGAGCCCCATGAATGTCGTGGTTTCTTTGGTTAGCACTGTGTTACTTTTGTGGGTTTCACAGAGGTCTATTTGCTTTCTGTTTACATTTGTTGCCATTGGGAACTATGTACCTCTCATATCTCAACTGCTATTAGTAATAAAACAACATAGCTGGGGGCAAGCTGTCAACTGAATAAGGCAGAAACACCCTTTGTTAAAAAGCTTCACAGGGCAGTTGTGGTGATGATCATGAAGACAAGAAATGTTAAAATAAAATTAGCAGAAAATCCCTGACAATTATTTATAACTAATGACAATAATATTGCACCAAGGAAGGTAATGGGAAAAGGGGTGAACTGAAATTATGAGTAGTGCAGGTTTCTTCAGATGGAAGTGCTCTGGAAATTTTTTACCACCTGCTGAGTAGCTCTGGCAAGTCACACACATAAAACTCCTTGTACTGAGAAGGAGGAGCTTTTATTAAAACATGCCACATTTTGGCCAATTAACCTAGCTTTTCTAACTCTCAAAGTTGAATCACAGATCTCTAATGAAAAATAAGACTGCACAGACCTAACAATATTAGAAAAATTTAACACTTTTCCAATTTAATGACTGCAGAGAAAAAGAAAATATATAAAGACACCTTAAGACATTAAGCACCTCACCTTATTGAACCTCACAGGTATATATGACACAGACATACAAAACTGAACTTGCTACTTTTTTCTTCTCTTTCCCCTTTCCTAACATCTTCTTCTCTTGCTATTCCCTCTCTACCTTTGATTCTGCCCCCTCTTCCTCTTCCTTTCCTTCTGCCTTTTCCCCCTTTCTCAAAAAAAAAAAAAAAAAGAGAGAAGGTGCCTACCTCCCATCATACTGGGTCTCATACTATTTGACTAGAAATTAATAGTCTCATCTTGAGACTAACTGTAGCCATTATCATTCTGCTGAAAAAGATTTTTGGGCATATACTTGAAAAAAATTATGAACAGTACCTAAAAATTGATTTTTAAATGCATAAAACACACAGAAAGGTAGTTTGGTGAATTGCTTGTAATTTGTCATCTTATATTTTCATTAAAAGATCCTTTCAGACTCGACAACAGCAGAACTTAAATGAGCTTTGTTGCATGTTAGCAAACATACACTAATGCTGACAGATGCTGATCTGATTCCTACTTATTAGGATCTGAGAGCTGGGTTAGATACCATCTGCTATCCTTTAAGGGTCACACTTGAGAGTGACATTACTACTGCATCATGATGGAAAATTGCATCTGTTTATACAACACTTACAGTTCAGCAAATGGAGGAAGAACTTGAAGGAAAAAAATCATTCAGCTACTACACCTGCTGCAGAAATCTTGGCTCCTAAGCTGATTGGCTATATAAAGTAAAAGTTTCTAGAATATTTCTCATGTCAGAAGAATATTTAGTTCAAGGTTAAAACACAAAAATGAAATTTCATTTATCTTAACAGTGATAAAGTACTATGGACTCAAAACTATCAACTGAGGACTTTTAGGAACTTCTTGTAATTCCTTTAAGTACCAGTCTCTTGCCTTACGTTCAGTTCTCTGTCTTACATCATGGACATCTACACTTCTACTGTTCCCTCTAAGTTAATGGGCATTTCTTAAGTACAGTCCTTGCAGCACTCAGCAACCTTCTTTTGGGAGTTTAAACATTACAATTTAACCGTAATGTTAGCAGATATAAACTTCCCAGTCTTATAATTGCTAATTTAACAGTCTTCTCCCATCTCACAAAAAAACCAACCAACCAAGCCTACCAAAAAAAACCCCCAAAACAAAACCCCCAGAAATCTACAGCTGTACATAGGTGAAGAACTTAATGACAGTTTTGTGTCTGTTAGAACACAGGCTATTGAAAAAAGCCAGATTTAGGCCATTTCTACCTGACCACCAGTGCAAATTTGTTCAAATGCAGGCTACCCATGATCTTCTGATGTCACCATAACACTAAAAAGACAGCACATCAAGAAGACAAAAATGTTTCTCTCTGTTCTAACTAAACGACAGGACGCAGTTGCTGGTCTGAAACTGCCACAAATCTACGGAATGAAAATAGAAAACAAAATTATGACTCCTCCAACTTTACAAAAGGTAAATTGAGACTCAAATGTCTAAATGGCTTAGTAAAGGTTATGTACTAATTTGTGCCTGAGTTACTTGCTTATGATTAAATATTTCTATACACCCTCTGCAGCAACTTATCCACGTTTCTACAATACAAAACCTGATTAAATACAATACAAACCTGATTAAAGCAACAAGAAAATAAATAGATGTTTCAATTAGTATAGGCATCTAGATCTAGTTCAATATAGATGGTAAATAAAAGCATATTAAGTGTTTCAATGTGCTTATTGTAATCTAAATATGGCATAGGTGACAGAACTTGATACATTTAATAAAAACATTATGTATTGTGCCTGATAATGTAAACAGAAATTGCATGTTAGTAATACTAGGTGTGTTTATGTTTTAAAAAATCAGTATAATTAAAAAGCTACTGATGTAATATACCAGAATAAGAGAACTACGTGCAATTCCATTATTTTTCCCACATTTGATTGCTCAAACTGGACACAATGATCTTATACAAAGTACAGAATAGAATTCAAAGAAGGGGGAATGATGAGAGAAACAAAATGAAAGGTTGTCCACATTTATCTTTCACAATCTCCTAAATCATCCTTTACATGATTACCTTACTTTCTGATGAATTTGTCAGCCACCTTCTATTTTTAAATGATGTTGAAGAGAATTTCTATAATGCTCAAACTTCCTTTTCAAAAGCAGGATTTGCAAACATCAGAAGAATATTTGCCTTATGTTCTGAAGCATAAAGATAAAAGCTGAAGCTGACAGTTATTTTCTACTTGTGGAAAAATATGTGTACTCATCACAGATAGAACAAAGATCGATCCCACAACAGTCATATAAAACTCCATTATTACTTCTTCCAGGTTCACCTCTTTAGGACTAGAGTAAGACTGCCCTCAAAGGCTTGAAAGTTGTATCAACTCTGACTCTGTCTTCCCACTCTATAACAAACCACTATCACATAACAGATAATTGGCTTCAAACTTCTGGTGGATTGAAACCCCACTAGATTAGCAGTAGAAAACATCAATTTTTCTGTGTTCTTTCTAGCCTAAAAAAAAAACCAACAAAGAAAAAAGGAAAAAATAAAAAGAAAAATAAAGACACAAGAAAGCAAATTAAAAGAGGAAGTTTTATATCTCTGGTCACTATTGGTGTTTTAACACACACTCTGTTTCAGTTTGACAGTGTAACACATAAAATATTTGCTGATTAACTTAAGAATGAACTATTTTGTAGTTTAAGCTCATGTATGTAAATTAATCTGAATTACTGTTGCTAGCCCACCTGTTTCTCTGATTGCTGCTGGCTTCTTCTTCACAGGGATAGAAAACAGTAATTTTGTTGCATCATTGTTAACACCTGTGATTTTTACTAGCTGAAACAAATATGCTGGGTTGGCAGAAAAGGTATTTATTTTTAGATGGCCATTTAAGGCTGAACAAAGGTGGAAGGTGGCCAGCACTGGAAACACTAGATAAATTTATTAAAGTAAGAGACAAGGCTGGCTGGGCACTGGAATTAGATGAGCCTTAAGGTCTCTTCCAACCCTAACCATTCTATGGTTCAATGATAATAGAGGCTTCCATGTATCACCCTGGCAATATAAAAAATATTGTTGGGAATCAGAGCCTTTAATCTCATATAGTAAAGGAATCCTCATCAGGTAATTTCACTTGTGCAGCTGTGGAGAACACCAACGATTCCTGGAAACAATCAGGAAATGTTCTGCCTGGGAACCATAGGCTGGGGACCACTGATGTAAAGATATGTAAATAAGTTTGTGATTTTACACTTTTTTTTAGAATGCTGTCTTCCTCTTTTTCATGCTCTATTTAACATTTTCTTCCTCTATCTCCCCTCTTTAGGTTTTCTATTTCCATGCAGGAAATATACTTTTTGAAGAGATAGACATTTATGGCTTGACATGTAAGTAGTAGAGTGTCTAAATACTGTGATAATGTGAGAGGGTTTTGAAGGACACAAACATACTGCTTTCTAAGTCAGAGCGGTTGTCTGATTCAATACTAGTCCATCAACTCTGATATAAGCACTAGAGAAAGTCTCTATACTTCAAGGAACAGAGTCATATTTCAGATTTACATCCTGTACCTCAAGTTGGTTGTGAAGTTAATGGCAATTAAAAAAAAATAAAATTTAAGTAAGATTTTTAGTCATTGATGGGTAATAAAACTGATGCTTTCTTTAGAGGAAAAAAATATCAGATTCTGTCAAAGGAATTGCTCCAAAGAGAGTGAATATATTTCAAGTTGAAAGTGTAGTGTAGAAAGATCTCATAGTACTTTTACTCTTTCTGCCAACAGATGAAGAACACATGCATTAGGCTTGGTAAATGTGTTGCTTACCTTTGATATGAGAAAGCACAAAGTTGACTTGGCAGTGAACAGAGCTACTCTTGAGAAGGCTTCATCTTTTCTGTTTGAGGTTTCAAGTGATAGTTCTGTTAAAAAATTCTTTTGATCTCATGTAAGTATTGACTTCTACCTGGCTTAGTCTTTTATCAGGCCAGCAGGATTGTGAAGTGCAACAACACCTGCTCCAAAGTTTTCACTGTGGTGGTGGCATTCACAAGACTCAAAGACTCTTACAAGAGCTATAACAAACTTAACCAAGGAAAAGGTAACAGTTCAGCAGATGAAGCTCAGTTCAGATAACTTCACAATTGATAGGGTAGGTGCTTCAAAACATAATGCAAAGTAAGTTTCCCTGTGAGTACTTAGTTGCCAGTTTTTGGTTAGTTTCTGTTTGTTTTTTTTTTAAGTCAAGCAGTGAGATTTCCAGCCCATTGTAACATCAGTGTACATCACAGTACATCACATCATCATTGTATAAACAAGATGTGCAAAAGGTATTTTTATTTTTCATCTTTTTCTGTTTTCTATGTGATGGTGTCCTACCACTTGCATATAGTTTCTCACAGACAAATACCCCCAAATAAGAATTGATGAAGGGTATTACTGTCTGAGACTGTTTGATTCATCCCTCATGTCTTGTTATCCTTTTTCTCACAGCCTCAGTTAGAAATTGGCACAACAGTTATTTTCTCAACTCTTGGTGATACTGTTATGCATTTTCAAAACAAACTAAGAATTTGCTTTTAGACATGACTTAACCATGCCACTCCTCCAGGCTGCAAACACAGACCAGTGAGGCAGCCATTCAGTTACACTTTGAACTCTCACAGAAATTTTAGCATAGCAGAAAATAATGCTGATAATGGAGGAGCTACAGTCTATTCATGATATACATCCATTTTTTTCTCCAGTCCTTTGGAAAGACAACAGTTGGCTGGAATCAAGGCCTTTGTATTATGAATTACCACTTTTATAGACGTATATCTAATCTTTATTTCATCAAATAATGAAAAATATACTTTTCAGGTAATCAGACTCAAGTTTCTAAACTCCCTGAAATTACAGTTGAAGCTAGTAATGAGAAACTACATAGGATGGACATGTGATTGTACTTGTATGTTGGTATCTCTCTAATATCATCATAGACCCATTTCATATTTTCATCACCATGAGATAGTCCTGATCCCTTGATCCTTAGGTATCTCAAAGTTATGCACTTCTTCTTAAGATTTATAAGGTCATTGCCCACTTCTTAACTTCTCTGAAGTTTCAAACCTTAAAATTCTTCTCTGTCAGCCATTTCATGCACAGGCAGAGTATAAAACATTTGAAGACTGTTATCTCTCCAGTGTTAGAGAGTAAAAGCACTTTTTTATGCAAGAGCATTTTAATAGTTCCTATTCTATGCCATAAAAGAGCACTTTTGCATTTCATCTTATTTAAACTCTTCATTATTTCAAATCTCTCACCATGTTTTCTCAGCTACAAGTTTCACTCACATAGCTAAGTACAAAAATCATCCGATTCCTCCTCATGAAAGTGCTTATGCCACATGCTCTTCACTCACTCCTATGGGAGAAAGCTTCTTCTCAAACATATTTTAATGAATGGAAAATGACTAGGCACATGCTTGTCCTTAAGTATGAACCTAAATCTTTTGGTTAGCTGCAACTCAAGGCTCTGGCAGGATTTAGCTCATTAGGAATTTTCTCTAGTATTTTAGAAAGATAATACATACTTTTTGCCTTGCATACCAGTAACACATAAACTTCAAGACAACTAAAATAGAAATTTTTAGTGGTTTAGTTAGTTACAACTGTAGGCAAGCCTTTCTGTTCTCTGAATACTCAGCCAATAAATCTATGCTTATTTACAGCATGAAATTCTACTTAGTAGTATAGTTCTATACTGTTGTAATTACGTATTATTAAAACCTTAAAACCAGGTTAAACTTTTATCAGGCCCACATTTATTAAATCAAGATACTGAGATAAACACTGAGTTACAGTATAAAATAATCTAATGGTGATCTCATTAATTAAATTAATTTGGGGGAAAAATAAAACAAAACACCCTGTTTGTTCTGACACTGGATAACTGCTTAAATGCACACATGAATGCTGGACTAGCTTCACTAATTTACTTATTCTTGTCTTTGATCAGTTTTCTCTGAATCAGTTCTTTCCTTTTCAAGTCAGTATCTTAGAAGGGTTTTTATCACTGCTTTTCAAAATGCTGTAGATAAAAATAGTGTTATCTGAGAAGTTACTATCTAAAACTTGAAAAATTTTCTGTTTTGCACTTTTTTCCTTTCTCTCTTTAACCTGATTAGTTTCAGATATGATCAAAAAGAAGCATATCCAAATATATATTCTTGTACTCAGATGTTGGTAAAACCCATTAAATACATTTTTTATCTGCTGATAACAAATTAAGTAACACAAATAGTGGTTTTTTTTCCTGTGATGTGCCTTTGAATGAATATAAATTAAGAGAATGGGTTTCTTGAAGACAAGTTATTATTAGAGTATACAGTCAGTAATTTAAGGTCAGTTTAACAAAACACATCTGAAAGTTATTGCTGAGGAAACATCCTTCAAAAGCATCTGCTGGAAAGTTGGAGGGTTTGATTGTAGCTTTAAAGTTATTTAAAGCACATGTGATGTACCTGTGCCCCGTAAGAAAGCAGTGACTCTGAAAAAGATACATTTCAAGTAGAAAATCAGTTGACAGTGAATTCCCAGTAGGACTCTGTGGAGAGACAGAAGAATAGAAATTAGATTTTAACCCTGAATAAAGAGGTTTTAAGGAGTCCAGCTTTAAAGGATAACAGTTGCAAGAAACAGAACCAGATTCCTTATACCTGAATGAAGATGTCTTCAAACAGGAGACTTGCTTGCATTTTAAAATTTATTAAAAAAAAAAATCAGGAGATTCTCATATATAATGTATAGGTACCATCTTTAAAAAAAACCCAAACCAACACACACACACAAAGTGGTAGTAAAGGGCTATAAGGAAGATGTCAAAGCCATTTCGATGATGAGAAGCTGAAGACAGTGGTAAGAATACAAATGAAGACATAGCCTTTTGCAGTGACAGTGATTAGTCATCGCAGCAGCTAACCATTCATTTGTTGACTCTCTATCTCTCAAAGCCTTCAGATGAAAACTGTGTATTCCCATGGAATTAATGGGAAGTTATCTCTTAGTCAAACCCAGACATTCAAATCTGTAGGCAGTGAGGCTGAATGACAAGTTTTAGCTAAGCCTAGGGGTAACCTTGTTGGATGAAAGTCCATAGAAGATGCTACAAGGATGCTATCTAACCTATTGGGGTCCTGTAAATTCAGAAGGTATATTTTTCTAATTGGAGCATTACTAGATAAAGCAAATTCATGTTCATCTCTGTGGTGCTTAAGGTGCAAATGGAATTTTGAGCAAAAGCATCAGTTAGGCATCTATCACAAACTTTGCTGTATTAAATCACCGGCACTGCTCCCAGTGTTGGGGAGGGTGCAAGGGAGGAGGGGGGTGGTTTAGCTTGTTTTATGAGATTTGCAGCTTTGAGGTAATCTGGCATACAAAAATTATCCTAATTCTAGTCATCTGAAGAAAATGCTCAGAATGAAAAAATAATCCCAGTGAAGTTAAATTTGAAACTATATTAGAAGCCAATTTATTGCAATGTCTTGGATGTCTGATGGTACAAAGGAAAATAGTTACAGTGAATAAAACCACAAGAACCTCCCCTTAGAAACAAGATTAAAAACATGTTTTTAGGAGAGCTTTCATTTTTTTTTTTTCAACTACTTCCTGAAAGCTGTGTTGTCAGTAGTCCTGGCTGAGGTTTTAGAACCTCCGCATTTAGCAATCCCAAGAAAATGATGCCACTCTGTATATTAATTATGACAACTTACTTTACTCATTTTTCAGGTAAGTAGTGTGGTTTCTTTTGTTGTTTATTTATTTTAGCCCAGACTTCTCCAAACCCTAATTAATCAAGGAAGGAAAGGCTAATTTATTAATCAAGGATGAAATTGTCATTTGCTCAGTTTTACTTCATAAACTCTTCAAGCTGCTGTTTTATCAAGGAAAGCAAAAATGAGAAGAAAAAAGAATAAAATTGCTTAAAGCAGCAGATAGAAATTAAGATTTCATCTGACAGAAAAAGAAAATTACATCTGAGTTAAAAAGTAGGAAAAAGTGAGTTCATATCTATGCCGATATTTTATATGCAGTTGAACTGGACAATATATTATTTCAGGATTTTTATAAAACCTAAAAGAAAAAAAAGGTTTTTGGGATTAATTCTGTTAATATCCTGATAAAATTGCATAAGATATTTCAGATATGAGCCATCTCTTTCTCTTCACAAAGTTAGCTACCCCTCCTTCATTCAGTTGAGGTGGCATTTCATTAGGTAGTGAAATATTGCTATTGATCTGATGCACTGATTTTTTTAAAGTAATTATTTCTCACCCAAATGAGAAGCAGAACCCAGAAACTCTTTTGGATTATAACCATTTTAGGAAGTATTTCGTGTTAGCTTTCAGGTATCTCTTTCAGTACAGACCAGTAATTTCTGAAAATACCTTTCTTAGTATATATGTTCAAATTATATGCCGTTTGCAAGGGCATGTAATGATAGGACAAGGGATAATGGTTTTAAAATGAAAGAGGGAAGGTTTAAATTGGATATTAAGAAGAAATTCTTTACTGTGATGGGTGTGAAGTCCTGGAACCATCTGCCCAGAGAAGCTATGGATGCTCCACCCCTGGAAATGTTCAAAGCCACATTGTATGGGTCTTTGAGCTACATTTTCCAGTGGACGGTGTCCTCGTCCATGGCAGAGGGAGTGGAACTTAATGAACTTGAAGGTTCCTTCCTACCCAAACCATTTTATGATACTATGAAACAACAAAAACTCTAAAAAGAATTACTATAAAAATAAGAGTAATCAGATATTTTAAAAATCTTATTATTTTGTTCTTATATATCTAAAAGCATGTTTTGTCTGCTCTTAGTAATGACTTTCCAATTCCTTATACTTCATATAGAAATGCAGATGCAAAGCTTAACAGGCAACCTCTGTTTTGTTTGAAAGCAATTCTATAAATACAAGAATATTTAAAGTAGAAACCCACTTTTCATAAGGCTGTAGCAAAACAGTTGTTTGCCTCACTGGAATGCACCTTTCGCTGTATGTGCCTATGGCTGTGGCTTTCTGTACATTTAGTTATTTGGGCTACACCCATATACTCAGGTGGCCAAGAGCACACTTCTTAAGAGATCACACCTCTGTTTACCTGCATGTGCTTTATTCCCACCTTACAGCCAGCAGTGGGCCAGAGCTTTTGGTCATGCAATACCCTGATAATGCCAGCGTGCTCCTTAACTCCACGGTGTGGATGCTGTGTGTATTTGAGTACCCCAGGGAGGAGAATGAGGAGCCAGTCGTGTACTGGAGGAAAGGCCCTGACTTCCACAACCTGCAGAACCTCCAGTCGAGCCCCAACAAAGGTGGGCCACAGGTACACATTACAAAAAACATCCTCAGGGGATTCTCCATCTTGAAACTGAGCAATGTTGACCAGAACGCCAGTAACTCCTATTTTTGTGACGTGATGCTAACACAGAAAATCCATGCAAAACGTGGAAACGGCACCAAGCTAACTGTGCATGGTAAGCAGCATTTGGGAGTGACAGAAAAATACTTGATGTGTGCAAAGTGAATTAAATTTTCATTCAGCCTTACTGCCTTCCCTCCCACCACTTGCCTCTGCCAGAGGAAGGGTGTGAAAGAGCAGTCTACAGTCGTATGAATAGGGGAGGGCAGACATGTATTTTGTTTGAACTATTTATGCAGCTAGACAGACAGACTTAGGGACAGTGAGTTTCTGTCAATCTAAACCAGTTCACTGTGCAGTAGAACACTGACTATATATTTTATAGAATTACAAGTATTTATATATCAAAATATATGGTTAAATACTTTTACTTGATCACCTCTACAAATATTTGCTGTCTTTATGCCATATTTAAAAATACCCATATCAAGCCCATATTTTTTATCATTTTTTTCAGTCTCTATAAGCAAATGGTCTCTTTGAATAATGCAGCTTTTGCTTTCTCTTCTAGTTACTCAAAAGATGCATAGTAAATTCACACAGCACTGCGAGTGTTTTTAGAAAAAGTGTACATGGCAGTAGAGATATGTGAGAACAGAATTTTCTTTTTGTTTGATTGTAAAATTATTTTCAACTACTTAAAACTTTTCCCCATCTTCTAATTATGAATGCAATTTCCACAGTCCTGCTGGGTATATGACCGAGACACACTATTTCACGAGCCAGATTTTCTTCATATGGACTTTCTACAGAAATAAGGCTAGCAAGTTCTAAATGCCACAAAGCATCTCTCTCATTCTAAATTTCACATTGTGTTAAACAGTTGTCCAGTGCAATTCTTCAGAGTCCTTAAAAAACACAATGATCAAGGAAATTCTATTGACTATTGCACCATAAGCACATTTGATTTAGGGGAAGAAAATGTTGTCTAAAACTTAGTAAGATAACTATCATTTACACTGCTTCTCCTACATAACAAAGATATTTTGAGACATACTACTTCTACTAAACAGAGAATTTACAACAGGTTTAAGAATTTCTTGTTTGGAGTGAAAAGAAGACAAGAGATCTCTCTAGAGAAGCTTAACCTTTAAGCCTGGAAAAAAAAAAGAATAAGAAAAACAAAGACAACAGTGCTTTTTGGTCAATTCTCACTAATCCTTCAAATGAAATCTTTTCAAATGAAAGCAAGGGTTTTTTTTATTTCAGATTCTTAAATTTTCTTCTTTGTATTCCAGATTTCACATGTGAAGACTGTCTAAGATCGGATAAGATCTGGTGGGGTTGGTTCCTTCTTCTTGGATATGCCATCTTTGTCACTACAGTTATCATAACTTTTGGTGTAAGTAATAATTTCAGAAACAAATAATATAAACCTAAAGATGGGTAGCACCCTCTGATGGAAAGAAATGATAAGCAGATTAGCCCAAATATGCACGCTCTATTTTCTGTTAACTAAATTGTTAGAAGCATAGCCCACACCCTATGAATGTTTTGAGCGTTAAAGAAAAAAAAAAAGAGGAAGCTGTGACATACAGAGAAATTATATGTTTTTTTCTGACCTTGTTAAAAACTGGGAAGCAATTTTCTGTGTTGCTGCCTGCTCTTGTTGCTTTTACCTGGACACAAAATGGAAAACAAACACCTAAATGATTAGCAGTTTGAAACATCCTGCTCCCGTCACGTTTCTGGGCTCCAGCTCCTTATTTCACAAGCTCCCCTGGTCACATATCAATGTTTGCTAATCTTTTGTCTTACTCATATTCTGACCAACCAAGCAGTCATGCCAGGGTTTTATGCCCACTCCCACCCAGTAGTTGGTATGGACCACTGCTGCACATTTACCTGACTAGAAGTGCAGCACCCAGGCAACTTGAAACCTTGAAAGTATTTTTGCAGCAGAAAAAGAAAACATTAGATTGTATACAAAATTGTCTAAACCCAGGGAGAGTTTTTACACTTCCTACAGTATTTTAAAAATCCTTCTCTCTTTCCTAGTTGTAGCTCTATTCCCCACTTCAGGAAAAAGTTTCAAAATCATTTTAATCAAGTGCTTTTTATGGAATCAAAGCCTAAAAATCCAGTTATTAATGAATGACTCTACTTTGAGCCTACTTGGTAATATCCTTCATGTAAATCAATTGGAAGGAAACAAACCTGTGCTGAAGCAATCTGAGCTATGCCTATAACTTGAGACAAATGAGCATCTCAAGTTTTTGAAACCATGTATGGCACTACATTCCTGCCTAACCCTCAGTGTTACAACATGCTCTACTTACATTTACAAGGTCCGTACTTGCAATTGTAATTCTCAGATTATAATTTATATGAAAGCTCAAAAACTCCTGCTTCATCAGCAATGTTACTCTTCAAAGCTATTGTTGTGGAGTCCCTTGTAAGTTACCAAACATGGGCTAAATTGCACCAAGAGGGAAAAGGTGGCAAACTTACCAGGCTTAGGGGAAGAAAACAGCTCTTAAGGAATCAACATGGTTTTAAACCAGTAGGTCTTCTGTGTCTGGAAAGACGGGTCTTTCAGGGAGCCAAATCCTTTGTGTCTTTCTCAGCTTGTGCTTCTTAAAGGTGCTACTTAAAGGGGCTATTTCAGGTAGCCCTGAACCTGGCACTATGGCAACAGCTCCCTCTCTGCTGATACTGATGCACAGCCTAGAACTTCATTATCAGATAAGACTCAGCACCAGTGAAAGGCTTACAAGGCATTTACGATATCTGACTGCCCTTCTAGGTCAAGTAAGGTTTGGGTTTTGTTTTCCATAACAACCAGTATTTAAGTACTTTACCTCAAAGCCACAGCAAAACCAGAAATGTTCACAGAGTTCAGGCAGTAGGAGACAAGATATGAGTATTTAAGGGAATAGTGAACTCATGCCAGAGAGAGATGTGGTAAAGAGTCAAACCTTGCTAAAATACAATAGCAGTGGAAGCCTGCCAGAAGCCGTATTGCATCTGAACATACAAAGTGAGACAACCTAGTCTCTCCTGAAATGAATCACTGTGAGCACAATTAGCAAGCAGTAGCAGTGACCTTGGATGGAGTTTTACTTTCTTCATAGCTTTGTTTTGGATTTGTGGTTAAAACAGTGATTTGGTTGAACAGTGCTTGAGTGGCATCAAAGTTTCTCTATTTCTCACTATGCTGGTCCAGAGAGGAGGCTGGGGTTGGGCAAGAGGCTGGAAGGGGACACAGATGAGACAGCAGACTCTGACTGACCCAAGGGATATCCCATACCATATAATGTCATGCTCAGCAATAAAAACTTGGATTGAAGAAGAACAAATGGCTTCTTTCTCTTTTGAGTTGCCCATTGCTCAGAGACTGGGCATTTCTTTGCTGGATGGAGGTGGTGAGTGATTTCCCCAGCACCACTTGTGGGTTTTTTTTGTTGCTTTGTTTTGTTTTTTTTTCCTCGTCTTTCTTTTTGGTTTTTTTTTTTTTTTTTAGCTCTC
>JAOXXN010000001.1:20726402-20741691 GCA_026770055.1 Myrmophylax atrothorax | reverse complement strand
TAAATTGTAACTCTGACTTATAATCTCTCTTGAGCTGGGTTCATTTCTCCTGCTGGTTTACCTTTAAACCAGCACACAGTTTTTGCAGAGACTTGCACAGGCTGCCCTGCTCCTGGTGAAATCCTGGGCACTGTGGGGCACTTTTGGTTGAATACACAATGAAAATAAACATGCTTTCAAGGCACCCACTCACACTTGTACTGTGAATTTTTCTCCTAAACTTCTTGCAGATTTTAGTTTGGATCTGTCATTGTAAACAACAGATGTGAAGGGAACGTTTTTACTTTTAGAAGACTTCTGCTAATTCAACCATTGTGTTTAAAAATCAAGAGTTTGTTAAAAAGTTACAGTTCTGAACCACAGAGACATTTGGGGATTTTTAAATGGCTTTTCAGATTTCCTTGCTTATTTAAAAGGGTTTTTTTTCTCTCAGGGCAAACAGCAGAGATACCTTAATTTCAGCAAGACTTTTTGTAAGGGTTTGACAAGGTTCAGTCTGTCATCAACCCACTGAAAAGAAAATGCGTTTTGAATAAAGGCATTCTTATGTGTCCTTTTTTATCTTCAGCCAGGAGAGTCTTAACTCACATGCCAGTATTAATCTTTTCACCAGTATAGCCTCACAAGTTTGCTACTATAACCAATAAACTAAACAAGCTGAAACCCAGTCTCTGGCAGCAAGGACAGCTGGCGTGCAATGGTCTGTAGCCTGACAATTAAACTCTGTTAGCCTCCAAAAGAGAGTGGTGGCAGGCAAAAATATTATTTGGAATGGTCCCTTGCATGTTCTTATTCCAGAATCTTGCACAGAAGTTCTTTAGGAGGGTAACATTTGTTTAATTTGTAAGTCTGCCAGTACTCTTCTATCAATAGATGATCAAGTCAGAGGATTTAAATCTGAACTCTTGCTTTAGTTAATTTGCTAGTAGCCACAGTTCTGCAAACACAGAACATAATATTTCCTTTAAAACTGACTTGCAAAATAATGAGTTTTGCAAAGCAATAATTTCATACAGTAAAAAGTAGAGGATGATGATGGACTTGGAAGGAGGGAAACTGCTGTGTTGATTTTGGATGGGTGGATGTTGTGCATGTGTGTGTTTCAACACTTGTCTCTTTGAATAACAAACATTAATATTTTTCTCTGTGAATGTTGAGTGTTTTACCTTGAACAATGGGCTGGCACTATGTATCAGGTATTTTTAGCCAAGCCCTATGAAAATTTTCAAATGATTATTTTTAAATAGTCTGTATTCAGATCCCATTTTGCAGTGTCTTGGGTCTTAAATAATCTTCTGTTCCATTTTAGTAAACTATCTATTTGGAAATCAGCACTACAGAACATAATTAACCTAAATCCATATAAAGGCCTCTTAAATATTTTTCCTCAAAGGAGAACTGGGACCTGGGTGTATTTTACTTTAAATAAAGCAACTGCATCATTGCTTGGAAAATATGAATTTGTTCCCTAAGTATGAATTTCAGAGAAAATTTCAACCTTAAAGAAACGTTATCAGACTACATTTTTGGTAGGTTGGGTTTTTTGGTTTGGTTTGTGGGGTTTTGTGTTTTTTTTGCTTTGTTTTGTTTTTGTTAATAATATTTAGAATATAAGAGTCATCTGAAAACTGTTCAAGTCTTGACTGAACTGTTAAAAAGAAGGCATCTTGCTGCCCTTTTCAAGGAGCAATTTCTGTCTAAGGTCATTTTAAATTTCTCGAGTGCTGCTAGTGAGCAGAACTACTAATGATTATATTTTGTTTTTTTCTTTCAACTTCAAGAATAAGCACAGAATACAGATGAGTCAAAATCACTTCACAGTGTGTCAGACACAATTCAGCCTGCAGTGGTAAGGACAGTTTATCTTCACTTCATAGA
The DNA here is from genome assembly GCA_026770055.1 of Myrmophylax atrothorax. Taxonomy (NCBI): domain Eukaryota; kingdom Metazoa; phylum Chordata; class Aves; order Passeriformes; family Thamnophilidae; genus Myrmophylax; species Myrmophylax atrothorax. The sequence goes on along the minus strand of JAOXXN010000001.1, from coordinate 20,739,813 downwards.
GGTGACACAAATCACCTTGACACTTCTGATGTAGAGAGGAGAAGAGAGGGAATTTCCTGAGTAAAATATCTCTGAGGAAGATTCACACTTAGCATGACAAAAGGTCCCACCAGTTCTTAGTACCACTTCTATTCAAAATTTTTCCGTTCTGATGGAGTGAGTGCCCACGTGCTTTGGGGACAATTGTGTAAATAAAAAGAGATGTTTTCTTACGTTTTGCTTTCCAGTTATGTGTTAGCTTTCAGTTTTAGAGGCAAAACATCTTCAGTAAAACCATGGACCTGAATTCCAGCAATTTCTCCAGAGAGCTAAATATTAAAATCGATGTTGCTCAGCAACTGCAGTTGTTGGCGATGTATAGTGAATTATTGTGTGTTTGTACTTTACCCTGTGTTTTGTTTACCCTGCCACCTTGTTACCATTTGCTCCGGGATTTCAGACCTCTTGTCTTACAGCTCTGCTGTAAATATTTGACCTCTCATTTGTCTGTTTTCTCCCGCTGAGCCTTTTCCTCTTCTCATAAAAGTCAGCTGGGGACACACCAGGCCATTGAGCTACAGCCTGTCATGGGCAGCTACCCAAGCTGTGCTGTGCAGCACTGCACCTCTGCAGGTCACATCCTGACAGAGGATGTTGCCAATGTGGGAGGGTCTGAACAGAGGGGGCTTTCTTTAGCATTACCAGAAAGGACAAGGGTTATTCTGCACCCAGCTCAAATTGAGGGAGGACTAGTAAAATGATGCAGATGCTGCAGGACAGTGCCTGGCTGGCCTTAAAGTCTTGCTGTTAAATCTGCTTGAGGTACTAGTTTTCAAAATTTGTTCTTCCCATGAGAAAAAAGTAGAACACCTACAGCCTTTTAGTTATATTAAGAATCTTTCATTTCCACCACACATTCACCTCTGTTGCATTGCAGAATGCTTTAACCTTTAAAAATAAGATTATTAAAACAATAGGCAAATAGCCTAGAGGACTTCTGCAATCCTTATGTGTATTTTATTTTCCTTGGTTAATGAAACAGTTCGAAAAAGAATGAAAGTGAAGGTTCAGATAGTTTCTTACCAGCTTGAGACATTACATCAATTTCAGGAGGAATATAAACTGCAGTAAATGACTCAAAGAAAGATACAGTACTTTACAGCCTTTGGCAGGGGTAATTCCATTATTTCAGCACATGGGTTAGGTCCCAGTCTGGTAGCTACAACATAATAAAAGATTTCAGAGTATCACATATAGAGGAAAGAGCATTGGAAAACAAAGCAAACAAACAAAATTTTTTAAATAGCATTTAACAACGTAACTTTATCTAAAGTAGTCTTTAAATGGCCAAGATTGATTTAGGACTAGAAAGGTTCTCTCTGATCCTTGCACTGCCTGGGTAGAACAAGACACCCATGATAGCTGGTAGCAAGGACTCTGCTCTTACAAGCCCTTAAGAAACATTCTGCCAAAGATGGCCCCTTAATTTAGCTAAACTGTTTGTATCACCAAGGTTCTGTTCCAGAGCCAACCTCTGGCACAATTTTTATATAGTATTCTCACCATGTCCTTCCAGCATGTCTTTAATTCCCAAGACCAATGAAAGCTTACTTTTTCCTATGACAGTGACTTCTCAACTGTGTTCTTATCTTGCTTTCTTTACTCTTTTCAGTATAATAATAAGCATCTATGTTTCCTTTTGTTTCTCTGGCTCATTCTCTTCAGGAAGACCTTTTTCCCTCCAGTCAACACACTGGCTTGAAGCACATGATAAAATGATTGTGCTGTTGGTTCATTAGATGCCTGGCTTATTATAAATTCTCATTAGCTGTCTGGGCCAGTCATAGGTGCCTTCTGGAAGAAGCCATTTGGGCTCTTTGTTTTTGGTTTTTTTCCAGACAGTTATTCTTTACTACTGCGATGCAGGACCCAATTCTGTCATGCCCTGGATCAAGTGGAGAATATCACCTGCTAAATCACTCATCGGAGTTAAGTGAACCTCATTTCATTTACCTGAAGAGAGCAAGAAAAGTGTTGATGTGTTGGAGGTATGTATTTTGTTGTATAAAATGTCACACATATGCATTTTGCTGTAATTCCATCAAACTGAGCTACTAGACACTCTAATATAGGTACCACACTAGTAGTGTTTTCATGATCTCCAAAGACTTTCTAAGAATATTTCTACATAGCCTTTTGTGGGATATGTAGTTAAGTTGGCAGCAAGTAGGCATATACTTTATTCCCTAAATAAAAGAGAGACATTGAAAACTACAAATAGAAAGTTATCTTGATGATAATTTTCTATTACATTTGACAGAAACCTTCTTACAGCTTATCCTGAGATCACCATGCAAGTAAGCCTTCAGAAAAATTGGTTAAATAAATAGTTATTATGTTATGATCTTAAAAAAAAAAAGGCTAAATGTTAATGCTAAAGTCTTTTGCTTTCCAATTGATTTTTACGTAGGTGTGGGAAATAGTTAAGTTAGAACTATGGAAGATTAGAAATCCCTGGCAAATCCTAAATCTAATTGAAATGCATTTTAGTATGTAGCTCTCCATGCTTTATGACTGTGGCAACAGAAATTTGCATTGTGAAGAAGGCTATAAGCAAAATATATGTTTCTACATTTATCTTTATTCATACTACATGTTTCACTGGATTATTAAATTAGAAATTTACAATAAAAATCATGGAGTTTAATTAATCCCCTTTCCTGATTATGATCTGTCAAAAACCCTAAGATAACAAATAAAATCAATTTTGTTGTAACATAATTGATAAGTTATAGTAAAAACAAGCATGAAGTGTTCTTCTTACACAAATGTGTTCTCAAGTGTTTTGAACTCACTTGGAAGCCATTAGCTTCACCCAACAGACAGAAGTTGCTGAGTAGGCTTTGAAAGCAGATAATCATCATCTAGCTCAGCTTCACTCTGCTATTAGATTACAGTCAGTATGAAAAATAAAAAAACATGAGGAGAAGGCATTTGACCATGAGCCCTGAATGTTCATTGTTTTCATACTAGCTGTGGAAATTCTGGGTGTCTGTAATCTGAAAGCAGTTTTGGAGTTGTATCTGATCATATTTCCTCCATCAATATAGGATATTTAAATAAATGTCTCACTTCACGGCTGCTTGCATATCAATTAGTCGGAAGAGATCATTATATTAAATAATATACAGCTCTATATAGAAACACTATTTAATTCTTTTCATCTGTGAACCTTACTCTGGTACTGAACGGGAACTAGGGATCAGGAACATTAGGAAAATTAGTATCTTTGGTTTTGCAGAAAATAAGCATTTCACAGTCATGTTTCAAACTTCACAGAAAAGAGAGAAAGGATTCCATATGTGGGAGGATTATTTTGCTGAGAACACTGTTCAGTACTAAAATGTCAAAATGCCTTTTAAGACACAACCACTGCTCCACCATGAAAAACAGCCAAGATCTTCACTGAGCATCTGTGGCCAGAGTGGAAAACATTACTAGTTGACTGAATTTATGAACACATAGGGTTACTGCATGAAGTTAACTGCAAATTACAGGTATTCTTACAATTCCAGCAGTTTACATGCAAGTTTTAGCCTTATCCCCAAAGAGAGTTTTTCCTGGACATCCTGAAAAGGTCAAACTAAAAATACAAATTAAAAACCCAGAAGCCTCCAGAAGTTCAGAGAAGTCTTCAGAAAAACATCCTGTGAGTGCCCTCTGCCCCAGCACTGGCACAAAAGTGGAGTTTAACCATCATGGTTTGCTGCCATAGCCCTGAACACTGGACACAGCTAAATCCTTGGCTGCATTCACTGTCCAAACAGACGATGTTGGATAGACAGGAGTAGCAGGTCTGTAACTCTCAGCACCAGGCCACAGTCCAAGTTGGAACAACCTGATGGTATTTGTTAAAGAAGCCTATTTATTTAGCATACCAATTATCTTAACGAATCAAAGATCACCTGGAGATCATTTGAGTTCATAACCCAGGCTCCCTCAGCACATGTTAAAGTTAGGAGAAATGACAGCAATTTTTTCCCAGCAGATTTTTCCCAGATCTGTTACATAAGTCTGTACTTCAATTACCAAGTGTGTGAAGTAACATTTTGCTTTAAACTAGTGGAGCTGCAAAAAATTAACTGGAACACAGCTAAGAACTGCAGCCAACTGATTTTTCAATTTGACTTTTGAGGTGCCAACCACAGCAGGTGGAAAAAAGGGTAGCTAACCAGTTTCATGTCTAAAACACAGCTAGCCCAGTCTGCTGGTTGGTGGCCCACCTGCTAAAATTGCTTATGGTCGGTAGAAACTAAAAAGCAAAAAGTAATGCAGAACATAGAGTTTGCTGCACTGAGTCACTTACTATGCAAAGTTGCCCTCCCAAGGCTGGTGGCCTCAGCTCCAGGGTGGAGTGCCTTTTAACATTATCTCTCAAAACAAAATGCGCAGACTTCCTGCAGAATAAGCAGCCTATTGAGGCTTCAGGCCTGCTGCACCATGTGTGCTTCATTAATTATTATTATTCATGTTTTAATTGTTATTATTTTACAGTGCCCAAGAGGGATGTAGAGGCTTTGTCATCTGTTAAAGACACAATTAGAAGAGCTAGGCTCAAAGGAGCAGTAGAGGCAGATGGTATATTGGCAGTTAAATTTATAAAATTCTTCTCTCAAGTCTTGCCAGCAAGAGAAATGGCTTTTCTGCCTTTTTTTTCCTCTTTTTTTTTAATTTTTTTTGGTGTTTTTTTTTTTTGCTTTAAGGCAAACAATTTATTTCAAGAAGAGTTTGCTGCAATCAAGAGGGTAGAGAGGGGCATGGTTTGGTCTCAAGAGTTTTGACATTCAGAAAAAAAAAGAAATTAAAATTATTTTGACTGAGTCACAATTATTTATTCATATGTTCTCGCCACAGAGAAAGCTCTGCTATTTTCTAAGCCAAATAATATGTGCCATGTGTCCAACTTCTCTCTTCTGCCTGTCACGTTTCTAGTTAACCTTGTTAACTGGGTTAGTGGAAAAACACTGGTGTAATATAACAGAGGCAGTGACCTGCCAGATGACCTATGCAGATCAGATGAAGAATATCAATTTCAGGGTTGATTGGGGGTGTGAATAGGACCACTAGTGCTAATAAAAACTAAGCTTTTTTACAATCACACCTCACAGCAAAGAAGTAGCCTTCTGAGGTATTGAGAGCTGATCTGAACTGCAGGTGAGAGTGCAAGTGCTCACATACCAAAAAGATAAAAAAGTTTACTGAAAGGGCAAATAGTAAGGCTGTCAGAGAGCTAGGATTACTTGTTTAAATGGCATTTTGGGTCAGGAAGCAGCTGGTCTTAAATAAGCAAATAATGCTTAGAAATGAGTATTGTGCTCTGTAAATATGCTGATATACAGGAGTTAGAGGATTTAAAAACCAAAAAGATATTGCAGAGTTCTTCCAGTTTTCTGCTGGTAAAACATGCATCCTGTGAACACTTAGGTAGTATTACATAGCAGTTGACAAATATTATGTGAATGTAAATTGTCCCCCAAAATGCCTTTTTGATATAGAATAGTTTGAATATACTTAAGCTCCTGGCAGTGGAACATATTCTGCCAGTTTATGTGTTAGAAAGTTTTGCAGCACCTCTGTTTCCCAGGCAGAATATTTGCGGGTTCTGCTAAGCTACAGACTGAGATGTCTTTCTTCAAGGATGCATGATTTAGTTACACATTTAGCTTCTCCTCTCCAGTGCCTGTACAGAACAAACAGTTTATCCTGCACATTTTACCCAAAAACTGCATGGATGGGGCAAAGTGCAGCCTCTCATTCTCCTGCTGCCTGTGCACTATGGAGCACAGCCAGGCATGCTCAGGAGAGTCTTTTCTCACTAGCCTCCAATGAGTTCCCTTGACCTGGTGGAAATACATGTTTTGGATATTTTGGAAGCAGAGAAAAAAGGAAAAAAAATAAAAGATTTATGATTTCTGGCATACATACCATCTACTTTATAGAACAACTGGAAGTTCGCCTATATTCCAAAATATAAAAAGGAAAAGCTTGTTTCAGAGAAGTAGTTGTGTTACGTCCCTCCCAACCACCTCATTGCTCCAGGTAATGGGAGGTATATGTGATATAGCAGACAGGAGAAACTAGTACCAGTGAAGTGTTTAGTTTGTAAATCCCCACAAAAGAACCCCCAATTTTATCAGTACATTACCCTGCTTTCTTTCTTCAGAGGGGTCAAAAGCACAATTAGCTATGCAGAAGTATAACTAAACAGTTTGACTTCCCAGTGAGTTTACGTGGGAACATGACTAGGACCCCAGGTCATTACAATGCCATAGCTCCTACAGTTTTTTCATAAATTCATTGCCATCATGTGAAATGCGTCATTGGCATATATTTTTCCATATCATTCCCGTGCTAAAGCTCCCCCACCACTGCCTCTCAGTTAGTTGTACCCTTGTTACAGTTTAGCTTAAACGGCTCATGCCCTGCCCTGCTGTCTATACCTCTGCCAAGTTGCTCTCTTCCCTTTGCTGCAAAACCTTTCCTTTTTTCAATGTCTTAAGTAAATAAAAGGAATTATTTAAGCATTCTGCTAAGAACACGATAGAATAAAATAAAAAACAGACAAAAAGCCCCCCAAACAAACAAACCCCCTAACAACAACAACCAAAAAAAGAGACACCCCCACCTCCCTCCCACACATGAAAAAAGAAATTCTATCAGCATTAGTATTCACAGTTTGATTCTGGCTTGTGCCAGGCACACAGCGCCAGGAGAGCTGCCTCCCTGACTGGATGCTCTCCAGATGGTTTTGTTAGCATTACTTTTTATGGGATCTCATATGCTATAAATCTCTGGAGCCTGAGCACTGCTTCTAGCTCTGACTCTGAAACGTGCTCTCCCCAAGTGCACAGCTCACATTTGACACCCTTCTGTGAAGTCAGGACCCTACAGCTCAGTGCCAAGTCACAAAAATCTATGTGGGCTACCCTGACATGGAATGGAAAAGCATGTAGTCCAGCATCAAAAGACACATCCATACACTATAATTTCACAATATGTCAATTTAATAGGATCATATCAGCTGGAGACCACAAGAAGTGCATTAGAAGATTTCCCAAATTACCACAGCCTGTAGGAAAACATTTGACAACTTGATTATAATAAATATTTATAGGCAAGTGTCAGAATTTAGAACTCTGCCCTAAATATTAAACAAACAAACAAGAAAAAACATACTCACAAACCTTTAGATTTTTAACAAATTGAGAGACTGTGAGACCTATTTCACAGATATGAATTTTCCCAGTGAATAGAATCCAAGCATAAATGGAATAACATTTATCCCAGTTTAGTGCAAGCTACTCTCCCTCTCTGTCCAGCAAATAAAAGAAAACGGAAGAACTAAATATATTTGCACCCTGAAAAGGTTCAATATAGATCTGCAAATGCTCCATGGACCTGAAGCTTTTGCTCAGGGGCACTGTAGACAAGATCTTCCCCAGCAAATAGAGGAAAACAGAGGTTTTCTTCTTCCCAGAGGAAAGAGAAATCTCTGTTCATTGAAATATGAGGAAATGTAAAATTCCAGGGGGGGATAATCTGGATACATCATACATGATTAGTGAGGAAAGCTGTGCCTCTCCTCAGGGTTGGAAGGAATCCTAAAGCATGTATTCCTGGGGGAGGCTCCTGAAGTCACTGGAATGGAGGGAGGCTGGGAAGACATCCAAGCTTGACCTTGATGCATAGCTTCTCTACACAACATACCTTGGCTTCCTGTACACTGAGGTACAGTTTGTAGATATCTTCACCCTTACCAGTGCTTTCAGGCACATTTCCAACGCCTGCACCTACCCTGAGAAACAAATCAGCACCTGGAAAAGGCCTGTGTGCACTTTGCTGACAGCTTGTCTCCTCTATGCTAAACTGTTTTTCAATCAATTTTGAATTTCCTTCTGGGATTCCTTTTGGTCAGATTATTTTTTGTGGTTGCAGCTTTTATTTGTTTGTTTGTTTGTTTTTAAGTTCAGAGTTTCTGATGAAGCATAAGAAAACATAGCAGCAATACACCTTAAAGCATGAAATTGAGGGGTGGTATCACATATGATCCTGTGCAACATATGTGCATCCAGGGGAAACCCCCACTGGTCCATACAGAGTCAGACTCTGTTTCTGTCTCTTGCTTCTTCCATAATGGCTTTTGGGATCAGTTCCAAGGTGAAGGATTTCCAGAGCAAAGAATAAGAGCAGTGTTTGACAGGGCTAACTAGACCACCTCACAGCAGTAAGTGGATGATCAGAGGTCCTGTGTCCAGGATTGATACCTGGTTTGACAGAATAGATAGGTCCACTGTAGTCATTAGCCTGCATAAGAACACGCACATAGACATGAATTCAGGCAAAAATTTTAAGAGTTGATAATCAGTTTTACAATTGATACCAAAATGCTCACATGACTTCGGACTAAAATAAGAGCTTCTTCAGAGAGTACCTTTTTACTAGAACTTTCACCAAGCTCTAGATTGTTTTCAGGACTCTGAGACTCCTCTCATCTATTCTTGCATGTATATATTTAACCTGCCCTATATTTATATATAATCAACAAGGAAAATACAGTCTTGTCTTTCCTGAATTCTATGAAGCAAAAAACTTTTACAGTATAACACCATTAAAATATCATGGTTTAAACAAGTGTTAATTCTAAACTAACAAATGCTTTTCATCCTTTCATAATTTTTAATATTCCTCCAGAGATATTTCTGATAATGTTACTGATCTCTGCAGAACATTTAAATGCAAAGTACACAGTAATCATTTGCAAAAAGTGCTACACACACTAAAGTACAATAGACCAAAAGAAAGATCTGAAAAAAATCCTGTCTGGATTAAAGATGAATGCTTTTTTTCCTTTTCTTCCCCAATAGTTCATTATAAAGACAGAGACTTTTATTTTGCTTGCAGCTGCTTCAAAGTAGCACTTTTTTATAAACAAATTGTTGCTTTAAGTGAATTGTATTAATTTTGTGGTGATACCTCAGAATTTCATAAGAGAATGCAATGTCATTATTTGGGGGGATTTATATATGTATGTGTATCCTCACCTAGCACACCCCAAAGCTCTTTGATCAAATCAGCAACAGGATGTGATCATCTTGGATATAGCAAAGACATGAATCATGGGAAAGGTCTCTGGAGGAGGAAAGGGAGACCTTACTGGTGCCACATCTGGAGCTGAGTGTCTAATCTGACATCTGAGCGTCCACGTGTGGGAGAGTTGGGAATATCTTGATTGGTACTTGAAACGTATGAGACACCAGAGAATCCAGGTGAGAGCTACAAAGCCATGTAATGCCAGACTTCTGTACTTCTGGTGAGGTTTATGAAGGCTACAAATTTACAGCAAGCAGGGAAATTTTGACTTGGTTAAATAGCAAATAAAGACTGAACTGCTGTGAGTGTCAGCTCTGTGCCTGAGTGCTTCAATAAATGTTTGACCTCTGTAAGACTAGGGAGATGAGGACTTCCCAGGTGTGAGGTGGATTACTGATGTTGCTTTAGGACAGACAATAAGTTACCACAGTCTTTATTCTGTCTCATTTTCAATTAAAACAGGAATATAACAGTGACTGATCACCTAGCTGTGCTCTTTTTACCCCTTTCCAGTCAAAATGTGCTGAGTTATCCAGGATTTACTTTTTAAACTTGCTAAATTAAACCAGCTCTTCTTCCGCAACCCTGGGGATCCCTAACATATTTCACTCAAAATAGGATTAGACATTTTAAATAGCTCATCCAAGCAATCCAACTTGGTTCACCTGAACTGTGAAAAGGAGGATTAGCAGCAAATTGGCAAGAGAGTGTGTCCAGCAGCTGGGAAACAGCTGGCAACTGGTGACCCTCACAGTTGAAACAGCTGTTTGCAGAACACACCTAGTGGTGCCGCTGTTTCACTTGCCCTTACATCTTAGGAAAGTGGTGAGGAGAAGTGTACTCTGAAATGTTAGCTGTCTCAGAACTGGGCAGCTCCTCATCTCCTATGGGCACCCTCAGAAGTGAAACTTCTCAGAAATAAAGGTGCATGCCTATCTGTTGTGTGTTATACATTAACCAATTTAGATGAGGTAGCTGACTTTTAGAATACTTCAGACATATTAATTCTGTTATTTGTAACTGTAAAAGTATATGTGCAAATACCAATAAAATTATGAAAGATGTTTTCTCTGGAGAATTTTGACTTTCAAACAGTCCCAAGGATATCAGAAAGAAAGGCAGCATTTATTTTGTCTCTCAGCTAATCCTGCAAAAATGAAGGAGGTTGTGGATTTAAAGGTAATCTCTTGCTATTCTCTGACCTGGACAGACAGTGGACTAATAATTTCTTACATTCTTTTGAAATTGGAGTATTTGTTCCAGAGGGAGCCTTTATAATGATCAGAACACATTTTCTGTTTTTTAGTCTCCATATCCTCCAATGACATTTTAAAGTATAAATTAAGAATTGTACAGTGTGGTGTTTCTATATTACTGTCTATATTTCAATGTATGTACATATATATATATTGAAATTTTTAGAATAAAGTAACAAAATGTCAATATGTAGAGTGTTGTAAAAAGACTATTAATGGCTGCATATTCAACATTATGCTTGGTAGGGAATTAAATGTAACGAAAAGTTAGTTGTTTCAAAAAATAACAACAAAGGATGTTTTTCAATGAGTAATTTTGTAGTAATTTTTGAATTTTCAAAAGTAATTATAAATGAGAGATGTAATTTACCTGTATTTTAAAATGACGGATTTTTAGAAAATAGTTTTGTAATACTGGCAGCAAGAAAATTTATTCAAACTTCAATTTAAATTTAAATTTAAATTTGACTGTGAAAAGGGAAATAATCTAGCCTTTCTATGCAGAATTATGTCCAGGTCTAATTCTCAGTCTGGAAGAACATTAAAATATAATAAATATTCAAAAGATACTTACAAAATTATTTCAATTCAGATTAGCACAGTTTTTCCATTAATAGAAAAGGAGGATGAAAGGTGATCTATCTGCTGGTGGAGGATTTTTCAAGCCTGATGATAAAGATATGACAAAATACTGTCACTGGAATTCAAACTTGGAGAACATTGAACTTGGAAATGAGATGACGTGTCTTAACAGCATAGGAGTAGCAATGCAGATAAATGCCAAACATCGAGGGGAAAGTGCACTTGGCATTACGGACTTCAGGAAGAGATTTCATATAATTTGAATGGAATGTTTTTAAAAGCGACATTTTATGTTTTGGGTGGTTGTGTTTGAATGAGTATATATAGGGCGGAATGGGAAGGGAAGAAAGAGAGGGTTGTTGGGATAGTCCCTTTGCTTTTAAAATCTCTGACTTTCATCCCCTCCCTGTGTGGGCACTCATATAGTACTCAACATACTAAGTAACACTTTGTTTAAAGTCAGCATTTACAAATAAAGCATTCTCTAAAGCTTAACAATTATTTGTTTCTCAATCTTTAGATACAGAGAAGCCTACATATACCAGTTGAAAATCTGGGGGTTTTACTCCCTCTGGAGGATGAAATATTAGCTATTGTCAAAGACAAGAGAATTAACATCATAGCCCTATGTGTTGACAGATTACAGAGAATTTTAATTTTCAGATGGATGACTAGTGTTAAATGACTACTGATCGCTGGATTTAGGGTTGTGAAGCCTTTGTTTATATCATGGATCTTGGTGAGGCCATCTGGGTACATTTCATCTTCCTTTCATGTCCATTACCTTCCTCTTAGGACTTTGGTTCAACACTGATCTCATCTCTGCCATTGATGTGCAGCAGAGTTCATCGAGTAATAAAATGACTTTGAATTTGTTGGATACACTACAAGTTTCCTGGGGGAAACTGAATAAATGTGATGTTCAATAGCTCTGACTAGCGATTCTTAATTCACAAACAAACTAAAAACAGGCATAAGAAAGTAACAGTAACAGCTGGCTACCCCAAATTCTTGTTCAATAAGAAAATGTTAATGTCCAAATCTTCTCTTGTCATTTTAAGTGACATTTACTTACCACCTACTGTACCTTGTTATTTCTGTATGAGGGTTGTGCAGAGCTGCTGGAAAGGAGTGATGAAGATTCTACTTCTGCCATAACTCTTTTGGAAGATTCTGTTTCTGGAAATAAATGAAGTTTAAGGAAAAAAGTTCTTATGAATATTCTATTTAAAAATTATCAGCATTCCTTCTGGAATCTGGGAACTACACAAGGTAGACAGTACAGGACTAGATGGCTCATTAATTGGATTTGGGAGGGCAATATGTACAGTCCTCTCCCACATACAAAGGCTAATATCATGCCTTGATTTTGTAAAGAAAATGATAGTAACTCAGACTCTTCAGGTGTGATTTCTGAAGTGGTTAATACAAAGATGTTTGTCAAGAATTAAATGGTCTGACTGAATGGATTCTTCCAGATCTGTAGCATTCATCATTCCTTTTCCTCAGTGTTTTCTAATTTTCTTCTCTTAAAAGACTCTGTCTGTGTTGATGTGCTGTCTGACACACAGGATTAGACAGGTCTATTTTCAGGCAGCTGCTAGATCATATGAAGATGGACTGTATGAAAGAGTCAACCCACCCTCTTGAGAAACAATATTTATCCTTTCCTAGTACCAGAGACCAGTATTAATGGAAGGAAGGGAGCTGCAAACTGGCAGTGCGATCTGCTGTATGGAATTACGCAAAGGAAAAAGATCTCTGGAGATGAGGAAGCCAACATGAGCTCCTCCACTGAACCTAGGGTCTGAGTTTGTTATTGAAAGCAGCATTCCTTCTGCACTCACTGGGGTTAACATTTCAGCATAACACTCACGGCCATGCTGGCTGACCTGGTGCTGTTCTAGGAAGTATTATATTCTTACTGCATTTCTCTCCTGAGACAGGTAATAAGTTCACATCCTGAAGGAGCGCCTAAATCTTTGTGCTTCTAACCTTTTGTCAGAGCTACCTATGGCATGGGGAAACTGTGAGGGGTTTAGCCTACTGAAGCACCCTCCACAGGCTCCCAACTCTGCATGTCTGTTTAATCCATCACAGTGAGACAAATGCATTAGCCATTTAGCACAAAACTACCCCTGCAAGGCTGGAATAATGAGAACTTAACCACACCATGATCTTTCCTGTGTGGCCTCAGATGGCTACTTAAGCACAAAGTGGGAGGTTTCCGTGCATTTTAGAGAAATTGATGCTGCAGCAGTTTTAAATTTATATGCTTGATGACCTCTACAATCAATAATTTAATGTATAAATGAGACAGCGTTTACCAATGAGCTCGTCCCTCTTGGCTGTTAAATCTATGAATGTTAGTTACAAATTACACTGGCCACAACATACAACCACATATGTCATAACAGAAAAAAATGGAGGTTGTAAGGAGTGAT
>JAOXXN010000001.1:20664675-20695739 GCA_026770055.1 Myrmophylax atrothorax | reverse complement strand
TAGATAAAAGTGAAGCTGTTACTAAAAATAAAGTCCTTTGTCTTCGGTGAGCCTTCTGATCACACTGCAGCCTGAGTGTCTCTGCCTCCTTGACCGCCGCTAAGCTAATCTACATTATCCCAAGAAAGGGTGACCCCAATAGTGTCTTATTTGTCACTGTCTCTGACATGATTTTAAACTTGCAGCTTTCACATGACAAAAAATTTCAACCTGGAAACCAGTTAGAAGGGTTGATAGAATCTGGTTCTTGATCTACATTTACAGCTGATGAGGCCAGCATAACTTCTGATCTCACTGGGAGTAAAGTTTGGTTGACACAGCTCTTTGGAAAGTTTTCTTTAGCATTTCAAACATTCCTCCTAATCTAGAGGGTAGGGACTCTGCTGAAAAAGTCCAATGAAGCAGTAGAGAGATTCTTCTAAATTTATTATCTCAAAAACTTTGGTCTTCCCTCTCAGGATAATGAATAAGGATATTACTGAGAGGATTTACAGGCAAAATAATGTCAATGCTTCATAATGCTTAACTGACAAAATCATTATCTTGTCCTTGTTAGCAGATTAATTTTCACATCATCCTTGGAGCATGACAAGAATCATTATCTACATTTTTCTGATTCAGAATGGTTAGCCCATATTTTCCAGTATGATCCCTTATTTGCATGCTTCATTTTTTGAGATATCAGATCCTGGTCTGTTTTAGAAAAGTTTACTTTGTACAACTGTTAAAATTTTAAGAAACTTCTTTCTGTGTATCTAAAACTTTTTGAAAATGAAATTGGTTAACATATTTAAGAAATTTGTCTAATATGCCTCTCGGTATCATAGTTAAAGAATTAGCAGTAAAAAGATGCTAGAATTCTCTGTGGTATGAATTTTAGGCCCAGCTGCTACAAACTAAACTTATCTTTTATATCTTTTGCAATGCAAAACATGAAAAAGATGCAAATTAAATTATTAAAGGAAATCTTAACATTTTCTCATTTAAAAGGATGGTGACACATCCCAAGTCTTCTTGAAGTATATCATGGAGCAGAATCTGCAATCTAAAAATTGCTGATGTCATACAGCAGAGTCCACAATTTTAAAATTGCTGATTTAGCCATCCTGTGGAAGTTTATGTATCAAATCTTATATGCACTAATTGCTCCAATGAAGAGGAAAATGGTGACCACGATAGGTCAACATACAAATTAAAAAGAACAGTAAAAAAATAATACTTCAGATAGCTTTAGAATTCACATTCTGATTATTCCTACATTTTCTGAAGTCTGATAAAATCAAGATTTACGTTTCTGAGAAGGCATTGTATCAAAAGATGTGACATTCCTTTGCAACAAATAACTATCTCTTGTTTATCCTGTCTCTTCACAGCCTCTAAATTTTAAGTAACAAGAAAATAATTGTTATCATATGACTCAGTGTTGAAGCCAAAACATGCACTTTCTAAATTTGGTTTGGCTGGAGGATCCAGCTGGGAGCAGTGATAAACACACAGTTCTGTTCATGCTGCTCTCACGCCTTCTTAGTGCTTTGATTAAGCAGCCTGAGTACAATATATAAGCCTTTGCACAGAAGCTTGTGTAACTTATTTGAAAGACTGCCTTTTTGGTTTTCTCTCACAGTAGCTCAAGAAAAAAAAATTCTTTTTCTTGTTTTCAGACTTGCAGTTGTACCTTGTGCTGGCAAGATTGGTGGCCATAGGGGATTCTGGGGGAGTTTTAGACAATGAGAAAGGGGAATACTAAGAAAAAGAAGGAAAACCTCAGTGATGACATTTCCATTTTTCTGCTCCTTCAGATGAATAAAACTATGACAATGTGCATTAAAAGGAATATTAATAGAGCAATTATAAATACACATGGGTTACTGCGAAATCAATATTTTTTATTGTAATTGCAATACTTTATTATAATTGTAGACTGTTCTTAAAAAGTCAGTCAGTCTGCTAAAAAAGCCAGCCTTGTGAGACATGATGTTTTCTCCTACTCCAAGTGTAAAAGTCATCCAGCCTAGTTTCAGAGCATTTTCTCAGGCCATGTCGGTGTGGTACTATAATTATGGTGATGTATGACATGACTAGGAGGGCTGTATAGAGAGACAAAGGTGTCAGCTGTGCTCCCTAACTGAGAAAAGGTAAGTGTGGGTGACAACTATAGCAGCAGTAGGTTTCAGCAGGTTTCACAGATCCCTTCAGCAGTTTGGGAGAGAAATAAAGACTCTTTCATAGACTACTCATTTCTAGTGTTGGGGTTGGGAATATGTCATCTTTTTTGTCTTTCTTTTTTCTTTCAGGAAAGCTCTGTACAGTGTCTCATGAGCACCCCATGAAGAGACAGCTGCTGTTGCTGTTACAATTACATTTTGTTGTTGTCATTGTTGGTGTTCTTCATTTGATTCTTATTGAACGGAGCTGACAGTTTGATTTCACTTGCTTTTTAAATGAAAAGCTTGTCCAATGTATCCCACAGGAGATACAGGTTAATGAATCTGAAGAACTGAAATTCCCCAGTCTTTACTGTCATGAGTACTTCACATCTAATCTGTAGAAGCAGGCTGTAAAGAAAGGAGAATAAACAAAGAGAAGGGTGTATGAATTCAGAGGCTGATCTGATTAATTTTCACTTTGAGGAATGCTGTGGCCATGGAGACCTCTCTGTAAGGAACAGGCAATCACATTAATGAAAACAAGTAAAAGGGAAATACCACATTCTTATGGGTACCAATCACAAAATTGTCACCGATTTAAGTTGCAGCATGATCTTCCTTTGTTAGCCAAGGGTAGTTTTTGTGATCCAGGAATAAACCAAAGGGAGTTTTGAGCAGGGTAGAAAGAGAAACTATTTCCCCATCAGGACAGTGAGACAGCAGAACAGGTTGCCCTGAAAGTCTGCCCCATCTCTGTCCCTGAATAATTTCAAGCTCCAACTTGTCTAATTCCTGAGCAGACTGAACTGACACCAGACCTGGCCATGCTTTGCGTGAGGGTTGAATTAAAGACCTGTGGCCCTTCACAGCTTTAATGGTTCTGCGATTTCTCAATAAAATTGTTACCAGAGGTTTTTCAGCGGCCATCTTTAGTAATGGTTATGCAGGTATTCATAAGGTCACAGGAAACATCTCACTAAAGAGTTTTTCAGCATGAATTGGAAATCTTAGTATTTCTTCTTTTGCTATTTCCAGTAATTAACAATCATGTTGGTTCTATTGGAACTTAATCGATTTTTTTATAAATCATGATAGTCTCCCACAGATCTTCATACTGATAGCTGACCAAGGTACATGATGATGATCTGTATTGGTGGAAATTTGATAGCTAGGAGAAAATGCACGAAATAGCTAAAAATTGACAAAGCAGACAATGGTATTGAAATTACCTAGATTAATTTGATAAGATAGAGTCAGTCTAAAAACAGACTTTGAGATATAGGTACAAAGTAGTTGAGAGGAAAGGTATTACAATAAAGCATTAAAAAGTTTTACTGGCTAATATTAATTTATTATTTATACTTCAAATACCTGAAAGCTAAAATTGCTTTGTCCATAACTACTCACATTTTTTCCTTTGCTTTTATTGTGTTTAGGATAACACACACCTTGTGCAGTGAAGCTGTGTTGTACAGAACAGAGACAGAACAGAGTATCATTGTTTGCAGGTGAGATACAAACTCCTAACAGAGTCTGTAACAGGCCTCTGCCTGCCAACAGTTCTTCATTCTCTATTAGGAATTACTAGGTCTACTTTCTGATGTGGGTCTCCCATCTACCACCTGTTGAAGGACATCTTTACCTTCCTATGTGTAGAAGACACTGCAATCCTCTCTGGGCTCCTCAGGCATGAAGCGTTGCTGTTCCTTGTAAAATGCCATAGCACATTATCATCCTGGCTGAACCCTGCAGCAATGATTCCACATGATATTGTTTAGTTCTTACTCTAGTCTTCTTCACAGGGCTATTCAAGATGATACTGGCTTACATTTATCATTAGGAGCATTGTTTTCTGAACACTGACATAGAAATTAGAGTAATTTTCACTTGCATCTTACTGCTTTGCTGTCTTGGAGTGCCAACATGGTAGTTTCAGGCAGAGGTAAGTAATGGGAGCAAAAGAGGAAAGACCAATTTACAATTGTACTGTTCAGAAAATCAGTATTTTATGAGATAAAATGTATTCAAAAAATTACTTCATTATTTCTAGATCACAGACAAGGTCTGTAATAAGACCAGACACTGTTTCAGCTCATGATAGAAATCATTCAGTGACTGATGGTCCTCAGAAGTCAAAAGTAATAAATATGTGGTTTCATGACACGCAAGTTAGAACCAGATAATGCATTCCAGATCTGCATCTTCCAGCCAATTTCATTAGAATCAGCTGCTCTCTTGGCTTTTGCTTTGGTCTCGGTTGGAGTCAGATATTCCATACCTCCTGATAAACCATAACTCATGAAACTCCTTTTTGTCCTTAATATAGGCTCTGCTTTGGTCTTGTTTGGTTTTGGTTGGAGTCCTCTTTGTGGGGGTGGGGGTAGCTGGGGGGAGAGAATTTGTTGAGGTTTGAGTTGTTGAGGTTGTTTCCCCACTGAGGTTAACATAATAGCACACAACAATCAAAACCTTTCATTTTATGGAAAACAATATGCATATCTGCTATCTGTCCTTGCCATGTGAGTCTAGTACATCTTATGCTCAAAATTTTTTTGTCAGTTTCTTCAATAGACATAGTTTGTATAGATTTATATTTATGACTCTTCTAGTTGATGAATATTTCTCTTGCTAGAGAGATGGAGCTTTGTATGTCAAACCTATTGGGTCATTTGGCTCCAAAGAACACATCTATTGTGTCATTAGAATGGGGCAAGGTGCAGGGGGGAAGAAAAACACCCCAAATCACACAAAAACAAGTAAAAAAAATAACAATGTGCTGAGAAAATCTGGAACACATTCAGGCCTTGAGTCGATACAGCCACTGGGTGTCATTGTTTACTCCACTGAGTAACATTCATTTCTAAACATGAAATGCAGCTGATGTAGACAAGTAAGTCTATTCAGTCATTGCCCGAAATCAGTGATCTATTAATTAACTAACTAATGGTAAAGACTTGTTTTCTTGTTTTCTTTAAATAAAATAATCACCTATATATTAAAAAGTCATTGATCTTATTTTGTCTTGTCCAATGTTTCCTAGACATTGAAGTTTGTTTTTATAAACATCTCCATCATTTTTTTCTTTTTCTTTTTTTAAGCCAAGAAGCTCTTTTTATAAATATATTTAAGTTATTGAGGAAAAGAATGACACTAGATCAATGATACTGCAATTTACAGTTCAGAGATCAGACATACTAAGATGCTGATGGTGGAAAAATTTATTCTTCATGTCCTTCATTTGGAAAAACCAACCAAGATTTGTCTCTATTACATGGTAGGTACTACAGGTTATTTTGAAATAAGATGAGTTATTATTCAATAGTCCAGCTAGATTTTTAGGTCAGCACAATGAACAGAACTCTGTTTATTTTCCCATCAATGAATCATGAATAAAATACAACGTGGTTAGACTTTCAACTGGTGATTGCTGTATGCAATGTCAAACATGATTTTATTAAGTCTATGCTGAACTAGAAGTCCTGGGGAGCATCATGTCAATTAAATCAGCTTTCTTCCACTGTGCTCAACAGCTTTAATATCAGATGGATAGGAAGACCAGCTCATAAATAGAGAGGATAATTCGGACTCCAGAGCCATCCCGTCTCTGCTCAGACAGCCAGTCTGACTGCCAATATTTAGTAGACCAAGTGTGAGTAGATTGGAGTACCAAGATTCTTCTGCCTCCTGCATGATATATTTGCAGCACAAATTGTGTGCTGTTCTGCATTAGTCAACAGTTGCCAGCATTCGGTGCTTCCTGACATCTGAAATGCACCTCATACTTACAAAAATAAATAACTTCAGTATTTCAGGTTGTTTGCTCATTTTAAGTGACAACTGTTGATTTTTTTATAGCTGTAAGAATATCTCATAGCTGTTTTATGTTGTTGTTAGATGATAAATTTTCACAAAACAAAGAGACAAAATAGTTATGAGTAAAGAAAGCAAAGGAGAAATTGAAAACAGAAAGAAAAATATAAATTAACTAGAACTGATAATAAGAATAATATTTCTGTCCTTACTTGCTAAACTTATCAGTGTGTAAGTATTTTCTCATAATAAGTAAATGCCACTCCTTTACTATACCTAAAGAAAAAGGGATGTGATAGACTGAGATGTCTTCAGAAATAAAGAAAAGACAAATTAGAACCCTCTTCTCCTGTCTGCCGTTTTCATGCTCCATCTCCAGGACTGTGATGTCTCCAAAGGCCAATGGCAGGTTGCCTCACTTGACAGAAATGCTGTGAAAGGCTCACTAGCCACAGAGATCAATTAATGAAACTGAGAGAACTTGAAGGGAAAGACCACGCCAAGGAGAAATACAAGTCATAATTTCAAACCAAGGTATTAATTTATAAAAGATTTTGTGTCTGAGACAGTATTTTTGCCTATTCATTTTCCCATGAAAGTATTGGTCAATCTGCTTACAAAAACCCCTGCATTTTTAATTCATTTTGAATTATATCTTCTGCAGAGGTTTTCTTTGAAGACAGTCCCACCATTAAACCCTTCAATTTTTTTTCTTTCTCATTGGAATTGAGAGGATTCTTTTTAAATCAAACATATAGTTTATCTTTCTTTTACTTTTTAATTTTTAAATTTATTTGGATGTCTAATTAAATATGAAGATTGGGGAAATATATTTTCCCATTTCTTTTAGCTATATACGACATTAAAACATTTATGGTTTCCCTCACTTTAGCTGGTTTTTGATACTGTTCTTTCATCTTTGATTATTTTCTGGAAACAGTCCTTCACAAGAGTGGAAGATCCTTAAAGCTTAGGAACATTGAGTATGGACCATTCAGTGTTATTATAATATCATTGTCACTGGATATTAGAAGCTCCTTCCTGTTTCCTGGATCTGTTTTTTTTTTTGACAACCAATTGCTGTCAAAAGATAGCACTGACACAAGTTCAAGATGTGGAGTGGACATGTAATTAGTATGTACTCTGTGTATGTACTTTGGTGGGCCAATATAGAATTCGACAGCGCACTCTCAGGTTAAATAAAAGTATTGAATGAGCAGCTGTAAGTCAGTACTACGTATTATCTCATCTGAACAGTGTCTTGAATAGCTGTATTTTTTTAAAACAAAAACATTTGGAAAGTCAAAATCACACATTCACAAACATGCATATCTCATCAAAATGAAAACAGAAAAATGGCTGTTGTTAGAGGAATGCTGAAGTTCAATTTCATGGCATAAGTTAATGCTCACTACTTTCCAGATCACATTAGCAAAACCCAAAAATATTATTTAGTGCAATTATTTTACTCTTCAGTCAGAAAGATTATCTCAGAGGTAAGCAGAATATTTGACCTGTCCTCGTCAGATAGACATGTTCAGTCATCTCTGAATTATTGTTTTATCAGTTGAAAAGACTCCGAGTGCTTTCAACAGCATCTGACCCAGAAACACTAGACTGACAGTGCTGCACTTCATCTATTAGACTGAGCTTTCAAAGAGTTTTTTAGTGTCAGTATGGACTAAGGATCCATACAAACATCTCTGGCAATCGCTCAGTGGAATTTTCATTTTATTCCCAGACATTAAAACAAGTGCTGTGGTGCAAAGAACAACTGCCATTAATGTGTGTAATCTATTTACTACCTAAAAAATAAAGGTACAACATATCCTACATCCTTTGAACAAAAGCAAAAGCTTTTGTAGAGCCTTTCACCATCTTCGTGCACTGCTGCTGCACCCTGAGCGTATCACATGCAAACAGTTAAATGTTGTTTTCTTTAATTTTTCACTCATCAGTTCATTTAAAAGTGCACAGTACTTCCTCCCTCCTTCTTTCCCTTTCTTCCTTCTAATACACTGCTATTTTTTTTTAATACATATATACCCTCTCTGTGGTGTTATCTCCAATGGTAACAAGATTAGATATTATACATTTGCTAGCATGGTAACTAATAATTAAACTGCTATAGCTGTTGTAGCCATAACCCTTCCTTTCATGCAAAAGGGCAACTCTGAGAAACCATCAAGTAAAATTATTAAATCCTGATTTATCTTTTAAGATAGAAATACAAAACTTTTAAAAATTAGGAATTTAAGGCAAGGTCATACTGGCCTACTGCTTAGACCTGTTCTGCAACGTGTTGAGGTTTCAATAATTGCATTACAATTGACTCCACAGAGTGCAAAGGACATGCAATAAACACTGGAACTGAGAAAATATAAGAATAACTTCCAATGAAAATTTATGGTAAGGAAAGTTGGTTGCACCACTTGCACAAAAGTGATTCTGAGAAACATGAGTATTGTAAATTATTCTTCCACTGTACTCATGGAAAAACACATTTTGTGAATATTTTGATTCTCTGAGTTTCTTAGTGCAAATAGATACTCTCAAGCAATGAGAAAACAGAGGATCTGACAGACCTCCAAAAAAAAAAAAACCCAAATCATTTTTTTTAGAAAGTGAAATTCATTCGCTATTAAAAAAAAAGTAAAAATATCACAAAGTTACAGACTGGTGGCCTAAGTTATCTGTAAACTCTTAAACTTAATGGAAAGAGTAGGTCTTCACTTAAAAAAATTTACACTGATGACCAACAAAATGCTTGCATAATCTTCTCTAAAAGCCCCACGTATTTGGCATTTATGCACTTATTCGAGGTCAATAAGTGCTTATATCACAGATTTCCTGATTATATGCTGATTTCCTTCTAAGATCCATAATGTTCTTATGAAATAAATCAGTAAAAGCCAACATTTATCATTCACATCATCTGCTCAAAACAGATGCAAATGAAAAGCAAATTCTATTAGAGCACCATAAGTGCTTTTTAAACAGTAAAAGTGCTTAGAGGTAGAACAGCATTTGGTGTGCATTAAGGGGTAGCTAGATGGCAAAATGCTGCTTCATCCCATACAGTGTACAATAGTAACTTATGGTTTTAATTGCATTCTATTTTATTCAAATCCACATGTTGTAATTCGTTTTATCTAAGAGTATGTGTTGTATGACTGTAGAGTAACAAACAGTGTGATGCCGCTCCAACCACAGACTACAAAATGTAGAGCGTTTTTTGATGGTGGTGTAGTTGAAGATTATAAAGGATAAAAGGATGAGCTTTCATATCAAGCTTTCTAGTATGAAATCACACAGATTTAACCCATATTTTTACCTGTATAGGAACTATAGTGGAAGAAAACTGTAAACTAAAGAAAATGTTGCCTTGCTTCATGTGACAGGAAAAGGAATTTATCTCTTTTGTTAACAAGCACTTGACTCACTGCATAGCTAATTTTTTAAAAAAAGTCTATGTAATTTTGTGACTATGAATAACATTTGCAATAACAAGTTTTGAGAATCTGTTCTCATGCCCTGTTACATACAATGGTCACTTCCTCAGAGGAGGGAAGAAATCTTTCTCTATGCACAGTATTACAGTTGCCATAGCTTGTCTAAAAGCTTGTCTTTTGTATCACCAGGAACATTTACATCTTTCTAAGGCAGTAGGTGTGAGGCATTGCCATGAGTGAATAATGACTCAGACATGATATGATGAGATACATTGGACATGATGGAACAGTGAACTGCATATCACAATTTTTTAAAAAATTCTTTTGGCCTGCTTTATTTTAACATGATTTTACAGCATTTAAAATATCATAATTTTTCTCCTTAGTTATAGAGCATTAATTTTCCACTCTTCTAACATCACTCCCACCAGCCATATTAAGTTTTTGAGTGAACGGAAATGAAGAGTCTATCAGTGGCAGGAGAAATGAGGGATGGTTGTTAGACAAAGCACTGCCTGCCTTTGGCACATGACTCAGGTTCTCATGGAAATCTACTGCATGTGACAAGTGGCCTGAGATGAAAAATGAAAATGAGTCCTTTCAGTAGTCTAACATTTCACATAGCAGAGCTTGAAAAAAGTGTGGAACTGGAAACCTGAAGCAGAACTATGCAGCTCAACTCTCAATTTTGGCACCTGCTTCTTCCAGTGTCAGAAAATGACACTTGTATTAGAATATGGCACATTGTTTAAGAGCAATTCTACTGTCAGAGAACAGTATGTTCTTTTTTAACTATTCTGTGGAGAACATCTTTTTCATTGAATTTAATTTACTGAGTTGAGTAACAAGTAATATATAGCTTGGTCTAGATACAGACACTGTAAGAAATCACTCGCTATAAACGGCTAAAATTAATTTATCTCAGATGAAATATGTGAAAAAAAACTACTGATGGAAGACTTCTTATATTGTGTCAACAGCCTATTTATTTTTCTGGCCCTGGCTTGGCTCTATGCAAAAGAAAAGCAAGTAGTTGCACAGGGTTGCAACATCCTCTGGGTGTGATTTTTATGTGTCCTTAGTTTACACCACGGTCCTGAAAATCCAGGAAATGTAGCAGCTGCTCCTGGGAAATACTGCTTTTACTTCTTCTTTCCTCTTGCTAGGAAAATGAGTGCCAAACTGATCCTCCCAAGCACTGTCTCACCATTCAACCTTAGTGCAGACAAATGCAGAGTTGGAAGTGTTATTAAGTGTTAAGTTTTTCTTCCATGTTGATTATATGTATGCTAAAGAAAAATTATCTGCACAGGTGTCATAAATACATAGTGTAAAGACCACAGTGTCACGGAGATTCCTGTCTTTCCACGAAGACAGCTTCAGAAAAACAATCTGTCCTGTTGATCAAAGGAACCTGGACAATGGACTGTATGTACCTACATTTACACGCAGGACTCAGGAGTCATCTAAGCATCATAACCAACAAACATTTCTCATCACTTAGAGTCTCTGAGACACTGCCAGAGGGGACATGAGGTGAAGGAGTGACCTATGCTGTTCTGAAGTAGGAGTAGGAGACTACAAATGATATGCTAAATTTCAACCAACTGCTTTGTCTGTCCTAAAGCAACTGAATCTCAAACACAAATAAGGCACCTATTGATTTTATTTGCATGTCACTTACAGCATGTCTAAATAGAACTTAAGCTGACTGAGACAAATGTTTTAACAACAGAGTATTCCTGGAAGGTCCAGCCCGATAATATAATAATGTTTCAGTATTTCATCTCACAGGAGGCAGTTTACCTTAAGAGAATCCTTCAGACAGTTTAAAAGGGTGTTCCTTCTCACATTTTCCTTGCTGCCAGGATAACAGGCAAAAAAGGAGACTGCTCTCCTTGTTTCATGTCAGTCTTTGGGTATGGCTTCATCTTTTCATAGCAAGTGTAATTTAAAGCAACTCCTACTACATTCTAACAATGTCAAGGCCACTGTAAACTGAGCAACAGTATGCAACAGAAGTAACACAGTAAACTATGAGATTTAAGCAATTTTATGAAGTATGAATTGAACCCAACATGTGTAATTTTCAGTACTGTGATTGCTTATTGCTATTAATCTATTAAAAAAAAGTGCCAAAAGTCTCTATGAGGTGCTGTGGGATGGTTCATATATCTTAATATGTATCATGTAATCCTATAGGCACAATAGTTCAGGAAAAGCTGCATTCAGCTGCATCTATAAGGTCAACCAAGTGTTACATATAACAAAGATAAAAACCTGTTACCTGCAGCTGCTCAAGCCAAATCCCACCTAGCTCTACAGACCCCATTCTGAGAGACTTTAAGCATGGAAAGCTGTATGCACCAGCACTGTTGTGCTACATTTTGATCCTGTTCCTGTGATTCTAGTCAGGAAGAGGAGATACACCGATTTCTTTCCATAGCTTCCTAGAATCCTGCCTCCTGTCTGCATTTATGGTACACCCCAACTTTTTTCCCACTTTGTTCTTACTGCAAACCTCTGTGACAGTGCTTGCCCTTCTGTGTTGCCGTGCCTGTTACTTGTGAACACCCTTGAAATAACATCCAATGCCTTTTTTCTGACTCTTCCATGCCTAACACTGCCAGAAAGTGCATCACCAGTAAGAGGCTTTGAAGGAAAGTATCGCATGTTTTAGCCCAGATTGGCTTACAGTTGCAAAAAGTAAATGGGTTTATCTAAAAGACATATTTCTTATACGCTGCTCTATGAAAGGCTCATTCGCAGCATAAAAAGGTAGTATGTCAAGAAGCAGATTTTCTTGAACATTGAAAACGAAAAATTGCCTTTTTTGAGAGCTCAGAGGAAACTACATTAGAGGACTCCAACTGCTCTAGTGTTACCAGGAAGAAAAAACCAAAACTGTTATACTGGGGAAAGTAAACAAATGCAACTGTCTTTCACTAATTTTTTTTTCAATATCTTTTTGATTGATTCAGATATTCAGTTGTGTTTGAATGCTATTTTAATAATATCCTTTTAAGAGGCTGGAAAGCTAATGTGCAGGTACCAAAAAGGTATTTATGGCACAGCAGTTTAAGAAGTTATTCACAGAATCTAATTTTAAGCACCTGATTTGCAGTCCTAAATAGAGAGGCAGTCGTCTTATTCCTCCTCTGTTCAATGCAGGAAGGAAATCCCTCTTGAAGGCAATTCAGAATGGCTACACTGAAAGGATCTCCATCTCTATAATAAAGACAGAGTAAAAGTATGCTATTAACTTCAGGCACTGTGCAAACAGACATTTAAAGTTTATCCACTTTCAGCTGATTCCTGCATTTTCAAGTATTTATTTTATATCTGTACATTAGTATTTTGTGCCACTAAGATCTTTTCCATGTATCTCACCATTGTGTCAGCAAAACTTGTAGTTTCTTTGTATAAACTATCCTATAAATATATATGACATTTAAATGTATCCAGATTGGAAAACATGACTGGTAGTTTAGTTTAGTGATCTCTCTACATGTCTTCACACATCTTAAGCGAATAACAAAAGGCATCCCATCTGTGACCAATACTTGACTTTCCTTTTTTTATTTTCATGAAATTCCACCCAAAATAATAATTAGTATATTTAAAATTCATATTAATTTGTTTTCATATATGCTCATTGTATAGTCTTCAACAAAATTTGATCTTGGATTAACCTTGCAGTTTACAAGCTAGTAAGAACAGTTCTGTAAGTGAGAACACAGAAAAGCAAGCCAGCAAAATTGATTCATGTATGTCTGGAACAGCTAAAGGCTAACTAATGAACCAGATTGAAAACTTTTAATTTCCTGAAGTATATTTTGTCATAAAACAGTTCTCATAAGCAGCTTTTTGGAATTCGGTGTTTTTTACACAAAGTAAAAAAACATAATTTACCTCACTAGAATAGCAGAATTACATAGTGAGTCAGATTACACTTTTGAAATATATAAGGAAAATATTGGGTAAATCTAGCTGGACAGCTGAACTTGCTTTTGAGTGCTTTGCTGGATGAGAGGCCATCAAATATATTCTTACACAGAGAATAAGACTAGATAACGTAAATTCCTCTTTCCTTTTGTATCCGTCTCTCTCAACTTCTTTTCCATCTTTTCTTCCTCATGGTTTTTCTATAGTAACTTGAAAATATTCCAGTAAATGTCCTTAGAGTCACTCTCAAAGTGTCTTGAGATAAGATGAATCTGAAGCATAGAAGTGTATTTCTGAGTTACTGGCCTAGAGTGCTTTTAGATTTACAGCGAACTTAATCACTTCTAGCTTCAAATCTTAGAATGGTAGTCTAAAACAAGCTGGATGGACTGTGTCTCAAAAAGGCCTATTTCCTATTAGTCACTCTAAAGGCAACCAGCTTTCTGACAAGCTGTCTTAGTCTTCCAGTATCATGAGAAACAAAGTATATTATCAAAATTTACGTAGCTGTATTGTGCCTATATCTGTGTGTGTGTGTTGGTCATCTTAGACTTCTTTTGTAAATAATAAATAGACACTTTTGGAGTGAAATTCTGAATGCAATGTGTACACAATGATTTTATGGTTTCTAGCAAGTAGGTAAGATGCCTTTCTTGCTTTTTTTTACCTCCATTACAAAAATTTGATATTTGATTGGGCTAGTACCTGCTGTTGTACTATCCTCATAACAATGTTGTAAAAATTCATTGTCAAAACTTGTTCTCTAAATTAACAAAATATTGTCTTAATCCTTGGGCTTGCAGTGTCTGAAAAATTACTGCAGGCAGTTGAGCTTTTTTGAGAGGTTTCTTCCGGTAATTAGTTTTAATCAGTTTTAATCTGTTTCGGTTTCCAGTTTTCTTTTCAATTAATTTAGATGCAGGACATAGAGCTGTACATTGTAGCAGACAACTCATACCAAGATGAAGTTTATTAAAAAAAAAATCAGGAAAAGTATATTACCAGTAGAGAATAATGCAATTGCCCAGTGAAATGGACAAAGGAGCTGGAGACATGTAAGGTAATTATGATATAAAAGCTTTGGACAGACTTGGAGCAGATGAATGAACCATAAGCCTTGAATGTTGAGGGACTCTCCATAAATATAAATATATTCACAGAACAGTGTTGAAGGGGGGGAATCTTTTTCACAGACAAATAAAAAAGCCTCAAATATATTGAATATGTTTGTAAAATAGGAAATTATTTTGAAAGCTTTCTAGAATCATAGAAAAATTTAAGGTTGGAACTGACCTTTAAAGATCATCCAGTCCAACCCCCTTGCCACATGTAGGGACATTTTCTGCTAGACCAGAGTGCTCAAAGCCTCATTCAACTTGACCTTGAACACTTCTAGTGATGAGACATGCACAACATTTTTGTGCAACGTGTTCCAGTGTGTCATCACAGTCATCAGAAACAAATTTTTCCTAATGTGCAATCCAAATCTATTCTTTTTAAATTCGAATTGCTAGCCCTTATTCCATATCTTTAAGGTCTGGTAAAATGTATTTCTCTGGCTTTCCTATATTTTCTGTGTTTGCTACCTGTGGTCAACTGCTCCTTTTCCATAGGACAGTATTATTCCAATACATAGAAACTGAATAGGGATAATGAATATGTGGTTTATTTTTACTAGAAGAGTAGTACCACATACAGAAATTTCTGATGAAGAGTATGTGTTGCATGGAACATATTTAAGGATATTATTAACATCTCATGTCCCAAATAATTTTTGAAAAATTATCCTTCATAAAGGCTGATAAGACAAACTCCCACTTCTATTCAGCTCTGCTAAATTGTAGAACAGAACTGATGAAGTTCTCTATGACAAACTGAAATCAGTCATCAAAGTTAAAAAAAAATCACGACTAAGCCTATAAGATCTTTCTATTTCTCACTGTTATCCTCTTTAAAAGTAATGAGACAAAGTGGACATGATTTTGTCTTTGATGGCAGGTGTTTTAAGACACAGTATGAATCCTTTTTATACATTCCTGAGCATGAAATCAGGACAGAATTTGAATTATTTGATTTTTCCTCCACATATATATTGGCTTATTGCAAAATAATTTCATTCAGGTTAAAATAAAGGATGATAGAAAAGCTATCCCTCATTCAGGAAGACAGCTGTTGCTACAGACTGCATAAGGCATCAACAAAGAGAAGTTCAAGATTTTGTGGAGGTTGGTGAATGACTGATTATCCTTTACTTTTACGTTTTCTAAAAAATTGTCCCACCTACAAAAGTGAAATAACCCCAAAATGCATCAGTTAACATGGTAAGTAACTTGGTGTAATATCTGACAGACACTTCAAGATTTTTTTGTGTGAAGGTTGATTTATGTTATCAATTATTTGAAAAAATTACATGACTGCATAAAAAAAAGTACTCTATGCATGGTATGCTATGCAATATATGCATGTAAATTGTTCTAAATTGTTCCAAATGAGGCAATTGTATTATTGCAATAATACATTCTTCATGTTCTTTATTATGGTGATATGTTTCATGATTAATGTGTACATAACATCAGACATTGGAATGGGCTGCCCAAGGAGGTGGTGGATTCACCATCCCTGGAGGTATTTAAGAAGAGACTGCATGTGGCACTTAGTGCCACGATCTAGCACTCAAAGTGGTGTTAGGTGAAAGGTTGGACTTGACAATCTCAGAGGTCTTTTCCAATCTAGTTGATTCTGTAATTCGATGATAAAAAATATAAATGAAAATTCTATATATCTTCCTACTTTAATGGATTTTAATAACAAACTAGACCTGTGACAAATCTTGTCTGAAAAACAGAAAATAAAAAAGATTAAAAATGTCACAAAACATAACATACAGCAAAATAGAAAAAAACCCAAACAAATAAATGGAATTTAGTCTTCACACTTTTGAAAATACACTTCTGAAAAAAAAAATCCTTAAACTGAGTCTGCAGTGAGCTGTGATTGATAAACCTCTGCAAATTAGTCAAATAGTAGAATATCTATGCTGTTTAGTCTTTTAATCCTTGGATTTATTTCATAGACGTTAGATTACTTTTCCCCTTGTATAATGTTAAGATCTCTGACAGTATGCTAGAGGCTTTCATGTACCTCACAGAATAATTCAAGGTCAGGTATATATTTGGTCTGCACTTCATTGCCTAGAACATTTCTTCTGTAGTAGAGAGAACAGAAATTAAACAGATATAACAAGAAAGAGAAATAAAAAAGTACCTTGGACATAACAATGAGGGAGACGAATGGGCTGCAGTCAAATTAGCTTTATTACTGTTGGATTTTTTTTTAAATAGATATAGTCACAGATTCTAAACTAATTTAAATTGGAATGGATGTAAATATATCTGGCACTTCTAATTAATTATTTTACAAAATTAGTGATCTAAAATTCATGACGTGCCCCATGTCCAGTTTATATTATTAACACTAGCTTTCAGGAATTAAGAAAACAATCAAAAGATGTTTTTCCTTGGCTTTCAGCTAAATTGAATCTCTTGCATTTTTAACTTTTACCTTTGATTCTTTCAAGACCTTAATTCAGCTGAGAATTTTATCGTGGTATTTTTGGCTAGT
Source organism: Myrmophylax atrothorax (assembly GCA_026770055.1). Taxonomy (NCBI): domain Eukaryota; kingdom Metazoa; phylum Chordata; class Aves; order Passeriformes; family Thamnophilidae; genus Myrmophylax; species Myrmophylax atrothorax. The sequence continues at coordinate 20,678,764 of JAOXXN010000001.1, read as the reverse complement.
AAACCTAATTATAGGCAGTTGGATATTGGGTTTTGTTTGTTTGTTTTTGTTAATAACAATGCATTACATTTTCCAGTGATATTAAAACAAATTAAAAGATGCCTGAGGCATATATAAATCTGGTCCCATAATGTTACAATTTCTTTGTTGTAATCTCTGTGCAGGTTATGATGTAGTTGCACCTTAGTGGTGAGCATGTAACTTATGTCATGCCATTAAAAACCCCTTCTGCAAAGATGTTCAATGGTGCTATATTACATTCAAAACCTTCTCTTTCCTCTTTGATATTACTGGCTTACCAGAGGAAACAAAGTACTTATTTTCTCACTTTTTATATGATTAGAATTTAATTTGAGAAGACTACTTCAGGAATGCTTATGTTGGAATTCTTGTCCCAGTTGTATTTTGGGACAAATTGTATTTGCTTAATAAGAGTTGTTATTAAGTGATAATTTTCTGAAGATAAAATTATGTTTCATTCTAAGTCAAATTTTCCTTATGCAGGGAATTGCAAAGCAAAATGCTACATGAGAAAACATAGGGAATTTCTTGATAATGGAAGGAAGCTAAACACATTACACATTCAGTAAATCTGAACATACAGATAAGGAAATTAGAATCTGGTTCTGAAGCAAGAGAAGAGTGATAGAAAAAAGGGGAGGAATGTATTGAGAAACCACAGTTTCATCTATGCCTGATGTGAGATATCATTGGATCTTTAGTCAATACAACCATGACAAAACGTAGAGAACCTAATCCCACACTGAAATACTTCCTGTGAAGTGCAGCACCTTGGACAGTGCTAAGACATGAAGACCCCCCGGACTCATCTCCAATGATGTGTTAATTATCACAAATAACTAATCATGTTTCAGAAAAATAAATAATTTACTAAAGAAATTTGAAAGTTAGAGTTTACTGATAACTCATAGAAAACTTTACATTTTCTCATTCATTTGTCTATCCAAGACAGGAATTCACAGTGGATTTGCCGTTCTGCTGCTCTGGTTTTGAAATGGAATAACACCGTTGGCTGAAAATCAGAAGAACTGAGTTCTTATGAACTTCCTTATAATGTAGAAGCCAATGACTCGTTGCTTATTACTGCTTAGAATTTTCAACTCAGTTATGACAGGTCCATATCTATCTTAGAAGTTGCTTTTGCAGTGCTGTAGTTTAAAGATAAGATTTTAAAAATAAATCCTTCTGGGAATAATTACACTCTCATTGCAACCAGTATTAAATTTTCCATGATTTACATGGAAACGAAACTAGACTGGTAATAAATGAGCATTTGATAATAATATTTCAGTTAATTGGCTCTCCGTTTGTACAGATTTAACTGTCAGGAGAACAAGACATCACATTTATCTCTGATCATTTCTAGAAAAAAAGAATATTGTGTTAAGAGGATATACTCAACACTCTTTGAAATCAATGTGGATTTTAACTGAATAAAGTCTGAAAGTCTGGTTGAGGAATGAAAAACAGATAGGAAAAATATGGGGGTTTTCCATCTTCTATTTAATCCTTCATTCTATATTATACCCTTCACACTCTCACTCTCATTCTGTATTACACCCTTCACTCTCATCTAATCCAGATGTCACTACATTCTGTAATGAAACCACACCTTACAAGCTATTTTTGCCTCTTATATTTTTGGTTTTTGTTTGTTTGTTTGGGTTTTTTCCATTTCATATACTCTAGGACCTGTACTAAAGGGGACATTTTTTTCATTCTTTACTTGAGTCCATGGAATTCTAGCTATGTATTGAAACACAAAAATATGTTAAATTCTGGGACTAAAGAGTTCTTAAGCTGCTGGTGCAAGTACCTTCATCTTGCAGACATTTGATTTTATTTTTTAACTTTCCATGTCTTGTTCTTTCCATGACCTGATAAGGAGCTATGCCTACTCCATTTGAAAGTATTTTCATAACTTCTTTGAGCTAAGAAGATTGTTAAAAATTCCAGTTTCCATTTTTTCATATGCATATTCATATGTGTAATATGTAATAGCTTTTATTCTAGCCTTCCCTATATCTTGGGGTTTTTTGGTTTTGGTTTTTTTTCTGTTTCTCTAATCCTTCATTCATTAAGAAATTACAAATGTTACTCACATATCTCTTGGCTGTTGTTTTTGTAGGCTGAAGAAATCATGTGCTTTTAATTCCCTGCTCTAAATTAGAATTTTCATCCCCTTTATCACTCAAGTAATCCTTCCTTCTTTATTCCCACATTACATCCATTTGTTTTCTTAAATACGAATAGAAAAATATGTGTGCTATTTCTGTTATCTTTTCAGTAGTATGTATGCTTCCTTTTTACTAGAGAAAGTCTCTGCCACTTCTTCAGAACTGCCTTTTTTCAGATTTGTATTATTGTGGGAATACACAGTTCTCTATTGATCAACTATTACAACTACTTAGTTTTTTATTCAATTACTCCCAACAAGAAAGAAAATTCTGTGTGCAACTTTTCATTATGTGTTACAGATTTTCAGCTTGTATATCTCAGTCTGGTTATAGAATTGTATCATATGGATTGGTAGCGACCTTAAAGATCATTTAGTTCCAATCCCTCTGGCAGCACCCCTTTCCCTAGACCAGGTTGCTCAAAGCCCCATCCAACCTGGCCTTGAAACACTACCAGAGATGGAGAATCTACAGCTTCTCTGGACAGCCTGCTCCTGTGCCTCACTGTCCTCTAAGAATTTCCTTCTGATATCTAATCTAAACCTGCCCTCCTTTTGCTTGAAAACTTTCCCTCCTGCCCTATTGCTACACATCCTTTTAAAAAGTCCCTCTCCAGCTCTCTTGCAGGTTTCATTTATGTACTGTAGGGCTGTTAAGGTCTCTCAGGAACTTTCTGTTCTCCAGGCTGAACAATCACAGCTCTCTCAGCCTGTCTTCATAGGAGAATGTAAGGTGCTACTCAGCAGAATTCTTAGTGGTTTTTTTTAATGGCTTCCAGAAAAATATATTACCAGCCCAGTGATCCTGTATTAATTTATACATCTAATTAACTGTAATGAATGCAAGACCCTTGCATGTGTAAATACATCCAATTCTTTATGGTCTGTGTGTTTTGTAGTGCATAAACTTCTTGATGCCAATCTCAATCAATCACTGAAGTGTATATATGCATAACAATTTACTATATATTTGACTTGGGGGTTTATTCAGGATTTTATGGGTTTGACTTTCAGTTATGCAATGTATTCATTGAGGTTGTGTAGTGCAAAACAGAATTTTTAGGGTAACGGCCCATAAAGGTACAAACTGTCTAACTGAAAAAAAAATAACATCAATCTGCTGATCAGAATTTTGGTTTAACTGTACCCATTAATCCTTGAATTTCTTGGAAATACACTCCAAGGACTGCCATTTTAGCATTCTGACATAGCAGTTAATATTGCACAGAGAATGGTTTGTTAAAACATGTGCTTTTTCTTTTCAGTAGCATTTTAGTCTTTGTTCCATATTTGCCTTCATTTCTGACATATTATTTGTCCCCCACTATAACCTAGTGAAGTATAATAAACCTAAATTCTTAGCACTTTGTAGGATAAATATTATTGTCAGGATATTGTTATACATATTCCTTATAGCTTGGGACATTCCTTCCAATTCTCACTCCACTCAAGAGATCTCACTTAGATCTAATTTTTTACTTTGGTTGGGAATATTATCAGCAAAACACAATGAGTATATTTGTAATGAAAGCACACACTGTGCTGGGTGGGAAATGACATAATGCAAACAAATCTGTTGTCCTCAAAATAGCCGTAATATCTGAAAATCAGCCTCGAAGTCACTGTGTTTTAGATATTCTTGCTGTTGATGTTAAGGGAGTTTTATTTTCTGAAGCTTAGTGAATATAATAAATGCTGCCAGAAAAGATTTTGACAAATGGTTTTCATTACTAAAGTTTGAATGAAAAGTAAGCAAATATAGTCAAGAGTGAAATTAATGGAAAAAAGATTATGCTCTCTGGTAGCCACAAAACTTGTTTCTAATCTTCTTTTTCAGTCAAAGAAAATTAATTGCTGTATATTTTGAAGTTTGAAAAAGGTGTAAATCCTATATGAGGTATATAAACTGTAAGCAAGGTAAAATATATACTCCTGTTTATTTTTGCCCTATTTAGAATTATCATATCACAGGATAATTCATGTTGTAAGGGACTTCAAGAGGTTTTCAGTCCAACCCCCTACCCGAAAGAGGGTTGGTCTAGCCAGGCCTTTAAACCCACCAAGGACAGAGACAAAACAGCCTCTCAGGGTAACCTGCTCTGCTGCCTCATTGTCCCCATGTGAAAATAGAATCTTCTTATACTTCGCCTGAACCTCCCCCAAATCCATTGTCTTTCATGGTTCTCCTGTGCACCACTATGCCAAGACTACCTCAATCTCCTTGATGATCTCTTGTAAGTGCTGTGAGCCTGTTTGGTGCATTGGAAGCTATCCCTTCTCCAGCTTAACCCATCTCTGCTCTGCCAGTACCTCCCCATGGGGCACCACCCTGGGGGTCCTCCACAGACCTTCCCACCATTTATCTATGTCTTTGCTTTGCCAAAACTTGATGGAGTCTCCAAATATGATCTGACAAATACCATGTAAAGGGTTGACCATCCTGTCTTTCAATCTACAGAATATGCCTCTGTTTATATAGCTTAGGAGCTGTCCACCACCTTTCCTGTTAAGGCACACCATGCAGTCATGTTTGGCTCACTGCCCATTACCTTCCACTAGAACAGATTGCTCAAAACTCTTGAACACTCCAGGGATGGGGTAACTTGTTGAAGGGAACATTGCATAAATTGGGTCTCCAGATTTTAAATTACTAGTGGCATTTTTAATTCATAGCAGTTAGTAAAGGGATGTATACACATGGTAAACGTTCTGGTATTGACAGAAGAGAAAATGGGCTTAAGTTGAAATACAGAAATTTCCATTTCCTTACTCTGGACTTTGTCACCCTCACACACCTGTCATTTCCTGAGACCTACTTTGTTTGCATCTCTGATAAGACACTGCAACTGACCCTGGGGTCTAGAGTAGATCAGGAGGAATGAGCATAGACTAGACTAGACTAGAATATTTCAGTTGAAGGGCACCTACAGCTATCCACTAGTCCAATTGCCTGAACAATTCAGGACTGACCAAGATAAAACCCATTATTTAGGACATTTTCCAAATGCCTCCTAAACACCGACAGGCTCAAGGCATCACTGGTTTCCTCTGATCCAGAGGTAGTCTTTTTTCTTCAGTAGACAAGTCTTTTATCTATCTCGATCTTGTATCTATCTAGATGTATTAATCTATCTACACTTGTACCTATTTGGATGCATTCCAAAATTCCTATGTTTCTTACCTACTCTATAAAATAAAACATTATAATATATTTAATCATCACTTATTGAGTAATAAGTTTGATAACTGATAACTCTAATCATACCCTTAATGTAGGGAATTAATTCCATCTGTAGAAAGCTATGCATTTGTAAGCCTATACAAACTTTTTATTAAGATAAGCTTTTGGAAAAGTCATAATAATTTCAGTGTTGTCTTAAAAAAAAGCAGTTCTTACATTTCATCAAAAGAACAATTTTTCACCCAGAGTGTATAAAGCTTTTGAACTGACTTTGAGTGTTTCACATTCTTTTGTTAGTTGTAGAAGACAAAGAAACCCTAGGTATGTTACTGTACCTGTTTTGTTGGCAATTTGACAAAATCTACCAAACTACAGACTTTCATAAACACTTTTTGTGCACAAATGTATACCATAAAAAGGACAGCACATGAAGGATTCAATTTATTTTCTTCCACTTCTTTCTGTCTTCTTCTTTAAAAAAAAAAAATCTATGCAAGTGAGCCTTAAATGCTCTCGTCATATAAAAGGAAAATCCCATCAGCTTCTTAAATTTGAAGGACTAATGTTTGTGCAATCTGGTTTTTTTTTTCCTGTCAGAATATGATAGGTAGATGATCACTTCATTGTTCATGCCACATTAGAAAAGACAGTTGTGTGAAATTATTGGATTCAGACGTGCATGTGTTCTCCTGAGCTTCTAGTTGCCCATAATATCATGTTAATAATAGATGCCTGTATCTTCATACTGGATAATGTCAACCAATAAAGATTCAAATTCTGTAGGCAACCTTGTTTATGTATACCCTGCTTATTCTGCTGAATATGACTAACAAGATGGAAAAGTATCCATAATTGCAAATTGTGGTGGGTTGGCCCCAATCAGCTGTCAAATGCCCACAAAGTCCCTCACAAAGTCTCCCACAAGATGGAGAAAAATGAGGTGAAGTGAAAAGACATGTGAATTGAAATGACAGTTTTATAGGAAAGTAAAAGCTGCCCACACAAACAATACAAAAACACAAATTTGTTCACTATGTCCTATCAGCAGGCAATGTGCATCCACTTCCCAGCAACCCAGGCCTCATCACATGTAACTGTGGCTTGAGAAGACAGATGTTATAACCAAAGATGTCCTTTCTTCCTCCTCCTTTCCCTGAGCTTTTATTGATGAGTGTGACTTCACAAAACAGAGAATATCCCTTTAGTCAGTTTGGGTCAGATGGCTCAGCTGTGTCCACACCCAACCACAACCTCCTTGGGGCAGGGGTAAAAAGCCAAAGCTTCCATACTATGCACCATTCACCAACAGCTAAACATTGGTGTGTTATCAACACTGTCTTAGCTACCAATGCATGGCATAGCACCATGTGGGCTGCTAAGGAGGAAGGTAACTCCATCTAAGCCACATCCATTACACATGTATTCAAGGGACAAAAAGAAAATAGAAAAAGAGAAGGATTATGTTTATACCTTCATCCTAGTTTTGGCCAGGACACAATTTATTTGTGGTAGCAGTGAGGGGATAGAGCTTGGAGCCATGAGGGTACACCTAGGTTGTTATTCTATACCACCCACATCACTGTTGGGGATCAGAAATAAGGAATTCTCTGTGGCTTCAGGTGGAAGAAGACACATGGACACTCCACTGCTATTTTTGTTCCCTTTTTCCATGAGAGAAAGCAGCAAATAGAGCAGTGGGCTGGTTCTGGTCCAGCCAGAGAGTGTGTGCAGCAGTGTTTTTTGTTGTCTCAGTGTGGAGTAATTTAGATGGTTAAAAGTTAAAGGAGAATTACAGTGAACCAGCTGCTGCTTCCCGGATGAAGCTCAGTCAGGAAGGCCCACAAAGATTCCCCAAACACTGATAAGCACCCATTGTGGAGGATGAAACAGAGAGGAAAGTGATGTGAAGGCACTTCGGCCTCCCTCCACAAACATTCTATAGGAAGGAACATGGTGACACTTTGCACCAAACCTGTCCATCAAGAAAGACAGATGCCAAGAACAACTACCCAATTAAGCACTTACGACTAGATTCACTCAAACTTCACCTAAATCCCAAAAAATAGTATAAAAGGAAGTTGGAAATGGAGGAAAATCAGAGGAAGATTTCTACCAAAACTGATGGTTCAGCTGAAGGACTGAACCTGTCTTCCCACCCCCGTACAGGGACACCTATGATGAGAAACCTATGCTATGCTCAGAAGGCAAGCTTGCTTTTACTCCATAACATATTAGTAGATTGTTTTGTATTACAGTTTGTGCTTATGCTTGGTTCGTGCTATTATTAGATGGTTTTAAATACGTATTTTCAGCTGGGCCCTATCATCAATGATCACGAACTTTATAAACTTGTCACAATTGATATTAATAAACTGTTATTCCATAAACTGTTAGAGTCAGTGCTTTATAAGGTGCTGACAGTTTGCCGGTGGTGGAATAGCACATGGGAGGACCTGCTGAGAGGTTTCCCTTACGCTGTTGCTCCAAAAAAGTGCAACCGCATTACCCCGATCTCGTGAATCTGTCCAGTGAAGAGTTCCCTTGCAGGACATCTGACTAACTAGGTTGGATATACGTGGTTTTATTTTCCCTGAGGCACTAATAGACAAATAAATCTCTGTGGGTCAAGGAAATCGGGCATATACCCCTCCTTTCACATGACAGTGAGGTTTGGGGGAAAAATGCAGGCACGGATGTTTTTCTCCACCATTTTCTTCTTTGTCTCAAGAGTCACATGGCACTGGCTGCAGTAGCATCTGGTCGGTTGGACTCTGTGAGCATTTTGCAAGTAATCATCCTCTTTTTATATAGTGTTGTTATTAGTATTGTTGATGTTACTGTTTGTTTTCTTACCTCATTGCTGTTTTCCAGTAAATTGTTATCTCAACCCACAATCTCAGCCTTTTGTCTCTCACTTACCAGGGAGGGTCTGCAGGGAGGGAAGTGGCTTCATGGGGCTTAATTTCCAGCTGGGTTTAAACCTAGACAGCTTTTCCACTTTCTCTTTCACCATAAAATGTCTATCCTTCTCTGGGGAAAAAAAACATCAGTGACCTAAAATTTAAAAAAAAACGTTCTGCCAGTCATAACTTTCAGTATACATAATATATTACCAAAGTTACAGACTTTAAGGTAAGAAAGTGCAGCTAGCCATCATATCTGTCCTACTTGGCTTTCATGCCAATACATTTTAATTTAATAATCAATAGTAAAGCTAGATAGAAAACTGCTGTAGAAAGATCAAAATCTAATTCAAGTTTTATTTAGGTAGACAGCTACAGCCAATATATATATATTTAAAAAGAAAATCTACAGACACTAAGTTTTATCTGTTCTCTGATTTAGAGCACAGAAACAAGAGTCAATGAGCATGTTTGGTCTAGAATTTTTTTTGTCCAGAATTAGATGGGTTGTTGCTGGCACCGACTGTTATTTGTCACAATACTAACACCCTTATTTTTTTTTGTTAAATACCTGATACATTTCCAGGAATTGTGGAAATAATTTTATTTCTGAATAAAATTATAATTCCTAAATATTAATTCAGGAAATTATGTTTATGCAGCAATTAAATTAGGAATCTTTTATAATGTCAGTATCTTCTGAAAAAAAAAAGAATAAATCTAAAAATCAAAATGATCGTTTGTATTTTACCTTTCAATTGCATGTTAGTTTGAATGCTGTGCAATTCTTATCTCAAAGATAATTTGCAATGCTCCACCCCTACAGCATCAAACCTTCCCAAGGAGTCTCCTGCTGTATTCAGACATACTGCAAAATGGTCTTTCTTTCAAGAAAATCACATCAAATTGACCACTAAAACCTTTCAAGATATTTTGAAGACAAAACAACCTCTTTATTGTTATCCTGTCTTGTTTTCTGTCTCAAAGGAAAACTGAGTCAAAGGAAAACTGTTACTAGCAAGTCAAGGTACAGCACTTGACACTTTATCAGGCAGAGTAATATGTTTGCAGGGAGACTGCAATGGAAATGACCTTTACAAGGTATTTCTTCAGGTATTCCCTTGAACAGCTAAAATAACAGAACATTGACAGTCAACCCTAAAATCAAATGAAATCCATTGAATGTAGGGACTGAAATAAGACCAGAGAACCAGGGAAAATTACTCAATAGATGGTTTTAGTCTCAAGCTTGTAGACAGTAACTTGAGATGGCAGGTGAACTGGTGTGAATAAAAACACAGACTCATCTTTAACTTTCTTCCAAGGCTTAAACCAAAATACTATTAAAAATCTGAACCACCACTTTGGGAGATCCTTAAGAGACAGCAGCTTTTAACTGACTCATTGGTTTTGTGAATGTGTACAAACGCATACATAGATACAAAGCTTTTATTTTCACAATAACAATGCAGATTTATTTGCATTTTAATAACATAGTTCTGGTGTTAGCCTTCAAGAGATGTAATCTGCATTACTGACATTATTGAAAAGTGATTTATTCTAATGTGAAAATATTTGTACATTATATAAATAATTACACTGACATGACTAGAAATATTTTTCTTGCAAACTGTTAAAATTATTCTCTCTCTAGGAATAAACCATACTCATCATCTCATTTACTTTTGTGCTGATGCCATAGTACTTACTATAAGGAAAGAAGTACAGAAAAAAAGTGAAACAGTATAAAACAGAATATGGTGTAAATCATATTGAGTGTGTTTGGTGTAGATGCTGATGCATTGGCAAGTAGGTCAGGTCTGCAGGCATGCCCTCTATGAGACAGGACCAGGGACTGCCTAATGCTGGACCCAGTTGTTTACAGATGGCTCAAAAACAGACCCACTGCAGAACACAAGAGTTCTGTCCTTGTGCCAGCTCTTCCTGCACCTCTGGGTCTGGGTAGATATGTCTGGAGTGAAGGAGTGAGCTGGAGTCTGACTAGGGGGGAGGAAAGATGATGTTTTAATGTTTGCCTTTGTTTCTCACTATCTGGACCTGTTTCCCCAAGAAAAATCTGCTTTACCCTTGGTGACAACTAGTAAGCAATGTCCCTGCCTTTATCTCAAACCACTTGCTTTCTAATTCTTGGGTTTTGTTCCATTTCTCTTCCCTCATTCTGCTGAGGGGGGGAAATAAGTGAGCAGCTGGCTGAACAGTTAGCCAAGGTTATCACAATAAGAAAATGTGTTACCATGATGAAAAAAATTTCAACAGCCTTGATGAGAATTCATAAAAACCAATGTGACTGGTTTCCAGATCTTTGAGCAACATGAACAGTATGCTTATTTCCAGTTTCTTCAGATCTTCTGGCATACATCCATCTTTTGGGTGTAGCTGAAAGATATATATGGTGGGAGCTTATGTATTTTTTCCTCCAACTTTTTCCATGTCTGCTCTGTCAATTGTCTGCTTGATTTTTCCTATTGAGTCTGTCTACTGCCAGTTCCTATAAGCTCCAGAGGATGTTTGCATAGAACATTCTAACTCAATAAAATGTAACAATACTTGACAGAGTTTTGCTATGGTTTGACAATGGAAAGATTTGTTCCATTAAACCGCAGGAAGATTTCACAGAAATTATCTTCCTTGAAGTACATGATCAGCAGAAACAGATGGATACCAATATGAAAGGCACAGTATTGTCATCAGATTTCCACAGAACTTTTAACAGTCTTCTAAAGTGTAATGTCTGAGCTCAACTGATTCTCAGGACCCCCCCCCAAAAATGCAGGTATATTTTAATTAAAATATAATGGTACTTTCTCTAATTTTGGGGAGGAAATGCATGCTTTCTGTTGTTATGTTGAGACCTCTTTTAGAATAATAATTCGTATGTTGCAAATTAATCTTGATCTTTCAGACTCCTTTGTATTGTTAATAGTTAATTGAACCAAATTCAAATAATATACTTACTTCATCTGTTAATTTGACTTAAACTTGTGCAAAGACTTTTAAATTCTACATTTGTATCATTTTTTTCCTCTGCTGTTAAATTTTAAAAAAGAAATTTTTCACCATATCAAACCAGACAAAGTAGATAAAGGATTAAAATATTACTACAAACAATGATAAACAGATAAAGGAGTGAAGTTTTCATAATTCACTAATAACATATTTTGTTATTAGTCTTCTTCTACTTCTTCATTTGCTTATCTGTATAACTTAGATCAAGAGTTCAAGTCCTCCAAAGGAGTACTTGCTTCAAAAGGTGGGGGAGACAAGTACAAGAACAGCAAAACAACTTCTGTCTAAAATATGATTTTAGATAAAGGTATTCTTGGTTTTACAGGTTAAAACCTGTATAACATGTTGTTTTCTCAGTTCCCTTCTTTATTCTGTGAGTTAGGAACAAATGCACAGGAACTAACAAGTTTACTTTTATAATTATTTCTTAGTGGTAATGCTGCAAGTGAACTTTTCAGTTTTCCTAAGTTGTAGGCATGGCAAACTTGTATTAGCAATGTCAATATCAAACAAAAAAGAAAGCATCATAAATGACACATAGTCACTGAATCGCTTATGAATGTAGGCTATATAACTTAATTATGTTTTTTATAATGGACCAGGAAGAGGAATCTATGGTGAAAATACAAAAACTTGGCTTCGTGGATAAGATTACATTATGGTGATTTTTTTACATAACTTAATTTGCTATTTTAAAACCAAGAAAATAAAAAGCTGTAAGAACACCAGCTCAGGCTATCAAACCTGAAAATATATACCGAAATAAATTAAAAGCAAAGCAAAATTCTCAATTTCACACAGCAATAAGCTTCTTATATTTCATCAAAAAGACATTTAGTAGCCCATAAAACTTTCATATTCTAAATTTAAATTAAAATTTATAGTATTTTTCACTTTACAGAAATGGAAATTAAAAAAGGAGTAGAAGCCTCCAACAATGGCATTTGCCTATTAAATCTTATCACTTCGTTCATTTCCTCAGAATAGCTTTACAACTCTGGCAATGACTTATTTTGAATACAATAAAATACTTTTTAAGTATTAGAACATGGTCTACATAAAATTCCAGTACTGACCTGGATCACAATATAGTTTCATTGGGAAGCACCCGTACTTTTAATCTAGTGCAAAATTAAGCCATAAATATAAATCTGACCAAGCATGGAAGGTTTTGATAGCAATTATACAAAGGCAAACCTAAACCAATTTTTCATAATTGATAGTAACTCATGTGGTTGTAGATCTGAAGGCTCTCACTTCTCTCAAGCTCATCATAAACACATTTGGGTATTTTTATTATTCTTTTCAATACCGATACATTCCCAAAAATCAAACAAACAAACAAAATCCCTCAGGACACCAGATAGCTCTTTCATTCAAATTCAGCAAGACAGGTTGAAATCTTCCTCCAACTGTTCCAGTCTTGACTAGTATATGCCACTGGCAGCTGGTCACAAGTGGTGTTCCTCAGGGCTCAGTATTGGGGCCAGTCCTGCTATTATCTTTGTCGATGATCTGACAAGGTGATTGAGTACATGCTCAGTAGATTCACAGGCAACAATAAGTTGGGTGAGAGTGTTGATCTGCTGGAGGGTAGGAAGGCTCTACAGAAAGATCTGGATGGATGGATCAATGCACTGAGACCAACAAAGCCAAGTGCCAGGTCCTGAACTTGGGTCAGAACACACCCAAGCAACACTACAGGCTGGGTGCAGAGTGGCTAGAAAGTAGCTCAGAGGAAAAGGATCTGGGAGTGCTGGTAAACATCACACTGAATATGAGCCAGCACGTGCCCAGGTGGCCAAGAAGGCCAATGGCATCCCAGACTGTATCAGAAATAGTGTGGCCAGCAGGACTGGGGAAGTGATTGTCTCTCTGTACTAGTCACTGGTGAGGCCACACCTCAAGTATTGTGTCCAATTCTGGGCCCAATGGTCTTGGAGGTCTTATCCAGCCTCAGTGATCCTGTGATTCTATGAACAGCACTTTATAGACTTGTGAAACCAGGCAGGAGCTCTTCCTAGAGCTCAGACTGAAAAGAAATTAAATTCCATGTCAATATTGTTTTTGAACACTCAGAGGAGTGTCTTTTATAATTGTCTAACATATATTCAATTAAAAAAAAAAAGAAAAAGACAAATAAAATGCATGCATGTGCATTTCAGTACTGCTAGTCACAGAATGAACACTGGCAATCTGAAGAATTTTCTTTCATGAACTTGATATACATTACCAGACTGGCAATATTGGGAATAAAAAAATCCTACAGGCCATTCAGTAGAAATATGTAAAAGGCTTTGACAAAGCAGCATAATGTTTACTTGAAGCCAGAAGTTGTCATCTGAGAGGAAAAAGACTCGCTCAATTAGTGGAATAAGACCATATGTGTGAATCATAGCTCTGGAGAAGATAGATTTATTCATTAGATCAACAGGGTAGTGAACTGTGGCTGCTTACAGATAACTTGTAAAGAAAGTATTTCTGATAATTCATTCTTTTTCAAGCAGGAATTCTAAATAGCAGCCATTAAACATTTTTTCAGCAAATGGACACATAGCATAAATACAATGATCCTTGCTTAAGAAGAATAACATCCTTTAGATTTAAAGTTCTGAAGCTATTTGTCTCACAAATACTGCCAAAAAAAGCCCAAAAGAATAAGGTATTTTTTTAACCAGTAAAAGGAAAAAAAAAATGTTCTTGGGTATAAGGAATTATTTGATCTTTTGAGCAGCATTTAAGTCTGATACTTCATGTGTGTCCTGTCTTTAAGCAATATTA
>JAOXXN010000001.1:20633871-20653713 GCA_026770055.1 Myrmophylax atrothorax | reverse complement strand
GACGCCCCCCCTACCACCACCTCCCCCCCACCCCCCCCAGCATGGTTCCCCTGAGTCCAAAGTAAAAGGAAGGGAAAAACCTGTTGGTGCAGACAATGGTTGGAGCCCTGTCAAGAGTGGTGGTCGCAGTCCTGTCGAGGTTCTGGTCCTCCTCTGGATCTGCCAAGTGGTCCCAGAAGTCCCCAAACCCCAAGATTATATACCTTCAGATGGGAATGCCCAGTACCTCCCCCAGGGTGAGGAGTTCCACAATGGGTGATCTGACTGTGAGTCATGGGGTATTTTTGGAATTATTGATGGCCCATTAGCAGACACGCCCCCTCAGGCTGAGTGTGAAGGTGCTAACGACTTTCTGAAGGGGAGTTCTCACAACTCCTCTCTCACAGGCTTCTTCAACACCCAGCTTACATCCTGAGGGGTCCGGTGTGCCCTGGGCAGCTGCTGCAAATGGTTCATTGTTAACAGTTCATGGGAAATGACGTAGAGGATTTAGAATATCCAGCTTTGATCACACCCACACAGGGATAAACTGGTCCTGGCTTGCTTAACTAGGACAAACCCTTATTCCCACAGCAAGCTAGCAAGCACAAGAGCTAAAAGTGCATCTGTTAAGACCAAGTGTGCAGACAAAATATTTGTTAAATGTTGTAAAGTGAGTAGCAATCCTCCAAGTGAAAGGTTACACTACCTATTTCTATCTATCTATCTATCTATCTATCTATCTATCTATCTATCTATCTATCTATCTATCTATCTATCTAATCTAATCTACCTACCTATTTTATTTGGGGCAAAAAAAGATCATTTCACAAATCTAAGCAAATTTAAGATCCTTAATAAATACCAAAGTCCTTATGATAGCCCAGAGTAGTAAATTCCTGAATTACAATGGGTTTCCTGTTGTAATTGAAATATTCTTTGACCTCGTCTGTTGTTACAGAAGGAGACTTCTTGAGTCATAACAAGTAGTTTAGGCCTTCCAAGATTTTTACTGCTCCCTGAGTGCAAAAGAAGTATTGACAGAGCTACCCAGCCTTCAGCAATGCAATTAAATTTTCAAAGTTGAAAGTTTACTGGGACTTGATGGCCTCATAGAAAGAATTCTACTGTTTGTCTTCTACAGATGAGGTTTTGTGATAAACTCAAAAGAGTTTCATTTCCATCATTCCCTGTTTTAAATGGGATTCAAACATGGACACACCTAAAGTAGTAGTGCTGGCAGTCCTAGCATCAGTATTAGAAACACAATTTATGGGGTTAAACTCTGGACTTTTCCACAAAGAAGTGTTGTAATCTTTTTATATTGCACACCACCTCTAACATTTTCAGACCAAGTAAAAAGGAACACTTGTATGCCAGTGACAGTGCATTGACAGCAACTTTTCAGAAACATTTTTAGTTCTAAGTGCATCAATTTTTTTCTCCTACAACCATTTCAGGACTAATATAACTTTGGGAAAAATTAAGAGTATCTGTCAACCAAACCCTGCAAAAAGACAGATTTAATTTATGACAATTTCAGGGTTTCTTTTTCTTTGATATGTGATTTTGCCAATACCAATAAAAAGTAATTCTTGGTATTTCAAATAGCTTTACCAGGATTATGGAGGTAGACCGGAGCCTGGATAGACTCAGACTCTCCACCAGTTTAGACACACTTGTAGTTCATGTTCTTGCTACCTTGCTGTGGAAGTAAGGATTGCATCCTTGTTTTTCTCTCTATGTAATAGAGGCTTCTATTCCAAGTTCAAACATGGTCTAATTATAATCTCACTTATAATCTAGTTGCTTCCTTTCAGTATTTTTTCGTGTATTTTTGTTTCCTTGTTTACATGGAAAAATAGATCCTAATTGTATCTTTCCAATTGATAATAGCATTTCTTTTGAGAATTGTTCAAAGTTGTCTGTCACTTTACTGTGTGAGGCTGGATCCAGAGGCAGGACACTTCATTCTGATAAGGACAAAATGTTGATGTCAAAAAAGCGAAGACGTTTAAAACTTTATTCCAAAAAACAAGTTATATATATTTGCAATAGCAAAACCTCATACTGCCTGTTAGGGTTAATCAATAATGCAGGCCTGCAACTCATGGCACCATGTAAAGACAATTTGACTTGTTTATGGAATAAATCTCTAAAATGAAAAAAAAAAAAGAACTCTTGGGTATATAACATTTTGACAAACTAGCTCTTCAAGGATAAGCCTTTGATTTTCCTTTTCTATACTTCTAGGAGACTATGATATCAAAAGTTACCACTATAAAGAAATTTGCCTATAGCAAATAAGGCTACTAAAGTGGACAAACCTATTCTTGGAGCCTTGAAGTTGTTCAGAAACTCAGATCAAATTATAAAAATGGAAAGTGAAAAGGAAACGTGCCGGATTATATCAAGAACGTACTGCTGGGAGGCTAATTCCTAGCTAGTGATCTTAGTGAAAAATACTGTAATATATATAGTTTTCCAGCTTTATGGAATAAGAAGGTTTTTAACTTTACACTATTTGTTGAGCAGTAGGTTTGTTTTCAATTAAGTGGTAATTTTCTTTATGAGTTCTTCCTAGGTGGTCTTGGAAGACCAGTTGTTTTATTAAATAAGAACAATCTGAAAAGATCAGGCTTGAAAATAATTTTAAAATAACAATTTAAAAGGACAGACTATGAGATTACAAGTTACACACTTACTATTGAGAAAATTACAGCCCTTTACAGGTGAATTAATTGAAGTTGTCCATGAATGTAAGGATACACTGTCACTATATATTGCCAGCATATTGAAATCCATTCCCCCTTTTCATTTTTCCCATTCTTTGAGATGAAAAAGCATGTAACACTGTAGCACTGTACTGAAAAATGAGCTAATTAATTCAGCTGGAACTGAGATTTAGTAGTGGGAATCCAGTGCAAGCTCCATACACTGTTTGGCTTAGAACACAGACAGAAGTACTCTTGATTTACCTCCAACCTCCAATGTAATGTATTCCACTGTTGTAAGATGAAGGTTCATATAGGCCTGGTAATATAAGGCATCTATTGGACCCATAGTAAGTGTCCCTGTCTCCCCTTCTGAGAGCACAGCATGTCTCCTGGCTGAGAGCTGGTACACATGGAATGTAGCTGCTGCTCTGCAGGGTTGACTCTGCCATACTTGGGTTTCACGATGTAAGGATACAGTAGGTGCATTGTAAATCTGGGCTGAAGTTCAATGATGTGTCTCTAGCATGAACCATTTGGAGAGTAGAGCTTATGGCAAACTAGGCAGCAAAGTGATTCCCCAATAAAGACATGAAGAATTAATTTCTTCATGATTCAGAATACTTAATGTTAGTTATTGTCACCTGAAAAGCCAACAAGGTCCCACTCTGAATCATGCCAAGGGCAAAAATTATGCTGTCCACTTGAATCCTAACAGGAATTATCATTATTGTCAATATGGTTTGAAGAACTCCTTTTCTGTTGAAAAGAACATACAAACTGTAATGTTCAGAATTCTTTCTACACATGGCAAAATATCTAAGGGATCAAAATAACCAGGATCTCTTTTCTATAGTAGAATTGAACAAAAGAGGAATATCTTCTGTTCAATCACTTGGAGAAGGCAGTTGGTCTTTCTCTACGTTATATTCCTTCCTGGAAAGTAAAGATAGGGATTTGTCTTTTTTTTCTTACACTCTAATGTCCTAAAATATTAAAATACTAACTTAACATAGCATTACTAAAAGTAACTGTACCACTCTATAGTTAGATATACAGCAACTTGCCATTTTTTTACAGAAAAAAAACAAAAACATTCTTCAAAGTTTGTATAATAACTGATGTCAACTGCTGTAGCTACTTTTTGGTTGCAAATTTATGCATAAAGCAAAACTTGATTTTTCTACACATTCTTGCAGTGTCTAATTATTGTATTTAATTTTCTTCCTCTTTTAAAGATGATAGTAGTTATAGTCATAGATAAAAGAGTCTGTAAGTATGTATAAGAGTGGTCCTGAGCAGGAAGACAAAGGAACATGTCATCGGTGTTCCCAGAATAATTGGAAAGACCATACAGGTTTTTTTTCCTTGATATGTGTCTGTACTATTGTCATTACTATATCAATCAAACACTTCATAACTTTAATAAATAATCTACCTCATTCAGGAGTTTGGTTTTTTTTAATTTCAACGTTTATCTTAGAAATATTTCATATATTTATTTAACTTTCCTCTGAATGAACTGGAAACTGTCTGCAGTTAGAGATATCCTTACTCTTTTAAAGTGATAGCATTAGAGTCTGGATTTTTGATTCTTTTTTTCCTGAAGTATAGTCCACAACTTCCTATGAGCTAGAATTTTCACTCAAATCCCCTGTTATTGTTGAAACATCTTTGTTCTTGCCTTTCCTCTTTGTCTGACATACTGCAATGAATTTTTTTGTGGTTGCTGCCTGTAGTCAGCAGTATGTGGGGCAGCAGCACATAGACTAGAGGCTCTGAGGACCTTTACAGCTTTAATTCTTCACTACAGGATGATGCAAAAGGGAACTCAGTTGCTGAGGCATTTCTTTCAGTGTTATAGTTTTAGATGGTACAATATTGTCCATGTTGTAGCACTGTCAGCTTTTTCATGTACCTCTTACTTTTTCTGTCCCCATAAGGATGAAAACAATAAAATATTATAATAATAATAATAATAATAATAATGAAAATCCAGCAACAAATACAGAATCAATTAAATCATATCAATAACTCTTCATCAGTTTGTGGTCTGAAAATGACAGCATTATGTCTTGTCCATCATGCTATCTTTGTGGCTGCAAAGATGAGACTGAACAATATATTTTAGTTCTGTTTTTAATATGCACTGGACTAAAAGGGGCATAATTTCATTGAAGTTACAGTATTGATAGTGCAAACCAATTCTATAAATTATTTAAATTCATAATTTAAATTATAATGGAAACTGTAACATCAACTACTGATTTAGCTTCACCACTTATTAAAGCACTCTTTTCCACTGTCTTTCTCATTGCCTTTCTACCACATGCTTTATTTTAAGTTGTTAAAACTAATATGTCATGTAGTTCTATGCAAAGGTGAAACTGTAAAACACCCAGGCGTGTCAGGGCACCACAGGGAAAGGCTGCCCTGAGAGAGGCAGCTGGGAGCTGAGAGCAGCCATAGGAGGTAGGTCCAACAGGACCATGCCCTTTCCATACAGGCCTTGCCAGGCAGCGCACAGCAAATGAGCAGAGCTGGGATGGGGGAAGTGACCCAGGACAGCTTAGAGCCCTCCAAATCCTTGGCAAAGTTGCAGCAATGGGATGGACCAAAGTCCGGCCAGGATCCAGCCCACAGGTTGGGGTGAGGATGGAGACTGGTGAAGTGAGTGGCCAGGGACCAACACGCCTACAAGTGTTCAGCCTGGAGCCACAGACAGGTAACTTTCCAGTGAGAGAGTGTGCCCAAAACTATGGAACTGAGTTATTAAGACATATTTTACCATAGCGCTACATGAAAGTCCTGACTGCAGTACTGAGAATTGAACCTCCCGGCCTCAGCTGTGTTATAGACTGGAAAAACTCACAGAAGCAGAAAGACTCACAGTCACACTGAAGAGCACAGCACCAGAACATATCATAACTCAACAACACAAAGGCAAAATGCAAAGGCAAAATCTATTCTGTATCCTTACAGAAATGAAGGTGCTTTCCAGACCAAGTTTGTTGAATTTTCAAGTGAATAGGTCACTCTTTTTCAGCTCTCTGAGCTGAAATATCTAACCTCAAATATGATTGTTTTGTTATTTTTCCAATGTCTTTTGCAGGAAGTATAACCTTTCTTTGGATGTATTAATTACTTAGGAAAATTTAAGATTATGAGCTATGAATGTCTATTAATTGTCAAAATACATTTCCATGCAGCAAAAAACATACTCTAGAAAACTTACTTTTGAAAGATGACTGAAATTATTTCAATAGAATAGGTAATACCAAGAGTATAAAAGTAATATTTTCTATAAAGGGTCTAAAGGAAAGCAAATCTGATCTTTAGATAAGAAGATCTTGTTTAAAAAAATCATCATTCCATAATATTTTCTTACTTTGGGTTTTTGTTACACAATGACACATATCCAATGGTATTAATATCTGCACTATAGTAAGAATAATTCAAATTACGTACTACTATAAAATAATAGGTGATGATAGGTGATGATTGCAATAATAATGATGTGTCATAGATTTCAAATTTATAATACAGAAAAAAAGGAAGAAAGCGAAGTTTAAAATTGAAAATAAATATGGCACCACTCTGTAGAATATGTTTAAAGGTCCACTGTCTTCTAATATTCCATACCAGAATGTATTGTTCAGGGCAAGAAGAGCAAACAGTAATTTCTTCCATTTACGTATTTTCTTTAGACAAGTGCTCTTTATAGGGCTTTCAGATGGAACAGAAAATGGGAATTCTATATTCTTTGAAGCAATAATCTATCAATGATCTTTATGGGTCCCTTCTAGCTCAAGATATTGTATGATTTTATGGTTAAAAAATTACCCAAGAAGTTTTGTCTAATCAGAAAACCATAAAATAGAAGAAGGTCAGAGGAAAGGGGTTTGCTGGAAACAAAATAAAACAAAGCAAAACCAGTTTTAAACCCTGTCTTAGTGAGCTGTGGGAAGACTAGCTACAGCATTATTGAATACGATCAGGGGAATATATCTTCTGTGAGACTGAGGCTGCACAAAGAGTGACCCAAACAAAATTTATACAATATTAATTTGTTAATTTTTCTAATTTTTCATAAGAAATTACATAATAAACAAAAGCATTTTTCATAAATGGGTGAAAGCAAGGAAGGTAGTAGAGAAGTGGATTCAAACTTTATAAGATCCAACCTTTTTATTGGTGCAGCAATACATCAGTAATAAGGAAAATGCGGTGTGATGAAGTATACCTCTAAAATTTGTTACTTTTGAGATGTTAAGTGTGATACCAGAGCCTAGTGAAGAATTCTCCACTTCTATTTCCTTTTTTCCCCCACCCACCCAGCAAAGGTATGAGGAGCTATGACACGTACTGATATTATGACAGGACTAAGAAGCTTAGAGGGACTCTATTAGCACTGTCTTCTTTTAATATTTCCCAGATTATATTCTAGCACTCCATGGTACAAATCTGTCTTGCATTCAAACTGATGTGTGGCCTGGATTGCAATATCTATAGCAAACTCACTGGCTTTAATTTGGTGTGCTAAATAAATAAATCTCAATGTATTATAAATCTTGTTAATTTTTGATCATACTACATAAGGCAAAAGACCTAAATGAGACCCTAACTGCCAAGTTAAGCAAAGTCAGGATTAGGCTGCCTTTCTTTAAGTAAAAAAACCACTGTATCAGATGACAAAATAACTTCCATCTATTTCTATAATCCAGATACTTTCTTTAATTCATGTTTTCTTTGCCATGAAGAAGGAGAAAGTTATTTGTTTGCTTAGAAAACCACTAACAGGACTCAGAGAGCTTCAGGAGCCAACTCAGACATATCTTTTACATGAAAAAGTACTTTCTACTACTTTGGATGAATTCTGTGGCCTACCATTACAGAATATGCTCTGCATAAGGCTGAAGTCTATCTTAAAGGCTGACTTATTATATTGTTAACTGTCTCACAGACAGGTGAGTTACTTTAGGTGTTCCATATTATGCTATAGCAGGAACGCTCCCTGGATTTGTCATGAGCTACTCAGAATTCTGCTGTGGCTCAGTGCTACAAGGAAAGAATCATGTGCCTGAGTGATATGCAGCCCACCTGAGGACTAACCTTGTGTTTGTGAAGGGAAGGAGACGTTTTGTCATTAGCTTAAATGAGAGGAGCAGTACTATAGTGAACTGCGCATCTGGCTCAGGATTAGCCTCAACTGAAATAGTGCAGTGTAGGCAAGGATCTAAAATGAGCAATTTTTTTTAATACAACAAGTTCATCCTCCCACAAAATATTACATTCATGTGAATTTAAGATATGCTTTTCATAAAAAATACCTTTACCATAGTGGGAAATACATCCATCAGCAAAGGCTCATCAGCTGGTGGCTTAATAGTGCGAAGCATGAAAAAGTTCTTCTGTCTCCTTGTGCATTTTAACTATTGGTGTCTGTTATATTTACAATATAAGTGCATCACAGCAATGGGATGTTCAAGTGGGATGAATTTTGTCCTCTTTTGACCTTCATCTATTCCTATCAAAATCATGGATTTTTCAAAATTTATTAAAATGTCAGGAAATTGCTAAATTGTGATTTTACGGCATAAGTCAATACTTAGTACTCAATGAATAGTTGTCTCATTTTGTCTTTAAATTATTGACACACAGAATAAGAAAGAAGATTGGGGGTTTTTTTTCAGAGTATGGATATGATTTTTTTGTATGGTTGTTTATGTAACTTCTGACACTCGGATTTTTAAGCACAGTGGAAAAATTATACAAAGCACATACCTTACAAATTCTTGCACACAAAGGATTTACAACACAGAATATTTAACTATGAAACAAACTTCTGAAAGAATTGTTTACTTTTTTATATTAGCTATTATCAAGAAAGTGCGATATTTTCATTGATATCAGGATATTAAATTTTCTCACATTCATTTACATCATAAAACAAAGGAGTCTTCTGAGGTTGGCTCTATTCACTGGATGAATGCACAATGATTTCTTTTTTCTTTTTTTTCTTTTTTCAGAAGATCAAAATGAGAAGTAGAATATGAATCAAATGGGGGAAAAGAGTAAACTTTGCAAATAAAGATTTATTGCTGCAATATTATGTTCAGTTTTGTTGCAAACCTCATGATCTTTATAGATGTCTATTTGTTCACAGACACATTCTCCAGCATTGGCACCCTGAAATCTGTGTTTAATATAAGCACTATTTGCAGATGTCTTCTGGAGAAAACACAAAAATAAATCAAGACAAAACATGCACATTTTTTAAAAGCCACTGTTGAATATGTACAAGTGAGATTTCATAATGGTCATTTCAACAAAAGGAATGTGTTTGTTTGAATTCTATGGAGAATTTTCCTTCCCTCCCCTTAATATACAGCCCATTTCATGGATTACAGTTGAACAAATTTTATGGTGGTATCGAATTGAGAAATGCTGGCATCAAAACTTTAATAAACACGGTGTTGAATCTTTGAGAATAAAGACGTCAACCATGGTTTGACAAGTGTGGCACATTTTGGAAAGAAAAATATCAGAGTAACAGATAGATAATTAAAACATAATTTTTCTAAGAAAGTAGGGGTTTATTTAGTGCTGTTTTTTTCCTATTTACTGCTCACTTTACTTGCTCCCTAGCCCAGATGATGGTCCCAAAGTGCCTAGTATTCTATAGGATTGTATGTGATTGATTGGAACTGAAACCTGACCTGCTGTATGCCATTTCACAGTGGTTTCTCTTCTTTAAGGACCAGCCTGGCAAAGCCTTGCATGATTGGTCTGGGCTTACTGTCCTTTATAAAAAGAAAAATTTTTGAGGAGTTAGAAAACCTGTCTCAGATTTGGAATTCTTGTTTTCTTTGATGGTGCTTGGGTCAGTTTCATAATCTTTTTGAAATTTAGTTACCTATTTCTGAACAAAAGTTTGTATAATAGTTTCCTTCTTCATTCGCAGAGGGAAGAGGTGAAGAGGGAAAAACCAGCATTTTTTTGGTTCAAAATAATTGTTTCTTTTCCTAAGAATACCATGTGAGAAAAAGTGCCATCCATGGTAGTTTTTTATTCTTGGTAAATAATAAGATATTGCATACAGAA
Source organism: Myrmophylax atrothorax (assembly GCA_026770055.1). Lineage (NCBI taxonomy): Eukaryota > Metazoa > Chordata > Aves > Passeriformes > Thamnophilidae > Myrmophylax > Myrmophylax atrothorax. The sequence continues at coordinate 20,643,916 of JAOXXN010000001.1, read as the reverse complement.
AATGTCATAATGTATGTAAGAAAATACAAATTATTAGAATAATAACACCCATCCCCCAACTGTAATGAAGAATTTGAGGGGTTTATGCTGAAATTCCAAGGGGACAAATATGGTAATGTATAAAAAGAAGAGAAAAATATTATTTTACCATTCTCCTAAGAGACTCCACGGTATGTGAAAAAGGAAAAGAGAAAATACAACCAACTACCTGTTAAAGTTATAAGAAAACCAGACCAAAAATGTATTTTGTCTCTTCAATTTTCACAGTAGACTCTTAAATCTCCCATAAAGTGCTTTTCTTACCTGGTTTCCAATCCTGACGGTAAAGAGCATCAACAAAACTTCAAATCCAACTTTTGTAATATTTTTTAGTCTTCCAGTTGGCTTCCTTTTCAAATAATAGTCAATTTCATATGACACTGCCAAAGTGTAGCTAAAAGTCACAGATCTGAAAACAGTTTAACTCTTCAAGTTTCTATAGCAGAAGATATTCTAAGAAGCAATAGATTTTTTTTTAAGTCAGACTCCCTCCAAATCATCAACTATTATAGGCTCTGAATGCCATAATTTTGGAAGTCAGAAGTGACTTAAGATGTTCTTAAATAATAATGTTGGGAAGGTCTATCCTCACATGGGCTAAGTAGACCTTCCCTGTATGAATATAGAGAAAATCAGAATAATTATTTCTAGTGCAAATGATTAATATAATCACAACTTAGGAAAGAACACTTGTATCAATGGAAGACAATTCAATAATATATGGTGGAGTCATGATTATGAGAACATGTGGGCAAATAGAATAAGTATTAACCTGATTGAACAGCAGCATATAAATACAGTGTTCTCTGGTGCCAATAGCAGAAGAATGAAATATTCATCAATGAAGATACATTAAAACTCCATATTGGTGATGAATGTCACTCTTTAATTGTCCTAATCTAAAACTGCAATTTGCCCTTCTTCCATTGCTTTAAGCCTGTTAATGGCATTATTTTGAAAGGTATTTCCTACTATTTTTCATATGCTGGTGTAGCTGGTCTGCTACCTTGTGGCAATGAACTTGTCTCTTTCTAATTGTATGTGACTGTACCACTGTGAGTGGTGCTTGCTCAAACAGTGTATCAGTTTGATGTTATTCTAGAACAATTGCACCAACATGACAATGTTATGAAACAGGGTTTGAAAATCACCCAAGCTTTTGGGAAAATGAACTCAGCTAAAATGAATAATGGCAGTTTACTTTTTCTACCAGGGCAAGATCCCTAAATTTTTGACCGTGTTTATATGATCTTCACGCCATCCTTGTCACCATGAAGGAATAATTCCAGGTATCAGTAACAAAAATTGCCTCTAAGCAATTTAAAGGGAGAGAAAAGATCTCATTTAGTATTACAGAAAATAAAAGAGTTAAAAAGAAATTCAGTAGTTTGCATTCTCCTTTTGTTTCTGCAGCTGTAGTTTTCATGTGTTCACCTCACTTCTTCAATGTCATCTTAGATTTTAAGTTGGGCATAAGGTTGTTCTAAGCCCAAAGAAAAAGAAAAACAAGCAGACAAAAATGACTGCAGACAGGATATGAAATGTAATTATATCAAACAAAGCGCTCTTGAGACTTATATTCTAAATTCCGTTCAATTATTCCAGAGCTTAAGCAGCCCCTAGCAAAGACTATAAGGTTTGTTCTAGGTCAATGAGGCCATATAGGTGTACTCTGAAATTATTTATAAACTGAAAGAGTATAAATGTGCAGGCACACAATTCTGTCCACTCTTTCTTCTGTTTAGACACAGAAATTCATAGGCATTGTCCTGAAAAGAATCAGAACAAACTGAAGAAATAACATTTATATTATTCCCTTTCTTGTTAGAGGAAGTATGGGGTTTACATCATGATCTGAATGCTAGAAAACCAGAGAACAACTTCTGAAAGGCAACTGCCTTCAGACATCTGGGTTCTCATCTGAAGGAGCACTTCTTGCTACTTCATTAGGGAAGAGGTAGATGGGCTTTCAAGTGCATAGGAAGAGGCATATAAAGTTTTGGTTCCTATGTTTTTCTGAGGTAGGAAGAAATCAATGTCTCAGCCATTCTCCTTTCAGAAATGCAATAGAGGGCAGGTAACATTCATGGACAAGATGTAGCTACAGTGCTAAAAATGGTCTTGTGACATGATGCAACCTGACCTACAGATAGGGACACAGTACACAAGGCACAGAAGGCAGCTAGTGGTTTGTAACCAGCTTCTTCCTCTCCCCACTTCTTCAAATCCTGCCCTAGTTCCCCATCTAGTACAAGACTTGTATAACAGACTACTGCATTCTCACTTGTCAGCAAAATCTGAAATTGTTTAATACACAGCTTACTGTGGAGTGGTCTCTAGTAATCTGGATTTGAAATGGTAAATCTATAAGTGATGATAGCAAGCTCAGACAATAACGTTGCAATCAGTCAACATAGCAGAACTGAAATGGCTCTTACGCAGTACCATTGCTACATGCAGAAATTGAAGTTAATGAAACAGCATTTTGGAACTGCAAACTACATCAACAATTTACAGGCAACTGCCTGTAATAAGAGGACTAAATATGGCCTTATTACTGTTTCAGGTTGCTTCCCTTCCTCTGTTACAATCACCAGCCTTCATAGCAGAAAGTATTCCCTCTCCTTTAAGTTCTCTCCAAGAGACAGAAGTGAACCTAATAGAGAATAGTCTCAACTGTTCCTAATGAGGTCTTTAAAACAACAAATGGCATTATTATACTGATTTCACTGAAGGCATTGATTGCACTGTAAACCCGCATTAACATCTTGTCCAAGAACAGGAGATTTTTACAGGTGTCATATGTAAGCTACAACCAGCCTGGAAGGAACTAAAGACATCTTAAATAGTAGTGTTCTTTAAAATACATTTTATAATCTTAAACAAATATAGTAGGTTAGCTGATGAATCATAGAACCATCTATATGTTAATTTTCTTCATACTGGATTATATATCATCCCATGACTTAGAAGCTTTTAATCCTGGAGTGGTTACTGATGACTCTTGATCATCCTTGAAGTCAATTCTCCACAAAGATCCTTACTAGATAACAGAAATGGATGTCCAAAGTCTATGCTGTAATGCAGTATAGTCTCAAAATCTCACCTCAGTGATCAAAGCTCATCTAAACTGTAACAGAGACAACTTAAAGCTCATTTCCTGAAGACAGTGCAGTATTTTCACACTACAGCTGAGCATCCAGTTTATTCTGGGTCTTTCAAGAAACCTCTAGAACAAACTACAGAACATTTCATTGCTCTTTGTTTCTTTTTACTCACTTCTTTCTCTTCTTTTCTGACCTCAGTTTACTGTCCTAATGTCTTTAAGAATTGTCTTGGCTTCTATTAAGTCCTTCAAAAGGTTTATGTGCTTCCTTGCTAGACAAGTTCTTCCAAGCTCCCATGGCTCTACTTTCGATAACACTGATACATTTCTCAGTGTATTTCTTGGTCTACATTTCTTCTGGGTCTTTGATTTTTCATAGAAAATGGTGACTTTTATGAAACCTTGTTATCACTGCCACAAATTCACTGCAGAAAGCAATCAGCCCTGCTGCAGGATATAATTCTAGAATATTACAAGATCTCCAGTGTCTTTATGAGTACTAGTATATGTAACTAAATCCTTTTGTACAATCTTACAATACTTGCTGGAAGTCCAAGGACACTAAACATCAAATCTTTTTACTAGTATCACAAAAAATGATTTTGTTCTGTAGACTTAAAATAATTCTACTTTTGCCATGAGTTTGCCATTTGCAGTTGTCTTAAGTCTATTCCTTTTTTCACGTCTCAGTTAAACTGGTAAGAAAAAGGTAGGTAAAATATGGGATCTGCTTAATTAAAAAGTCATGTTAGCCTTCCCATGATATTATCTTCTAAAAAATATGCCTTGAAACCAATGTATTTGGAACAGAACAATAAACTGAACAAGAGAGGAAAGACTAATAATGATGGACTGTTTTGATCCAATGGTGCCATATATCAAAGTTCTGCTAGAACTGGAAATACTCAGATTCACTCCTGTTAGATACCGTAACCACTGTCAAATTCTTTTTAGAAAGGAAATCAAAGAAAACAATACACAGGAAGCCCATATGACAAAATAACCAAATGACTTCATGATTTTTATTCAATGTATGACAGCAGGACACTTGTGCAGTAATACCAATGTATTTTTGAAATAACATCAGAATATCGTGCTGGAACAAGTAATAGAAAGGTGTTCCTGTCCAAAAGAGCATTCCTCCTATTACAAAGTGGGAGGATTGTTAAAGGAAATAATGATTAAACACAGCTTAGCAATCAGAGACTGCAGAACTCCATATCCACCATGTATTCACCACCAAGTGGCTTGTACCAATCATAAGGTATTTGTATTTTGAAAAGAGATTACAAGAAGATTAATAGTGTTGTCTTCTAATTTTCTTACAGAGAGTACTTTCTGTACATAAATATTGTGCTGGAAAAAATATAATAGTGCGTATGAGAAAATTTGACAAATGGGCAATCTAGGTGAACATGGTTGGCAAGGTGGCACTTGATAAGATTTAAATCTGTTGTGCTAAGGAAGTGACTGCTGTGGAATGGCTCCCTCACAATGAGCTCCATTAATAACTTAGATTTGATGATGGCATGTGGTGTTACAAAAATATATTTGAATGTTCACTTAGTTGTGTGCCAGACTGCCACACAAATTAGAGTTGATTAATGTTGCCAGTTGGGACAACTATAGATTTTTGAGTTGCCTCTAGTGATTCATCAGGTGCCCCAATTCAGTCTGCAACTTCTGTAAAAGCAAGGTACTTACAACATGCTCACAACCTTAACATTAATATCAGTGCTTCTGTAGCTTAATAGTTTTTTTGTGGTGTTCTGTTTTGTTTTGTTTTCTTTGTGGGCTTTCTGGGGGTTTGTGGGGGTTTTGTTTGTATTTTGTTTTTATTGGGTTTGTGGGATAGTATATTCCAAAGGTCACAGAAAAATCTAATCATCAGGAATAAATCCAAATGCTTCAAACATTGTTCTGTTCAGATTTGCACTGTCAGTTTAATAAGGCAAGAGGCAATGGGCAGAAACTGATGCACAGAAAGTTCCCTCTGACTATGAGGAAGAACTACTTTATTGTGCAGGTGACTGAGCACTGGAACATGTTGCATAGAGAAATTGTGGAGCATCCCTCTCTGGAGATACTCAAGAACCACCTGGATGCAATCCTGTGCAATGTGCTCTAGGATGACCCTGCTCAAGCAGGGCGGTTGGACCACATGACCCACTGTGGTGCCTTCCAACCTTACCCACTCTGTGATTCTGTAAATATCACAATGAATTGTGTGAGTATTGAAATACTGCAAGAATATTTTTCCTGTGCCATTATGGGTTGACTGAGAAAACCAGGTAACTACTGGGATGCTAATGACCCCTTGGAGAGTAGATCTCAATGCTGAAAAGCACTATGTATGAGATTTTGAAATGCAGTATCAGATGGTACATTTCAGGTTTCCTATCTATCACCTTAGAGCACACTACTGAAAGCAGCTTGCAGAAAGCAGAGAGATTAAGACATGTTAAAATAATATTAACATGTAAATTCTGCTGAGTGATATTGCAACCCCATCCATAAAAGTTCAATTTCACTGGTTAGGGATACACTTTATCAGACCACTTCTACCAATCTCTTAAATTATCTCAAATGAAAAAACTAGTCTTAACCTGTTTCAGGCAAACCTCAATGATACTAAAACAAATGCCTCATATTTATGCCAGTTTACAGCACTGGACATTGAGTAAAACTGTTGTGGAATACACTGAATTGGGATAGATGACACATGGTTCTGCACTCTGTGTCCTGGAGAACTTTCCGCAATTGAAGACAATCATGGCAATCCCATAACAGAACACTATGCTCTAAGAACTTTATATGACTTTTTAAAAAATGTTTACAAATTATTCAGACATTTGATGAGGTTTTAATGGCATCAGAAAGAATATGTCTAGCTTTAGTTAGGTTTTAAATTCTGTTTATGGAATCATATTAACAAAAGAAAATTTTTAGGATGAGAATATATGTACATGTTGCAGTCCACAGCTCAGAGATGTCCGTTTCTTTGACTTACCAATAAAAGGGGCCCTTTTTAAGATTAGATTCATTCCAGTTGACTTCAGTTATGACCAGAAACCTAACTGAATAATTCAGAGCTTACCTAAAACCAGAAAGGAATGGTTTATGACTGCTTGAGTTTCTAAAGTCAGCTTTTGGCAGTGAAATTCCCATACTGATCCTTCACAGTTCACTGGGAGTAATTACCCCACCTGCGGTTTGTTGGCATTGAGGCACAAGTTCATGAGGGCTGACTACATGCAGAATATCTTGCTTTTCTGACAATTGACCACCCTGGTTTTAATTTTTTTTTACTACATTCAAACTGCCTTCTGGCATTGTATATGTTTAAGGGTAAAACACAGAAGAGGTAAAGTAACACCTTCAGTTAAATTTGTCTTTTTTTCACCCCCTTCAATGTATCAACTTTTAAAGGTAAATACGGCTTCCAGATCTGGGCTAACTTTATTCAGAAAATAAATTTTTCACCTACTTGTCTTTTTAACAACTATTTTATTTGTTTATTTATTTAGATTTTTTGTAATTTCTTACAATAAAGAAGATAAACTGGAGTATGCAGCAGTCACAGTACCATAGGACACTGTGAGAAATCTCTCTGCCCCTTGCTTGGATATTTCGGATGTGGCTGACTAATTCAGGACTATTAGGCAGACTGAGTACTCATACTGTTTCTGTGAAATCAAGAGTAGCATTCATATTCAGAACACTACACATATTTCATGGCATTGATTCACACGGAAAGACTGGACACCATGTGCAAATATGCATAGGAAGAGATTCTGTACTCAGGGTGACCAGATCATGATTCTTCACACCGCAATTCCTTAGATGTATTCCACAGGCCAAGAAAGAAGGCTCACAAAGTCAATAGTCTTCAAAGACCATCTCTATTATGGAATTAGCTCTCCAGTTACACTGATATAGTGGCAGTATGTAAATGCCTTTCACAGGTCTACTTGAAACTAGCAATGACCAGCATTTAATGGTGTTGTCTCCTTTCCTGCACCAGTATCAAATCATCTGGTGTCATACAACAAATGAAAATGTGGCTGATTATATTCCCTGGGTCTGGACACTGAGAGTATTAATTTCTCATTTCTATCCTGTCTGCGACATAGCAGGTTTCTGTCCAGTATAGAAAGGACCCTTTAAAAAGTCATCCAATATGTACAAAATAAAAATTGTCCAAGATGTTGGCTAAAGGCATGCTCTGCCAAGCCAATGATTTTACTGTTTTTATTATTTATTTTATTGCCTGACACTATATTAACATAATCCCTCCCCACTCCTTTTTCATTCCTGGAAAAGTCAGTAATAATCACATTCAGTGGAATTCTGTTACAGGCCACTAGGTCAGAGTAAGGAGAGGGAGGAAGTCTGCTTTAAACAACCTGAGGATACCACAGAATCACAGAGTAGTTGAGGCTGGAAATCACCTCTGGATTTTGTGTAGTCTACCTCTCCTGCCCAAGCAGGGTCAGGTAGAGCAGTTTTCTCAGGTTTTTGTCCACTCAGGTATTAAATTATCTCCAAGCATGGAGACTCCACGGCCCATCAGGGTAGCTTTTTTTACTGATTACCAATACAGTAAAATATTTTATCTTTCATTCTTGCATATTCACACTGACCCATTGCTTTTTTCTTTTCACTGGACATCACAGAAGAGAGATTAACTTCAATTTTTTTACACCTTCCGTTAGATATGTATATACATGGGTAAGATCTTCCTGAGCCTTTCCTTATCCAGGCTGAATAGACCCATCTTTGTCATTCTCTCCTCTTATGGCAGGTGGTCCTCTATTCATCTTTATGGCCCTGGACTCCACTGCAATAAGACTGCACCTTTCCTGTGCTGTGGAGCCCAGCACCAAACCCAAAGTTCCATATGTATTTCACCATGGTTGACTACAGAGGAAATATCAATTCTATTTGCTAGCAACCCCAATCCTAATGCAGTCCAGGGTGCTGCTGGCCTCTTTTGTAACAAGGACAGAATGCTGGCTTGTATTTAACTTGCTCTTCGCCACCAGGAGCACTAGTTTGACATTACTGTCAAACTAGTCTTCAGCCCTTTGGCCACCAGCCTGCACTGGTGCAAGGGCTTATTACTCCCTGGGTGGAAAACCTGGCATTTCCTCTTATTGAAGAGATTCCCATTTTATTTATTCTCAGTTATGCTTGGAGGGTTTCAAGCTTCAACCAAGCCCTAAGCAGTCTGATCTGACCCCAGAACTGCTTTGGACAGGAGGCTGGACTACAGACCTCCTGACTTCCTGCCAGAGTTCTCTTGTGGTTCAAGTGAGAGGTGTTTTCTAACTCTAGGGGTTACAGTCAGTGTTGCAATTCATGACATAGCACAGTTTTCTAAGCACAAGTGTTGACTTGAGAACAGATGACATGTATGAGGAAAATCTATGGGAAAAGAACAAGTTGTGCTAGTAGTATTCACTTTCCATTTTCTTCAGAATTCACCTGTGATATAACCCAATAGTATATTCAAGAAGTGAACTTTGAGTACGTTGTGCCCACTCTCTTGTTCACTCTGTTATTTTTTTTAGTTTAATCTCTGTTGCAAATATTGTTTCTTACAGCTTAAAGTAAAAATAGTATCAATAAAGATGTCTAAAACTGTGTTTCACCAGTGTCATACATTTGGCCTTACTACAGTGGATTAATAATTCTGTGTAACTCTTCCCAAAATATGTGATTTGTATTGAAATATATTTTTTCTGGCCTTGGGGATTTTTTCCCCTGTTCATACCATGTGCCCAGAGAGATGTTCATTACACTGAGAAGATCTGTTGCAAACCATAATTTTTCACACCATAAAATAGATGGTACAGTGGTTATTGTGCAACTCTAAGATTTGCAAGACTTCAACTCACTTCACTGCTACACATGCAACTTAAGTAAGTGACTTGTCTCCTCTGTAGCTTGGTTTCCCATTTGTAGTCCTGATATAGTCCCAGTTTGGTGTCTTTCAGGACTGGTGGCAATAGAAAGGTATGACAGTAAAGAAAGCCATTAAAGTATTTAAGGAGGAAAAATGCAAAAAACTCTTGAGATTTTGTACTGTCATCAATCACTGAATTCTGGTGTCATCTGAAATTCTAGCAACAAGTTATATAACTGGTTTTATTACATTTGCAGGTGATGTATATGTAATTAAGGGAGTTTCCCACATCACCTATAATTTACTGTGGTCACTGATTAGGATGGTAAGTTATAAAAATATTAATACCAACTCCTTCATCAAGGCACATGAAAGACTACTGTAGGAAACACTGACTCTTTTCTAGACATGTGGAAGACAGAGTTCATAAAAAAGCAGTGTTGTTCCAAAAGCAAGTTATCAGCAAATATGTTTTCTTCCCTAAAACCTTGCTCATGTTCTTTTATGAGTCATTATTTCAGAACTGCATGTTTCTAGTTTAAAAAGCTCAATTACCTGGTTTACATGATATAAGGAGCAACCATAAGCATGAAATTCCCTTTGATTGAAAAGGCTGAAGAAGTGCAACTAAACCTATTCAGCTGAGACCAGTGTAACATCTGCTTTGTCTGCAAATTGTTTCCTTTAACAGTTTGTTTTAACGAGTTGGAGCTTCTCACTTCAGCTCCTGGGGTTTTCTTGTTGTTTTAGTTGTGGGAGGGAGGCATGGGCTGCGATGCTTTATCATCTGATGGTATCTTGCAGTTACTTTTTCCCTTTAAAACAAATATAAGTGGTCACATCTGTGTTATAAAAATTAACATATTTGCAGGCAGTACTTATGTAGGAATTTATCTATACATCTACACAGTTATTAAATCATCATCATGGCTAGGCTTCGCGAACGAAGATTTGGGAAGGGCACTACCCACGCTTGCTGCAAGCGTGCTGAT
>JAOXXN010000001.1:20605680-20616129 GCA_026770055.1 Myrmophylax atrothorax | reverse complement strand
GCTTCTTTAACACCCAGCTTACATCCTGAGGGGTCAGGTGTGCCCTGGGCAGCTGCTGCAAATCGTCCATGGTTAACAGTTCATGAGAAAAGACATGGTCCTGGCTTGCTGAACTAGGACAGCAGTACAAAGACCGTTTCCTACTGTACTTTGTCCACAAAATGTGTTGCAGGGGGTAGTGGGGAAAGGGGCAGCAATTCCACTGCAGAGGGTGTTGTTCTCTCAGGAGTCCACAGCAGATCCAGGAAGCAGTGACTTCTCTCTCCAGAGAACAGCACAAGGCTTGTAGAGTCAGGGGGATGAGCCAGGGGAGCTCATTTAGGATTCGTTACACCAGCCCAGAAAATGGTGGCTGACATCCACAGCAGCTGGGGGAGAGCAGCATGGCAAAAACCCAGAAAAAAACCCTCTCTCCTCCTGCCCCATCTCCCCCAATTTTCTCCCCAACCATTAAGTTGGAATGCAAAGCCATTCCTTTCTTAGCTGGTTCTGAGAACAGGTAGGGTGGTGACTGGGTTTCAGATCACAGACCTCCAAGTTCGTAAGGGAGAGAAAAAAATCCATGAAAGATTTTGAAACTGTAACATTTAGCTCCAAGATTTGCTATATTCAAATCATTAATTTCCCTTGAATTATTTCTTTTGGTGGTGTAGCAATATATTTCTTTTAATTTGGACATTTAGACTCTTACCAAGCATCCCAGAGGTTTTGCTAATGCATCTGACTTTCCCCCTTATTACTATCATTTCAACACTGGTGCTTTCTGTCATTACAGACTTCACTGTACTTTGCACCAGTGTCAAGTTAGTGTGCTTGTAGAATACTCCATCACATCTATGTATACACATATATGTTATAGTTAATCTGCAGCTCTACTATAATTATTGCAACTGTTTAATTTGATTTTCCACAGCAGTTTAATCTTTAGCAGAAGTTTACTTTTAAATACCTAAAAAGAAAAAAAAAAAAAAAAAACAAATAAGAAAGAAACATATTTTAAATAAGAAAAAAATCCTTGCGTGTATTTTCCAGGTTTTATATCTGACTTTTAAGTCATTCATTCAGTGTTGCATGGATACTCACTCTATATATTCTTTTTTCTAGTTTGTGCTACTATAAATACGTTGAACTCAATGTAGTTATAATAGTAAGAAACTGGATTAATGATTGAGTGAATCAAACACATCTTTAGGAGAGTAAGACACTGAAGGAAAATACTTATGTCATAGGTGAAAGAACCATAATCTAGTCACAGGGTCATAGGGTAAAAAAGGCCACTTTTTTCCCAGCTTTGAAACTAGTGTGCAAGGTTTGAAGCCATGATGGCAATCCTTTTACTCAGTTTGCTGTCATTCAGGAAAGAAAGCTCCTTCTCCTCTTCCCTCTCCATCCCTCCCAGCAGTAGCTGTGGAAGATCATTGCTACATCAGGCACAGACTTCATTGTAATCTTTAAGGGAAAGGTTCTCAAACTGTTATCATGACTGAAACTGAAGATTAATTCATTCCCATATATCACCACACAAAATGGCAGGATTTGGAAGTGACAAAAGAAGATTTTAACAGTATCAAGACAAATAATCAAGGTGATCACTAGCACAGGTCTAAACTTGCCCAAATTAAAATCAAATAGCAAATAAACCTTCTGTTGTAGTCTATGGCATTAATTAAGCATGCAGCTCAGTCTGGGAGTTTGTTATTGCTCAAAGTCCCTGAGCACTCTCTAATTCCTTGAGAAATGTGGCTATAAGTTTTGCTTACTGATATTACAGCTGACATATGGCTTCTTCCACGGACTAATGCCAATGCAGGCTATCCCCGTGAAACTGCTCTGTTTCTCTTGACCTTCCACTGGAGGCTGAAAATTTTATCCTGTAATTATTCCTATCAACATTTTCAAATATTAGAGATGAGAAGATGTCTAGGATGTACTTCACTAAATATATGGGTCATCTAACTTTACCACTGAGGATTTCAAAGTAGAGTAGGTAAGCACTTTACGCACAGAGCACTTCAAGAACTGAAATCAGTCTGTGGGTTTACAGACAAAGAGAGGCCACTGGCAAGAACCACAAGGACATTCAGATTTCCAGCTCCTTTGATTTCAGTGGGATTTAGGATTGTAAAAACCTTCATATATCTGAGCCAAAATTCACCTGAGCCCATCTAATGGAGAATATAGAGCTTTTCAATTATGTTGAATCAGATAAAGATTTCTTTGTCCTTTCAAAAAGTGTCACTGTATTTTCCCTGAAATGCAGATGTACAAAGCTTGATGGTTAGTTTTATCTCTTTCTCTGATGCAGTGGACTTTATCACACATAAAGAATGTTTTTGGCATAAGGAGAAACCAAAATGTTTAAGCAGTACAAATTGAATCAGCAGGATACATATTAATTACGGTCAGAAGTTATTGCTTCATTTACAATTACTGATCATGAATGTATTTTACAACATATGTAATCTAAAATAATACTGTATGATACTTATCTGTATTCACTAAATACTTTTAAACAAACATATATGCATACAGAACAGTATCTCTACTTTTGTAGGCATTATGGTTTTGTAGCCTAGGACAGAAACCTGTGGCTATTCACAGCTCTCCCAACAATATTTTTATTCTGTTATATTGACATTTTCACCTCTTCACAGCACAATCTAACTTTAAGCAGTGCTTACTCAGCCGACAACTGGGAATTCAAATATGTAGTGAAGTTTGGGGATGACAATCTGGCACCAAGGGGACCTGACAGATAATAAACTTGCACTTGAATTGTAAGAGGCTCGTATTTATCTTCCATCGTTGTTTTGCTTTTAACAGGTGACAGCATGACAAATTCTGCAACTCTATGTAAAGCACATGACTGCACAGGTGTACAGGTTTTGGCAGGATGGCTGTCATGGTGCTATGTCTTGAATTATTCAGGGATGTTTTAGTTATTGCTGAGCAGTGTCAAAACCTTTTTTGTTTCTCATATTGTCCTACCAAGCAGGCTGGGTATGCACAAGGAATTGAGAGTGATCAGAATCATGAGAGCTGCCCCTACTGGCCCAAGGGATATCCCACACTATTTGCTGTCATGCTCAGCATATAAAGTGGGAGGAGGAGGAAGAAGAAATTTTGGAGTTATGCTGCTTGTCTTCCCAAGTAACCATTACTGCCTGCTGATGGGAATGAGTTAATGAATTCCTGATTTTTCTTTGCTGCACTTGCAGCTCTTGCTTTACTATGAAATAGTCTTTATATCAACCCACAAGAAAGTTCAAACTCACTTTTGCCCTTCTGATTTTCTCTCCTATCCCACAATGGGGGCATGAGCAAGTGACTACGTGGGCTGGGATGTCCTTTAGGGTTAATGCACAACAAGAGAGTATCTTAACCACCTTGGTTCAAACAAGTAAAAAAAAAAAAATAGTAAATTTTAATCTGAGAGAAGAAAGAAAAAATATACTACCAAAAGATTTATTGCTTTAAAAATCCAGAATGCTTTCACAAGCTTAACAAGTTTTCATGATTTTATTCTTTCAGCTTCATAAAAATTAGCTCCATGAAAGCTTGTATTTGCTATGAGCCACAGAATACAGCCTTTGAACTAAGTTTATCGTTAAATGTACAGAAATCCTATTTATTCAAATATTTTACAAGCATTAATGCCTTCAAGTATTTAATTCTACCCTTACTATGCAAAGGGGCATCTGAGAACTCATTTTTTGAAGTTTCATGTGGAAAAACATCCAAACACAGCCAACATTATTTTCTCCTATCCCAAGACAGTTGTAATGGTATTTTTTCCTCTAAGTAGGTCTCATGAGCAACAATGCAATCAAAATATTTGACTTAAACAGCAAATGGTATGTGCCTCTGATTAATAAGCACAGAATTGCACTGACAAGGTCAAAACAAAACAAAATATATATAATTTATTGAAGCTATTACTGGTAGATACTACAGTCTGCAATGTCATGAAATAGCTACATAAGAAGTTTCAGTGTCATTGCTCAAGTGGACCTGATCTAAGCCAGCAGCGGAAATGTTCATCTCCCCTTACAACAGGCATCTTGCATCTAGATCTACAATCTGACTGGGCTAGTCTTCTTAGATTCTCCTTTTGTTCATCAGAAAGATACAGGCACTCTAGCCTCTGAATAACTATTTTGGATGCCTTTTTCAGAATGAGATTAAATCCCCAATTCTTTTCATAACACATAAAGCAAGTTTCTTAGTACATAAAGGAAATACAGACAGCTAGTAAAGAGATATATGTAAGCAGCAGATAACTTTTAATCATGTAATTCCTAAATATTTGCTCTACATACAGTTTTGTCTTTGGTCCTGTTAAACACCCTTTCAGTTGAATTTTATATGTGCTCATAACAGATATGTTTATATGACATGGGTACCATATGGTAAAGCAGTTCTTTGAAGAATGGGCATAAGGAAAATGGAAACATTTTAAGAGACTCAGCTATAACATGCCCTTGTTGGTAAGAAACCTTGGGGCAGCAGGAGATATGAATGTCAGGATAATGGAGAGTGGGAGAGAAAACTGTTAGGAGAGAAGCAGAACCAAGAAAAAAGATTACTATGTCTTTACAGACCTTGCTTCATAAGAAGAGACAAGGCTTTCCTATTTCCTGGTTAATTTCTGTTTGATTGATATCTAGCAAATGGAGCAATAATTTGTCATTTTTTTAAGATGGTAGAGTACAAATAAACAGCTAGTTTCAGTCCAAAAATATTCTCTCATTTCCTTTCATTAGAGTGAAAATTACTGAAATAGTGACAAAATGTATATACATAATGCAGTTTGGGTGAAAACCTGTGTTAGGCTTTCCTTTCTCCTGTAATTCACTAGTATAAATGGACAGGACAGTGCCAGCCATGTTCTGTGTCCCTGCAAATTTGTTCCAGAGACTCTAAAAATGAAAGGTTCAAGACAGCCACTAAACTATATCCACTACATATAAGAGACTTAAATGTTACATCTTATTGCAACAAATTCAAGTCAGTGTGATTCTATGATATGCTATGAAACAAAACCTAATCTATTTTAAAGATAAAAGCATTTTCAGTGAGAACTGGTGACTAGAATAGGGTTAAATATGAACAATGACCTGACATCACCAAGTGCTTTTATTCATTTGAAACTAATGTTAAGCTTCACTTAATCATCATATTAAAAGAGTTCATGTCATAGCAGGACACTTACTTTTTGTGAACATAATGAAGTGCTCTTATCTTTGAAGCACATCAAAGTTTTCTGATTGAGAATAGAAGTTTTTTCAGCACTCTCCTCTACTGTAGTGATAGAGAAATTGAAGGTAGAATATAACATTATCCTGTGTGGATGTTCAGGCTGAATGGACATATTGGTAATTGGTGAAGATGGAACAAACCTTCATGTTCAAAATCCTGCATTAACAAGCAAAAATATTTGATGTATTATCTGGTTACAATATGAGCTAAAGGATGGCTTCAATTTAAGTGGCTCCCCTGAATGCTCAATCAGTTTGCACTTAAGATATGTGAGGGAATTTTCTCAGAATTGATGAATATGAAATATTCATAGTGGGGCAAAAGCAAAACCCTGGTAGCCTTTCCCTTCATTGGATCACTTTCTGCTTCTTTGCCCAGTAATATCTGAAATTACAAAAAGAACTTTTATTTTCCTGAGAGCAGGGTTCCAACCCAGTACCAGTATCATTTTCATAAAATGTCAGCTTTTGGCCAGGCTGATCTAATGACATCAGTGGATCTTCTCATCAGCCTCTCCTGGAATCCTCATCCCAGCCCTGAGCCCACAGACCTCTGCAGCCTCACCCATCCCACCAAGTCACTACTGCAGATAGGAGGAGCAGCCGGGGGAACATCACCATGCAATGGATCCTGGCAACCAGGCAGCCCTATCACACCCACCTGCTCCTGGTTTCAGCAGATTGCACCTAATTCTCATCAGGTTTCAGATTATTTAATCTTATACCTAGGCACCCCTACTGTGTATTATTGTAGGTTAAGCACATGCTTTCCTAACAGGGTTCCCTACCCTGTCCACAGCACTGGACCCCATTTTAGCTCAGGTCAGGGCTGTTCATACTTTGAGGACTAAAATATTTTCAACTGGATAACAAATAACAGTTGGCTTTGCATTTGCTGTAGTCATTCCACAGTGATCGACAAATTTTCAAGTATCTCTCATTTTCTTGTTTTAGGAGATATTTGTAATGGAAACAGGGTAAGACTGTCTCTTTTTTTACAAAGGATCATTTTCAAAGAATATAATTATACTGTTTTAACAATTCTATTTAGCTGATATTGTCACAGGAGAAAACAAGAACATAGGATAAGTAAGAATGTTGAGATTTTTATTGTTAATTCCCAGGATTTTATTTAATACATCTTTTCTCTTAAGCTCTTTTTATGCTACAAAATACCATTCACTGCTATAACACTTTGTCATAAACAATAATATTAAAGTCTTTGTAAACTGTTCCTTTCAATATAGTCAGTACTAGAAAATACCTAATCAAAATAAAATAGTAGTTCTCGATTTGCCAAAGTAGAAAATACTGGCAATGGAGTACAAGCCACAGACAATGTCATTCTTATATTAAATTCCTCTTTAGATACAGATTTTAAGCTGTTTTTGCAAGATTGAGCATCTTTATGTCCTCCATCTATAGCATTTCCAATTGTTTGCAGTTGAGGCTGACTTAAAGTGGTTAGTAATAAAGTGCCTACTTCATCACTACTAAACTCAGTCCACAAGCTGCTTTCAACTTTAAGAGATCCTTTTATTTCCTGCAATATTCGGGGTGGAAGAAGGAGAGAGAGAGGATGCTAGAGGGACATCAACAGAGGTCTTCAGTAGTTGCCACGGAAATGTGTAATGAGGTAGACTGTGCCTTCTCATCCCGGGACAGTTCAGAGCATCATTGCTTCCCTGTAAAGAAAGCTACAGGGAAAGATTGTAGAAAATCATTTCAGATATTTTCAGGAGTTACAGTCTCTTGCACAGGGTAGACCTGCCTTATTTTGCTGAACAAGAAATGTGGTAAATCCTGTCTTTGTCCATTCAGGTGGCTTCAGCCCTTGATAATGCCCTTTCTACAGGATATTGCCTAATTATAGTTCCCAGATGATTTAATCTTATACCTAGGCACCTCTGCTGTGTCTTGTTGTAGGTTAAACACGTTCTTTCCTAACAGGGCAGAGCAACCCAGCAGGGGTTGCTGTGAAGAGGACCATGAAGGAAGGTGAATGCACCTGACACCCATCTTTTCTGAGAGAAAAGAAGCCCACACTCTAGTATTCCTTTTGCCCTATGCAGCTGTCTTAACCATCAACTGGGCAGCCCTTCTAAGGTACCTACTAGAAGGTATTCAGTCTTACTTCTCAGGTTACTGGAAATCACACCAATTTCCTTCCTTTCCAGTTATTTTGTGAACTACTATGATATTATTACAAGCTGAAAGTCTTTGCATTTTAGCAAAGTTTCTTATAAAAATGTTCTTTTCTTCTAAACAACAAATTTACCAAAACAGACTTTCATTGCTTGCCCTGAAGCAAAAAAATACAATAACAAGTCATATGCCAACACTCAGGGCAACCAGAAGCTGAGGTATAGAATATGTAGGTTTCTTTAGCATTTGAAAGCAGGCTAATATTCCACTTTATTTTTTATGCAGGAACTTATGGTTAAGTGAGACCCCTCCAAGCTCTCCAAAACCAATGAGGCCAGGAATCTGCTCTCTACATCTGCTATGGTTAAAACACATGTAGTGTTTTGCTGCCATGACAACAAACATGTCCATCCTGATTTCACTCTTGAGAATATGGAGGATGAAAAAGCATTAAGTTACTATAGCTATAGGATGACAAGTGTCACAGAGAGGGTGAAAAGTTTATCCATTGTTTAGAATTATAGTTCTGTTCTCAAGAAGAATGTACTTATTTCATAAATTGTTCATAGGCAGTTGCAGTTAATGTCTTAAGAGTATATCAAATTCCAAACAATCTGAGGAAAAAAATAGAACTATCTTCTCAATAGTTTGCTTTGATATGTTTTTACTCACCAGAGTGATTTGGGGGATTTTGATGGGACCAAGTAAAAGGCTGGAAAAGTTCCTCTTCACTTTTCATAGAAAAATAGAAATTCAGCTGGAAAGAATTAACACAAATTGAAAACAATAGCTTAAGGTGTTCCATTTGTAGATTAACATATATATGCTTCATTATTCAGATCAGCTGCTAATTCTGCAGATGGAAATCAAAGTACAGGAGGGAATAAAAAATGAAAACAAGAAAGAAATTTGCTTTAATTTAAAAAAATATTTTTTTTGTCTTTGTCTTGAAAGAAAAGGTATATTGAAAGATTTTTTTTAAGATTTTTATTATTATTTGATATGGGTTTTTTCTGAAAGTCAAACTTACGATAGTTAAAATACTGTGTTTATAAGTAGTATTGTGGAAAGGGATTTGTGTGGTGTGGAATTTCATTTATCCAATCAACTTTTCAAATACTTCTTTCTGCAGAAGATAGAGAAACACAAAGCTCACTTGTAATTTAGGAGGAAAGTACAGCCTAATTGATAATCACCTGAGGTCTTCAAAACACCTTGATGTCACATCAAACATTCCAGTCTAAGCCAGCTGAGCACTGTATTGGCCTAGACAGACACTAGCTACTCTGAGAAACCCACTGGGAGCCAGACACAATTTGATGTCATTAGAATTGTGTATTATTAATATATGTATGTTAGGACTTACATATCAAAGAAGTAAAATATTTCCTGGATGGAGCACAATTGCTTACTGGCAAGACTGCCTGGAACTTCAGTCACTGTGAAGCAAGACACTGCTGCTCTTTGATATGTAAAGAAAGATTTAAAGTTACAACTCAATTTTATTTTTCTGTCTTGCACTGTTGGTTGATCCTTTCTCACTGCTGTTTTTGTTGCATGCCTGACAAGGTAGAGATTCCTTGCTGAGGTTTTATGTTGTGCAGTGTCACAGAGTGACAAATTACTTGACTTAAAAGATTCCTCTTCATTGCTTATTCTTGAAGAATAAAATTATGATTCTCTGCAAAGAAAGTGGGGGTTTCAGTAGAAAACTTTAGAGCTACTAACAGTCCATTGAAAGCTCAGAGAATCTGTAGTGGCAGATTCTATTATTTTTCCCCTCTTGAGGCATTCATTGTCTACTAGCAGCTACTCCACATGCTGCTCTAGATTAGCCCAGTCTCCATCAAGTCACTCTCACTCCCCTGTATGGTGGACAGAATCTGAAAGGCCTAAGTGACGAAAAACTCCCTTACAGGTCAAAACAAAGACAATTTAATAGACAAATCTAAAACACCTCCTTGTGTGGGCTACCTTGAAGAAAGTTAACTCCCTCTCAAATAGACCCAGTACAGTTAGTTTCAATATTTAGGAAAGCTACTTTGAGATTTAGGGTTAAAGTCAAGTCAGGGTGGATTTCCCTAGACTATAGAAAATGGAAGCCTTTTCTTAGCAGCATGGAACAAGGGAGGTGGGAAGGGAGATCAGAAGGTCATCTGGCCAAAGGTGCTGTGCCAGCCAGGGCTTCTCTGTTCTGAGGTTTGCTCTGCAGTGCTCGTTCCTAATCTCCTCCTCTTTAGCCATGAACTAGTGAATATAAAGGAAAAACTTGTCCATTTTTTCCCAAAAGAGACATTTGATGCAGATATTGTATAGACACAACTTGTTTTGTTTTGTTCTGTTTTCCCAGTGTAAAGGTAAAACTGCAAATGAGCCAAGAAATCTCACAGTCAAAACTAGAATTTTCTTTCCAGATTTCACACTTGTGCATGGACATACACAGAGCCATAAATAACTTCAGAATGTGACTTCTTGTCATTAAGACATGCTGAGATAGAAGATTTGTGATGAAATGTCTTCTATCCAAAAGATAGAATGTGACTGCTTTGCTAATCCTTAGGCTGTTCAGAAGACTATATTTTGAGAGAACTGGCTGATCATCTCCAAACAAGTTCCTTATATAGCAGTTCATTACATATTTTAATGTAGAGTGGAAAAAAGTAGAAAAATCTTACTAAGTATATAAAACAAATAAAAAAATGTGAACAGAAATAAAAATATCACAATAGCTCTGTTCTTGTTTGAACCTAGGGAAATTAGAATTCACAGAAAGATGAATGTGAACAGTATTTGACCTTGTATCTGTAATGTACCATGGATGAGAATCTTTGGTTCTATACATAAAATGTGTGATACCATTTTATTAATTAACTATTCTTAACATAGTGCAAAATCAATATTATTGTCAGTGATAGCTTATATAGATCAGTATTTCGGATAGTGTCCATTTGATTTAAATGTGTTTCTCCCCAAAATTATGTTCCAAAATGTAACTACAGTAACTTCAAAAATAAAAAATAGTATGTTTAAATAAATCATTAAAAAT
>JAOXXN010000001.1:20572637-20595171 GCA_026770055.1 Myrmophylax atrothorax | reverse complement strand
GGGGGGGGATGGGGGAGAATAATAAAATTTGTCCAGCTGGCAAGAAACTACTACTATATAGAAAAATAATATACTTATTCTGCACTTTTTTTTCTCCTATTTTTAATTGTTTCTGTTTGCTCTATAATGTTCAGAGTCAACAGGTCAGCATGTTCATAAGGATTCAATCTAGTTTTCTGTGCACCAGGGAATTTACTTCAATGTTCTTTGAACTGAGATTAATAGCTTAGCTAACCCTTTCTGATCCTGCCATTTTGAAATGTTTTTAGGAACATCCAGTTGAACTTATTTCCCTACAGAGGCCTCATCCACCTTCTACGTCTTGACTTTCACTGTTATTTTTTTATGAGTGAGAGGGTATGGATCCTACTGGGTTCAGATTTCACTGCACTTAACATTCACTGATAATAGAAGGAGAAAGTGTGTGATTCTTTATTTCCTGATAAGACTGATTTGTTTCCTGGGTGAATAAGATTTTAATGGGGAGCAAAAATTCTAAAGTCTAGTGAAATACATACTTATTTATAGGAATTTAATGTATATTTAAGCTATCTTTTGTCAACATTAGGTTCCTTGCATAGTACAGCTTCTCTAGAAACAAATATTCCCTGGTCAAGCTCACCAGTTTCACAGGAGACTGCTGTAACCCCAGTCCAGGCCACCTGAGTGCTGAGTGGGGCCTTGGGCGTACATGCATGGTATGTGAGTGGGATGGGAGAAGCCAGCCTCTTGCAGAAGTGCAGCAATTCTCTGCTTGGTGTAAAAGGTCTTCACACTAGTGTTGACTGACTGCCGAAATCAGGAGAAAAAAGTAGTCTCTTGTTTTCCAGATACCTGGAAATTCATGTAATACGCTAGGAGGGAAAGTGACACAACGCCTTCAACATATCACATTTATTATCTGTTTCAAGGATACAATGTGCCTGGCTACAATATCCTGAGATTCTAGGAGTGAGCAGAGGTCAGTGATTCAGCAGGATAGTGTTTGAGACTAATTCCTGCCAAGGGCAATTTTGCTAGCAAATGTCCAGATCACTACTGTCAGTGGAATAACATATTGCTACAGTTAAACAGGAATGTTTTGCAACCAAACTTGAGAAGTTATATACAAAAAGTCTATCTAGTACACCTGGGGGAGAGAGACATCGTCCAAACACAATGTGACTACAGGCACAAGAGAGAGGCTTTTGAAAGCTGCTGCTACCTGCCCCCAGATGACTTCAGTATATGATTTGAAACTCCATGGCTAGGAATTCATTGTATGTCAGAAAAATGAGTCTAAAATGCACATCGGTGTCTTTTTACTCAGAGTTGCCCTAGAGCATGGAAATGCAACATCTCAATGAGAGCTGGATAGACAAAAAGCACAGAAAGACGTAGGAAGCATAAACCAGGGCCATTGTATATTGTTGCAGGCTTCCATTTTGGGATTTTAAAACTGTGCTGCTGCAACATCACACAGTCGGCGAACAAATCAGATTCCACAATATGCTGTTCATTAACTGAACTTCTATTCTGCTTGGAGAATATTATTCATTATGTTTTACAGGAATGGGAGGCTTTACTACCACATCTGAATGATAGTGCAGTGCAGCAGAACACTTCAGCACACCAAAGTGTTGAAAATGCTATCCTGTCTTTTTACTTAGTCTACTATTACTAACTCAGAGATAGTTCTTCTGACTGTAAGAAATGTCAATGTGGGAAATGGGAATATGGGACACTGAAAGCAATGATAAAAACACTGTCTATGTGACAAAAACATAAAATGGAAAGAAGCCATTTACATTACTTCATGCAGTAGGGTAGTTACAGGTTAGATTGTTTTCCTTTTGCTTTCTCTTAATGGATATTTATTCCTGTTTGTGTTTTAACATAGCTTTTTTAAACATGGCAATAGGATAAGTATTATACCAAAATAATTACGTTCATTCCATCCTTCCCTCCCTCCTCTAAAAATTGGAAGTAAACAACCTGAACTTGCAAGTTAACTTTAGGCTGGAACCAAATTTCTTGAACCTTGAAACTCAGGAACAGAATTCCTTGTTTCTGATCGAGACATGATCTTTCAGACATTTTCATGTTCTCTGCCTGTTGAATGTTGCCTTTGCAAGTAAACACAACCCTAAACTTAGAACACCTGTCCCCTCAGGAAGCTAAAATCAACACTGGGGAATATTTCATCCGAGAGGTGCATGTTTAGCGCATGACTGAGAAAAGAACACAAATACTTGCTCAGAAGATCACTCTGCTCTGGCAGCAAATCAGGAATCTACCTACTGAGAACATTTTGAACAACTATCAAGTGGACTAATGTGTGTAATCTGACTGAAAGTGACTTCTACACTATCAGTATACATGATTTATGTTTGATATTCCTTACAGCTGAGGAATGAGCTAATATTGCATGCAAGTTTCTTCAAAATCCTTTCAGCAGGAGGAAACTGTGTCAAGAGTTACCACAGGGCACTTCATACTAAATGAAATGTAAATGTGTTCTGTAATGTGCTTCATCACCAGCATTTTCAGGAGACATTGTGTAGCCTCCACAGAATAGGAGCTAAAAGAGCTGGATTGAAGAGCCCAGAAGATAATCTGAAGACTGAGCCATTCCTGGCCCTTGAGCCCCAGCAGGCTGTTGAATGTCCTTCCTGTGCGATTTTCAAAGGGAAGCTGTACTGACAAAACCCCACCTGCCCTGATATAATTGTCCTGAACCAGCGGTTGGCACAGAACCATCTCTAGAGGTCCCCTCCCATCAACATTTCTGTAATTAATTTTGTGACGCAGGTGGCTGTCCCTCTATATATTGTGAGGCAGAGAGAAAGCACCAAGGACCAGAACTTCTGTGTAAAGGGCAATGCTACCCCAGAAGAAAATATTTCTGTCTCACTTTAAATACATTTAGGCTAAAAATTTGAACAAATTTTTGAAACAAGACAGTGGTGGGATTCTGGTACAGTCTTTCACTGGAAGTAAATGAAGGCAAAATGGTAACTGTGATTAAGATGAGGCTTGAGAAGTTTTTAAATCTTGTCTTATGGTGTCTGATGCCAAAGACTGCATTGGGTGATATTTCATATAGATAGTATGTGTACTGCAGAGGAATTCATGTGTGTGTGTTCAAGTGCAAGTGTGTCATTTGAACTTGTGGGGATTAGTTGCAAAAGAGTATCTAGAAATGTGTAATTGTTTGCAAACTTTTGGTAAGACCCCAGTATCATGATTTATCTGTTCAATTTCTGGTATTAATCCTGAATTTATAGTTTTATATTTGCTGGTTAATTATGTGACAGTAATTCAATAAACATATTTGTTACTGATTTAATTTAAACTGTGTCAGTTGAGCAGTTTTCTTCTGCAACAGTGGTCACCTGTCAATTTTCCTTACGTAAACTTGACAAAATTATAGCTCCAAGATCTTATTTCGATCAAAAGACTCTCATTGCTTCTGACAGACTTTAGATCAGATTCAAAATCATGACAAGTGAACAATGAGCATATGGCAATGGAAGCAAATGTTATTTAAACGAAAGACTATATAGAGTTAAAGTTCTGGGGCTCACCATCAAATTAATACAAAGATGCAGCTTTTACATTCACGCCAGCTCATGTTTGTCTACATCATAAAGTGCAGCTACCTGTTAGGCGTTTGCTCAGTATCACTTGCATTTTGCCTTCGGATTTTCATAAAAATCTTGGAAGAACTTCAAAGATGTCATTTAAAAAAAAAATCTGAAAACATGGTAAGCTAGTCATGGATCTTTTAATTTCTTTTTTAAAGTACATATAGATACCTGGTTTTGAATGTTCATTCTTTTGGGAGAAGCCAAACTTCTCATATGTTACACTCAAGTTAGAAAGAAATTGCTTATTTAAATAATGATTTTGCAATGCAATGATGCATCTTTTTTGGCACAACTAACACTTTTGAAGTTTCCACATGCTTAGTACACTTCAGCTGAGGTGAAAGGAGTGGCTCATTGTCAGTTTTTTGGGTTTTACATGCTTACTGAACTTTGAATTTGTCTGGTTTTGCCCTAGTCAGTCACTCACTTCCCAGCATTTATCCAATACCACTTCTTAGGAAGTTTGTCTTGCTTTTATGTGGTGGGGGAAACAGTATTCAGCCACATTCACCATGCTCTGCCAAATGTCTCAGAAGAAACAATAGTGCTTTTCATTCTGAGAGACTACGCCTATACTAGCAGGGATAGAGGCACTTCTGAATTCCTGGCTCTGAGCTGGAATACACCCCAATTACCTCCTGTTTCCATATGGGGCACGACCTGGGCATGCACCAACCTTCCCTCTTCATGTCCGGTTTTACACTGAAAAAAAATGTGGCTTTTGCAGCTAAAGGGAGACCAAACAAGTCATCGTCTGTTGGATCAGGTTCCCAGACTTCTTACAGAAGGATGCAGGCAAAATGCCTGTAGTCACAGCTTTTTCCTCTCTTTAGAAATTTGAGTGCCTAAACCCACATATTCCCTGTGAATTCAATACTAAATGCCAGTTCTTTTGTATCTAAGGTTAAAATGAACACTTTGAAGTAAAATATATAAATGCTTTTACCTGTGAGGTATTAGTTACCACTCTAAGGCCATGGTCATGTGGTCTAAAGAAACTGAGTCACTGAAATGTGACAAGTGACTGCTTTTCAACTGAGCCATTGTATCAGATTGTGTGTGTGTGTTTAGTTTTTCTTCTCAGTTGTGAACTGAGACACATTCATTGAAGCTACAAAATCCAATGAGAGATATAGTTATTACAGCTACGGGGAAAATATGTGTGCACTGCAAATCACCCCACGCCTTTTTCATTGAAATGTCAAGATTTAAGAACATTACAAGAATTGGACCAGTCATAGGTCTTCTCCAGGGTGGCCTTCTCCAGTTCTCTTTCCCTTTTGTCTAACAGAGAGCTGGAAACTAACTGTTTTAAATGTAAGCCCTTAAAAACTGTATCCCCATTCTTTCATTTGCTCTTGGATGACTGCCATAATTACATTGTTCCTACTCAGCAAGCATGGATCCCCCATATCTATTAACAGACTGCTTAGCTATATGGTGACTTAGAGCTCTCAGAACATTTCAGCCTATCACTTCTATCTAATATTGCCTCTGCACATAACATTAGAGCAAATAATCACACTATTGCCAAAGCACCATAATAAAATGAAAAGCTCCAGTACTATAAATGACTTATAAACTTTTCCTGCTCATGATTAACTCTTTAACCACTTTCTCTTTTCTGCTTCTGACCCTTTTCTGCTTCTTTCAGTTTCTCACCATGTGCAGTCTTTGGTTAGTTAGGAGTTGAAC
Organism: Myrmophylax atrothorax; assembly: GCA_026770055.1. NCBI lineage: Eukaryota > Metazoa > Chordata > Aves > Passeriformes > Thamnophilidae > Myrmophylax > Myrmophylax atrothorax. The sequence continues at coordinate 20,589,847 of JAOXXN010000001.1, read as the reverse complement.
TGCAGCTCCCCTAAGGCCACTGAATTCATCTCTCTTCTCTAGGTAACCTCACTCAAAGTGTAATCCCAACACTTGCAGAGAGGATTTTTTGGGAGTGTTTTGACTTTTTTTTTTTTTTTGAATTTGAATTAGACAGTAAAACCAAAATTTTAACAGAAAGCCTCAGAAGCACCTACAGGATCTTGATTCACATGCTGGAAGCAATTTCCTTCCTTGGTGTGGTAGAGATTTTAAAAAGGGACTGTTCTTTAACCTCAAAGGTTACATATTATTTTATAATAATTTTTTCTAAAGGTAACTTGTAAGTATTTGTATGTTTTTAAGTTGAAACTTAATTGTGCCATTTTTTTTCTGATTGTTTATTTACCTAAAGGTATGGTTTATTGATTTATTCTGCTCTTCAGTAGTATCAAGCCTGAGAACGTTTATTTTTCTGATTTTGGTGGACAGCTGTAAGAAGATCTGAGGTCTGAGTCTACTCCCTGTCATAGCCCCCATGATGCTGAAGTCACTATTTGGAGATATTCTTTTATTCACTTTGTTAACTAACCACTGGAGATACAGACGGGGGCAAAAAGTAACCTTAAATGATTACAATATAAGAATTACTGATATTCTGCCTAAGCACATTTTCAATGAACAGATATAAAGAAATTTTGACACTATCAGTTTTATTGGTTTGAAACCCAACTTTTATCTTTTTTAAGTGCTGGGAACAATTCTGGAATATGTGATAACCTTTAGAGATAGGAGAAACTCTTTGCTTGCAGTCTATTACTTAATCTGTTTTCCCTTGTGTCTTGTGATAACTGTAACTTACGTTTGTTTTTCTTGAATCCCCATGCTTTACAGCTTAGGTTTGTCCAGGATATGAGTTTAATAAAAGGTATGGTAGAACAGAAAACCCCTGTGGTGAGGGAGGTGTGAAACAAGATTTCAGGCTTGTCAAGGCATTTTTTGACTCTTTGCAGGTCCTGTCTGAGTGGTCATTTTTCTCATTTCTTACAACATAGCAGAGCTGGACAGTCATATCCTTATAGCAGATGGTCATGGTAATCACACATTCTGTGATTTTTCTGCATATGATATTTTATTTTCTTTTCCAAAGTTTTTCATAATAGAAGGCCAGTATGTAGTTCTGTTATTCATTTTCTAACAAGGTTTTGCCAGCCTCATATTTATTTTTTCCATAATTATTATTTTTTATTTCCTTAGGAGTGGCTGAGATCACTTGGCATGTTCAGCTTGGAGAAGAGGAGAGGGAGGCGAGACCTCATTGTGGTCTTCAGCATTCTCATGGGGGAAAGCAGAGGGGCAAGTACTGATCTCTTCACTCTCGTGACCAGTGACAGGACTTGAGGAGATGGCATGACACTGAGTCAGGGGAGGTTTAGGTTGAATATAAGAAAAAAAAAATTACCCAGGAGGTGGTTGGGCACTGGAACAGGCTCCCCAGGGAAGTGGTCACAGCATCAAGTCTGATAGAGTTCGAGAAGCATTTGCACAATGCTCTCAGGCACACGGTGTGACTCTGGGGGTATCCTGTGCAGGACCAGGAGTTGAACTCCATGATCTTGATGGGTCCGTTCCAACTCAGCATATTCTGTGGTTCTATGATTCTATAATTCCTGACTTCTGTGATAAACTTCAGCATCAAACTGAGAATTCTGGCTAACTGAGGAAAAAAAAATATAATCCTATTTTTAAGCATTTAAAGCTACACTTGTCTACAGTTTCAGTCTGATTCTCATAAATCCAGAATATCTGTGCTCCTAAGGTAACAATTTTCTTGCTGGAAACCCCTATTTTTTCCTGTTCTTCATTGAGAAATCATATTTTTAAAGGAAGCTTATTACCCTAGAAAGCCAACTAGCAGTTTAAATGTTTTTAACATTCACTCACTTTAACTTCTTAAATAGGAAATTAAGCTTAACACATTTTTACATCTACACGTATTGCTTAATACATCTGTTGGTCTCAGACAAAACAGACAGTGGAAAGATGAACAGTTGTGCTATGTATTTGTTAGCTTTGTCTGTAAAACACTGTAGCCATTGACAGATGGCTCCTAGGCAGAATACTATGTCCTAGTATAAAGAACTCACCCATGTTCTTCTTCTTCACTATCAATTTCACTTAAGCTGATATTTCTAGGCGCTCACACTGTAGATTCTTAAAACAGAAATGAGGAAGATTGTTCCTCCATCAGCCCTGCCTGTATCCCTGAAAGAAGAGCCTGATTGTACTTAAAGATTAATGTCAAAACTGAATTTTGAACACGTCACTCTGACTCTTCCTTGGAGTTGTTTAGTAAAGGCAGATCTCCCTCTCTAAATCCTTGGGCTGCTGGAGCATCTTTCAAACATGCTCAGGCCTGGATTGCAGATATTTTAATGCAGATTATATTGCAGAAGGAGGCAGATGACAAAGCAAAGCAATAGGAAAAAAGCTTAAAAGAGAGTTCAAGTACTGTATTTTGAATTTGTAATACTAATTTTTCTGTTGTTCACTTTAGTGACCTCATCTCTAAAAGATTAGAAAAGGAAGCCTTGGAGGAACATGTTTAGTTTGTCCCCTACTTCCCAAACCCCTAAATTTGGAGGGCAAAATATCACCTGTATGTATCATCACTTTAGCAGAACAAAGTGCCATTATCAGGCTGTGAGTGGAGGTTCGGAATGGATTCAAACCATTTAAATTGCTTCAGAAAGAAAGTACTTACTTTAAAGTGTTAACCACACCTGAAATCACATCCTTATCCTTTCCCCCACTTTGTAAACAGCTGAGTCTACGCTGCCTAGAGGAACCTGATGGTTCAGCATGGCCCAAATTCAATGCCTTGTTGCATTTTACTTCAGATTCTGCCAATTCCATTTGTTTGTCATGATCAACATTTGAACTATCTCTGATGAACTGCAAACAGCACACTGGAAGTTTTGTTTTCTTCATAAAGTGCAGATGTCTTTCTCATCACTCAGTCTCCTGCATCACTAGCAATGCTGTGGATATATCACGTATTAGAGATCCACTGCCATTATTTCTCAGATCTTTGAAAGACTAAATCTAGTAAATCAATTCATTTATAAAATGGGAAAGGGTTTAGTGTTGGTTTGGGGGATTTGGGTCGGGATTTGGGTTGGTTCCATTTTTTTCAGAATGGCAGTTGCATTTTTGATGAAATAATAGTGCTAGGTATGTCAAAGTAATTCCTGTATTTTTTTTTTCCTATAGTGCTCCTGCATTACACAGATGAATAGATGTGTGCCAAGATCAATTTAAAGCCATATATGCTTGTGGCAAGCTTAAAAATTTTACATATATAAAATGCTTTTAAAAGTAATATGATTACATCCACAGACTTTGATCCCACTGTCTGCCAAAACTACAATTCACGGCTATACCCTTGTGGACTAATTTCAATTAATTTTTAAACTGAGCGTGACCTGAAATAATTGGAAATAACTGATAGGCCGAGGGCTGTGTGGAATATGGGCATTTCATTAAAAAGCAAAGCAGACTTTGTATTCAAATATCCATAACAAACAGATTTTAAAAGAGAGAATAGTTACATTCTCAAGAATTATCGTGCAAGAGCCATTGAGAAAAAAATGTGTAGTGAACTTACACAGAAATAAAGAGACAAAATCTCTCTTGCTATGTGAAGACTAGGTAACGCACATTATTGTGCAAATAGAGCTTTTCCCTTTATGCAGGAGGAATCATGCCAAACAAAGTTGCCAACTCTGAGCAGCATACACTTTTCATTTGCCTTTTCTAAATTAAAAGATGTCACAATTATCGTGAATTCAATAACACAGGAAAACTAGGGCTCTACGACTGATTTATCTGATGAGTTCTTATTTCTGACTGCCAAACGAAGTCTCAGGCTCCTGAGGGTTCTGGATGACACTGCTGCCAGCAGCCTGTAGAGGGTGGTCTGCTTGACTATAGAGGAAATGAGCCGTAGGAGGGAAACTCATTTCCAAGAGAATCCATATATAGAAGACGCTTTTTCTCTGAAAAAGTAAAGTAGTCAGCCAGGTTGCACCATCTAAGGATGCAAGGTTTTAATGCAAACACTCAGAGCTGCTTCTTTCTTCTTCTCTGTGACATTGGTTTTTGCCCCTTTTAAGAGGGTAAAATTCTACTTGCTTTTTTAATTTGAGGGAGCAAAAGTTAATTGGAGCAACTGAATGTGAATAATTATCAGAATCTATTATGTTAATATGTTTGTTGGCTTTATGCTCATTTAGGTTTTCCAGCTTTACTGTTTCATTCATTAATTTTCTATGTTTTTCAGTGGGTTTCCGTTAAAAGAAAACACACAAAAACCAGACTGATTGGGATACTGAGAAGGATACATTGTAACACTGAAAGTTAAAAAAAACACATTCTTTTTTAATTTACTAGGAAAATGTTCTTTAAGATCTTTTCATTAATTACATAGGGTACATCAAGACCAGGTTCAGCGCCTGTCTTCATTTATTGGATCACTCAGTGTGCCAAAGCAGTAGGATAGGAGTTTGGAGTTACTCCTTCACAAATAACAGTTATTTGGCAAATAGCATGTCCAGACATTTTCCCCCTGCACTGGTGCCATAGACACTTAACAGCGTGTTCTGCTCTCCAGAACATTAAGTTTTGCTATCTCTCCTGAATATCAGTTTTCATCTGGGGAATGCAGGTCTCTAGTATGTGTTTTTCTGTCCAGAGTGAAATTATTTCACTGTTATTTTCTTTCAGTTGAGAATACAGACATTGATGGTTACTATTTGTCTCACTACACACAATCCTTATACTGAAATAGTATAAAAAAATCTGGGAAAAGTACACAGAAGCCTAAGCTTTATTTCTGTATCTTATATTTCTCCTGAAATGTGTCCTAGTTTTGTACTTATTAATAGAAATCCATGTTTGTAAAGCAATAACTTGAAGATGCTTCCTATTCACGAGCCAAAAATTATTCCAAAAAATAATAAACTCTCACACCGAAAGACTACTTTTATGAGTCCAATAAATTGATTTCACTTCATAATAGCCAATATTGTTATTATCCTAAGATGTGATGTTAGTATTAGACAGATACGAACTAAAAATAATATCCACTTTTAAAAAGTGCCAGGTAAGGTTGGGTATCTTGAAATAAATAATGAATTGAAGTAGTATAGCCATGAAAGTAGTTTAGGAAAAAATCTTATTGCACTTTGAATTACAGAAAAGCCAATCTTCCAGTTCCACTAGAATCATGTTGTGTTAGTAGCTTGGGATAAATGGTGCTTGCCAAGGTTCCAGCTCCCAGATACTCGCCCTGGCCCCAGACAGCTGCACATTGAGCCAAGGCCTGAGTCCTGCCTATCTATATAGGGGATCTTCCAGGTGAAGACCTGATTACGCATAAGGGGACTTACAGCTTCCTTGATGGGCTGTATTTGGATAATACAGCACAAAACACTCTCACCCAGCAGTTCAGACACAGCTCTAGAGTCCAAATATGAAATACCCTGGAGCAGAAGCTTTGAGGTGGCCTCTGCACAGCACTCCTATGCTCCCCTTCATAAAATTACAGCGTAAGTGCCAAAACGTTGCTCTTGCCCTGTGACAATGTCAAGTAGCATAACTTTATTTTTATTTTCTTGTGGTTTTCTCCTTTTTTTGTTGGCCTCACACAGAGTACAGTTACTACAAATAAGAGTTCTCTTTCAACTTATGTTATTTAATTAATAGATCACACCCAGACTAATAACTTTATTTAATCTCAGAAGGAAAAATTCCTTGATGGTATTGAAAAAAAGCACTTTCAAATTATTGTTACAATAATCAATAAAAATAAATGAGAATCAGGATGTGACTATCATCATTGATGTGAGAAACTAGACACCTACACTCTGCCCCCAGTAGTGATAACTTCTTGCAAATTAATTTCTTTAGGGGGAGGGATGTCTATAATTCTTCATGCTTCATTATACTGGCAAGCACATGACCTACCACTATAATTTGCAAGTGAGCATGATGTCATTTTAATGAAACATCAAGCAGGGTAATTCAGAAGGAAATGCCTACTATAAAAGCTATTAAATAATACTTAGCAATTATGGAGTGATTTTCTACTTCAAAGCCCTTCACAAACAGTCACTAATGAATTTGCATAACCTCTTTGTGGGGAGGAGGAGGAAGAGGAGAAGGAGGAGAAATATCATTATTCCCTTCTGCAGGCACAGAAAACAGAAACAATTTACCCAAGACCTCAGAGGCCGCAAGCATCAAAGCCCAGATCAGAACTCAGGACTTGATGACAGCCAGACATATGGCTTGATCATTACATCAGGCTTCCAGTCTAGCAGGGGCCTTTAAAAAGTCCTTAATTCCTTTAAATAAAGGTTAGTATTGATAGCTCAGTCCCAGTTATACAAAGTCTATGCATAGTCCAGGTTATTTTGTTATCTTGGCATGGGGCTGTTCAGAGTGGAATCTAACACTGTGCTACACCGTGACACACAAGCCCACAGCCTCAGGTCTTCTTACAAAAGAGTACCAAGGTAAATGGTACACGCTATGGCCGTATCCTGGCAGACTGTCAAAATGCAAACTTGTATGTGCATCCAGACCCAGAACTCTGGAAACACTCCTGTTTACCCCAGCTTAGACATCTTTCTCATAACACCCCCCACCCTGCCTCAAAGTGTCTGCAGAACTGTAAAGAATGAATGTTGTAGCTGCTTGAATCTCCTGGGTCTCACAGAATCACAGAATGGGTAAAGTTGAAAGGGACCACAGCCAGTCATCTGGTCCAACCTCCCTGCTCAAGCGGGGTCATCCCAGAGCACATTGCACAGGATTGAGTCCAGGCAGTTCTTGAATATCTCCAGTGAGGGAGACTTCACAACCTCTCTGGGCAATCTGTTCCAGTTTGTGGTCACACACACAATAAAGAAGTCCTTTCTCATACTCAGGTGGAACTTGCTGTGCATCAGTTTCTGCCCATTGCCTCTTGTCTTATTGCTGGGACACGAATGACACCACCAATACTGGCATCACCAAGAAGAGCCTGGCTCCATCTTTAATATAATCAATATCAAGAAATTGCAGAAAGACTGCCTGCAATAAGGTGTGCTTATTTATTTGAAGGAAATGGTGCACTGATTTAATGACTAGTTCTCACCGGGAAGGACCTATCTTCCTTTGGATCATATATGGAAAAGGTACGGATGCAATATGTGTTGTAACACACATTCTTGTGATATTGTGTGGGGTATTTTGACTATATATGTCCCAGAGAAGTAAGTATTTAACTCACCCATTAGCTATCTCCTTACAAGAATAATGTGATTTAAATGGACAGGATAAATATATTTTAAATGCTTTTGGAACTTTGTTCTGTGTGAATGCATGCCTAAGTATTATTAACTTTCCCTAGAAATTGCCTTAGTTCTAGTGAAATCTAAACTGGAAAGTCCTGGAGCAGCTCTGTGACTCATCTGCCTGTCCAGATGAACCCTTCCAAGCTGCTGGAACTCATCTCCCCTGCTGGAGCCCTGAATAAACAAGCTACAGAGGGCTCACAGCATGACTCCACAATGAAATGTTTGACTAGGGTTAGGACATCTGGGAAGAGTTTGGGGACAGCTTCAGGTCTGGAACTATGTATTTGAACCAGAATAATTTTGTTTGGCATTTTTGGTCTTGATTTGAACTTTGGTTTTTGCCAGCTGGGTAAATTTACCCATGGCTGGGTTGTACTGTGGCGTCTGTGGTTTGCAGATGTATGTTCTTCTCCATCCTTCTTCATTGACACATCCTGTGTTGTCTTCTTCACTTGAAGAGTCTGCATAGCTAAGCTTTTTGTTCAGCTTGAAAGCATTTTGAAAGACAGACTTCTTTTCATAAAGTAACATTTACAAGCAGAAGTTAGTATTAATTGTTATTTATACTAAACAGGTTATGGACCATCCATGCAACAGCTAAATTTTATTAGTTGCCCAATTTAATTAGATTTTCTAAATTTTTGTAAAACCGGAAGGCAAGTCCTCCAATTCTTTTGATTGGACTGTTTCCATTTTCTCAAAATCTTTTTCCTAAAAGGGAATTATAAACAGAGGTTGTTGGTTGATACTGCATTTTAACCTTATTTTTAATGAAGTAATAAAAATCAAATGAGAGGCAAATAAGTTTGGGGGAACCTCAGAAAGGAGGCATCCTGCATCTAATTTTCAGTTTACTTAATTGGGTTTTACAACACTGAAATGGAACTCCCTTTGTTTTTCACAAGACTAGGAAAAGGAGAAAGTTGCATTTCTCTATAACTAAAATGTGCACATGGTGACATATCCATTGACTAGTGAATTTGATGGTTGAAGGAAATTGTGGGCAAACCTAAATATATTCATCAAATTCTAGACCCTCAAGGGCATCGCGAACAATAGAAATTGGAATCCAAAACGTTTGAAGACCTGAGGAATATAGTATACAAAATGTAACTTTAAATTAGGCTGATTAATGATTAACAAAAATTCAAGATTTCTTTATATAGTAAATGTATATGATTGTAGCAATAGATCACCAAAAGCAAAATATTTGAGGAAATGCAGACTTTTGAAACCATGGACATAATGGCAGCAGTTTCCCTCTATTGATCTTTGCAAGATTATTTCCACTTTACACTAGGAAGAATAAGAAGAGAATCTGTCCCTACAAGCTTGTTATCACTCAGATGAAAAAGTTCCTTTCTGTTTGGTCATAGCTTCTAGTACACCCACATCAAAACCAACTTCTATTGCATATGATATTTTCCATCATTTTCCAGAAAAAAAACACAGGGACATTTGTAGCATGCAGTTGTCCTTGACACAAATATACTGAAGTCAGTAGCAATGAAAACTAAACATTCCTCACTGAACCAATTTATATTAGACAACCTTTAAAGTCAGCAGAATGAAAGAAGCATTTGCAGGGTGGGATTTACCTCATCCCAGTGACTCATATGAATCTCATTGTAGACATCTGAAATTAGATCACATGTATCCCAACCTCAGAGTCACAGACTATGGTCTGCTTTGGATCAGGACCATCTGCAGAAGGACAAGTGGGAAACTCTCTCTTATGACTGTAAAACTGTGTGAGACTTCACAGCTATGAACATTTAAGAACAGCTGCAGGGAATGAGAGCAGCATGTTGCAGATAAGTCATTTACACCACTGGCAATTTTTTTTATTCAACATGTATATTAGTTGTGAATGTCCAATGCAGCCTCACTTGTTGGAATACCTCAGGTGCTAAGTAAAAATCTAGTGAGACAAACACTAACCATGCCCAGCTTGTGATATTCATGAAGTCATAATTTGAATATATCTCACTGAAAGCACTTTCCTTGCTCTCACATAATTGCAAGTTAGAAGAACACTTCTGTAATGTATCAAGCTTTTTTTTTTTTTTTTTTTTTTTCCACCACTGTTCAGCTGAACTATCTTTACTGAAAATGTTAGACAGAACCTTCTGTTTCCCAGATCTCAGTTCTGGTAAAGTTCAAAACCGAAATAGTTTCTTACATATAAAACATTGTCATGGAAGGAATTACTACTCTGCCTTTGGTATAGAGAACATGGGAAATGGCAGCCAGAACACTGAGAGCCTACCTGAGAGACAATTTAGAAGCTTAAAAGCATCTTGAAATTTAGAAAGCAGTCCAGCATATCTATTTTCCTACATGTAGATGTCTTCATATAATGTTTCACATCTGATGAATGTTTTTGTGTGACTCTGCTCAGAGAAGGGTGAATAATAAGTTATGACACCAGTGGTTTTTCAGTAAGAGTCCAATGGCCAGAATAGCCTCTCAGAAGGTGGGGTAGCCATAGCTCTAGACTGCTGTCCCTCTCAGGAGGATTGTATTTCCATCTCCCCAGGGACCACCATAACTACAAAATTGCATGGTCTCCCAGCCAAGATAATTTCTTCCACCTTTCCTCTCCAATGGAAAGTTGTTCAACCAGTGTTAGAGTGGGTGCCAAACAGAATGCAAACAGAAGAAAACTTGTTTCTGTGTAGATTTTTGTGTAGTTTCACACACATACATCCATTTAGGATGACACAAAAAGCCCATAACAAAAGGTGAATAGATGCTGAAGACTTCTCCAATATTTATTTATTATTATAATTTTTAAAATAATATTAATTAACATTATAGTATTTCAAAAACTTTGAGATAATTTCAGCTTACTACATGGGCACTTACTGCTAACGAAGCAGTATATAGACAACTTTTGTGACACCAGAAGTAAGTTAGAAACATGCTTTGTTTTTCCTTCTAAGGGAACAAAAGGGTCAGCAACAAAGAATCTGATTTTTAAAACTCAGCTCCTTTTATCATAGGATGCATAGTCTTATCAAATGAAAATATACCAACTTTTTTTTGTTTTGCTTTGGGAAAAAAATACTCCCATTCAATATTAATTAAAAATACAATTTAAATGTTCTCTTAATCCATTTTATAGTTTTATACTTAAATATATCCCCACAAGTCATTATATCCTCCTGTAAGAACTAGTCACTCAAGTGTGCATGTTTTTTCCCAGGTTAATTATACTGGCATTTGACACATAGTTTCCAACATTTTTTTATTTTTTTAAACTTTCTTGGAATACTTATTTTAAAGTTTATTATGTCAGTAGGAAAAATATCCTCAGTGCACTCATGGGGAATGTGATCTAAATGACGCTTTGAATTGTCAAGGGAACAAGTTTTTATTTTAAGAAGATATGGAACTACTGAAACTTTTCTCTTTTTCTTTTTTTTTTTCTTGTGCACCAAACAGACAACTAAACTTCTAAGAATTGCTATCTTTGAAGCACTCCCTCTGCTCTTCCCTCATGCTGGTCTAAAATCCAGGCTGAAAAAACTTTCCTCACCTGCTGTTGGACCACTTTCTTCTAGGACCTCCATAATATTTCTGTCACCAAATTACATAAAATATCAGACAAATCCATTGTAAAGAATTCCCGTGAATCTATAACACTAATTTTCACAGCATCTTAAAACTTATCTACAAAGCTCTGATACCACTTCACAAAACTGCAACCAACAGGAGACTGTTGTAAAATGGGGAGATGATCTGACTTCTAGCTACTTTTTAGAACTGATGGTATATGTTTCCCTCTCTTGATACTAGAAGAGGTTAAACTAGTAAAGATTCCTCTCTTTTGAAACATTTTTTCCCAACTTTCTGATTGATTTAGTCAAATATTTTTGGTTGTACCATTTTGGTAAGTAGTCATGAATCTGGTTTTAACTGAGTATCCCAAAGTGACAGCAGTTGGGAAATCATTCATTCTTCTGAGGTGTGTGTGCCCCATGTGAGTCATGACCTTACTGTATCAGTTTGCATGGGCCTCTTTCATACTTTATGGCAGCTAGGATCACTCAGATGTGCCGAGTTGTACGCTTAACCCTCTAGGCCAAAGTAGGAAGATTAAAAGATTGCACAGTACTTTCAGTTTGGTTTTTCATAGGAGATGGTTTTGTGACAAAAGAGATCATCTTCTATACAATGGTTTGATTTTGCAATTTATCCTTTTGTCTAAGGTATTCTAAGTTATGTCTCTTTTTAGCTATTATAACAAACTTCAGTTTAAGGAGACTGTGATTGCCTTTTAGAAGAACAAGATTTCCATCAGTCTTTATATAATACTTGTCCATAATTTTTCAAAATTTGCTTTGAATACAAATGGGCCAAATTTTTTCATTTTTTAGGAGGAACAAAGAACAGATGTTTCCTGAGAGTATTCTCTTTCCCTCCTCCCACTCAACCCTGAAGTATTTTGAAAATATAACAAACCTATTTTGAAATCTCCACAAAATCAGCCAATGTACTTATTGAAGATGTTGTCATTGTGCATGTCAATAAAAAGCTTCACTGCTTTTTCAAATAAAGTGAAGAACAAACTGGTTTAAGAAAAATAATTCCATGCCTAATCTTACAAATCTCAGCTTTTGAGAGGCATTATTTGTCCAAACAGCATTCACATGATCTACTGATGAGATACCATCACATAAGGAAGCTGCTCCAAACATTTGGAATCATAGACAGAATTACAGAATTACTGTTACAATATTGGAGAAACAGCATGCAGAGACATTTTACATTTAAAACAATTAAATTATTTCTGGTAATGTTCAGTATAGTGGTAGGAAGTCACATTATCAGGCAGAAGGAAAATGACTTCTAGCTTAGGGCTCATACAAGTTTTTACTATTTATGAACAAGCAACAGCCACAACAACTAAAAACAGTCTGTGATGTTGAACAATCTTTGCTGTAGAAACTAAAGAATAAGATTTTATGGAAAGCTAATTTGGAAAAATCCTGTCTCAAACTAACTGGGTCTAACTGATATTTAACAGATGTATTGTCATATTAGCTTAAATTAGAATAGTAAGTTTTATTATCTTTACTACTTATACAAGTATTTATTTTCATTTTTACTATGAATTTTCACAATTTAAATTCACTTCTCAGAAGAATCTTGATTTATTAAGGCAAATAAACTTTTGGGACTTGTTTCAGAACCATTGCATCCCCACCAGACATATATTTGTATCTAGAGTCTTCTTCACTAAATCAGTTGAGGAGGTGGAACTACACAACTAAATCTGATTTTGCAGTTTATCTCAGCAACCTCCCCATGATCTCAGCAGCCACTTAACACCTTAATCTGGTATTTTTCCAGGTTTAGATGTTCAAAATCCCCAGGTGTCTGAATGGTTTGCTTTATACGTGCACAGAAGTTCCCTTGACCACTTTTGAAGTAAACCCTGCCCAAATCCTATTGATATTTTTCTCTGCCATCATTTTAACTCTGCTAAATGTCTATAACACTTGCCCAAGCTTTGCAGGCAACAGTGCAAACAAAAATACAAAAAGAGATGGAGATAAGGCAAGTCTTGGGGTTTTTTAATTAAAATTACATAGTATAAATTAAATTATATGTAAAACTAGGCAGGGATGAGTGGGTAGCTACCAGCCTCAGTGGAAATTATAGTGAAGAGAGAAGCTAAATAGAACAAATAAGATAGCTAGTTAGACATTCCTGGTTCTGTAAGGCCAGGTTGTAAGTAAGGGTGAACTGAAGGGTTAGGGGAGCACATGGGGAAAATCAGGAGAGAGGTTTAGCTGTCAAAATTTCATATATAGTCCAAATAGTTCTTGGCAAAAGTATGAGGCTAAAAGGCCATAACCTGTGAAATCTTTTAACTTGTGAATCAATTTCCTTGCATTTACCGTGGAGATTTGCAGTCTTCTTTCAAAGATGTGGATCCCAAAGGATATTCTCAGTGTAGATAGCTTCCCTGGAGTATCTGCGAATGTTGTCATCAGTATGGCCTCCAACTTCACTAGATTCTGTCTGCTTGCATTTCTCATCATATTTAGCTATTCAATAAGCTTCAGAGTCCAATGAAATGCACAAATGTTTTTTGAGAATATAGAAAAACCTTTACAAGCTGCCTCATGAACATGAAAATCTGTATGATTTTCCCTTTTCAAGTAGGACTACAAGCTACTTGCATTTAATAGTACCTAAAGGTAAACATACATGTGGTACACACCACAGGCTTCTAGGAATTTCTAATTGCTGTCTGTCCTCAGTGTTTCCCATAAAATGTCTTGTGGGCATCAATCTACAAAGAAGTTGGTGGAAGTGGAGAGCAGCTGTGCGTTCAGAGCCCTTCTGCAAGATGCAGTTGTGAGAATTTCATTACAAACACTGTATTTTGTTCAGGAGCAAGTGAGAGATGTGCATAGGTGAGCATGGGGGGGACCTGTGAGCAAGCAGTAATGAGCATCTTGCTTTCCTAAGGCTTTCCAGCCATCCATGACGAGGCAAACAGATATTATGCATGGCTGTCTGGCCTGGGAATATTTTTCTCCATATAAGAGGAAAAAGGTGAAAAGAGAGAGTTGATTAAATGAACTTTAGCTGTCTAATTTATAAAACTCACAATGAAGACATTTTCAAGTCCTCATATTTATCTTTCGTCAGGTAATTTGTCTAATATACAACATAAAAGACAAATGCTAGGTGTGTTACTATCTCTGCTTTTTTTTTTCCTTTATGAAGGAATCCATAGGCCCTTCTAAATCCCCTCACCATTCAAGTAAGCAGTACCTTTCATTTACCACTGAGAGGGTCCTCATCTCTTCTAAATGTTAGGTCTGTTAATCTAAAGGCTTTACAAAAGAATTAATTGTAGCCAGTGCACCAAGAATAACATCAAAGCAAGGTGCCATGTTGGTTTCTGCCACCTGTACAGGAGTTTGGGAACTTCCTCTCTTTTCCTTCTGTAGCTTCTTAGTAAACTTAATACCCCCTTGTGCCACACACTAGGTAGGAGAAACAGCTTGATAGTTTGGATGTGATACCATCCCTACTTACATGACAAGCAGAAATACACCACCGTGAAGAAGGAAGCTGATAAGCCACTGCAACTTTGTTATAAGTGGCAAGAGCCATGACTGTCAAATCATTAATCCTGACTGCCCTTAAAACAGTCCTGTGACAACTCAAGCTCTGGTTCTCCTGCTCTACAGGACATGCATCTTAACATGTCCTATTTCTTGCACTTTGCATACTTAAGGCATCACCCTACAAGTATTAAAAGGTCCCCAGAGGTGCACAACATCCAAATGTCAGGAGTGTTAGTGTACTGCTCTTGGAAAACTTTGGTCTTCTCGAAGAGCAAAGCAAAGAGAACAGATACTAAAACAGCAGAAAAAAAGAGAATTCTAGAAAATAATTGTATGCTAATTTGATATAAACCAAAATATTTGCAGTGTTTTCCTGCAGGAGCAATAAGGAGGCTCATGTGTTTTAGTATGACCCAAAACAAACATTTTTCCAATTTTCCCCTTTGTCTACAGAATCAGTTATTCACACAAAGCTAAGTACACTGTATACCTGCCAACTACAGATAAATAGCCATGTCAGACACTTCAATAAAGTCCCCCACTGCAGTGCAAGCAGAATCCTTGCAAGAGGCACAGAACACAGCAGTGGGACAGTGGCTGAGCCACACAGAACCTGTTCCTGTACCACTATATGAGATACTGCTGAACCATATTTTCATTCAAAGAGATGTGACATCAATAATAACAGTAAGTATGAAGCAATTCAGGAATACCTGAATTTTCCCTTTTCCCTTTTAACCTTTACAGAACAACAAATTTTAAAGTCTTTCTTCCCATTTGCAAGTTTGGGAAACATCTCATACAACAAGTTTAGAGAAAATGCGGTGAACAGAAGGATGTCCAGGTGATACAAGTTAGAATAATGAATTTTTTTCCACCCAAATCAGCTAATATTTTCATCTTTATTTACTGTGGATATAAAATTAACTCCACTATTGTGCCACTTAGGGCACAATACTGGATGTTGTACAAAAATGGCATTATGTTAATCTGTCTTCAAAGAGATTTTGACAAATTTATTGCTAATTTTGTAATCAGAGCGAAACACTATGGCAATTGGATGTAAAAATTGTACAGCCTACCTGGAATTATAGATGAAAATTCCAATTAGGTTGTGTTAGACATTGTTGCATGTGTACGTGCATGACAGTCGTATTTTTTAAATTAAAGCTGAGTGTTATGATGCTGAGTATGGAAATACTATTTGTGTCTTGGGCTTGTGATAGGACTCTGATTATCTCAAGCAACCACTACAATACCAATTTTTACATTTTCCTACTAGATATTAATTATATAACTTTCTAAGAAAGGATGCATTCATTCAGTTATATTTTAAAAACATTCCAGCAGGGAAAGTTTCATCTTAAATATAGGGAAATAATATCTCCTACCTAATATATATTTGTTATATATTCTGTACAATTTTATACTGTCAGCTTCCTTTATAACACTGTTAATAACTATCAGTAAAATTCTATTTTGACTTTTTGCTTGCAGCCATTGAATCCTTCACTCTAGATTGAATCCTATATCAAGATGTTATCAACTTCAGAGCTGTCATAATTAATTTTAGTTTAAATATCAATGAATTAGCCAATCAAGTTGTGCTCCATTTTAGGATCTTCTCTTTGCCTATGCATAAATGAAGCTAAAGACTGAGATGTTAAAACAATACCAGACTTAGCTAGGCTGATTCCTTCAGAAATCCTCATGTCTGTCTGTCAGCCTGGATAGCTGTCTTTGTCATTTGATGCATATGTTCAGAGGAGTCAAAAGCATTTTAAAAAGTCTTAAAAGATTGAAGCACTATTTTTGAACATCTGTAACCTCCAAGCAATTCTCTCTAAATAGAAGTGTTTTGCACAAGAAATAGCTGTTGTAAAGTCCTCTGATACAGCAGAAGCAGATTAACTAGCTGTTCAAATTCTGGACTCTTCTTAATAAAAAAACATTCATGTCACTACATTCAGCTAAGCCAAAATCCTAAACCCAGAAATATACATTCCCATTTTGAGTGGGCAGTAAATGTGATCTTGGGCAACAATATAGTTTTAGATGCATTTAAATATGAAAAAATCAACTTTGCAATGTAGAAGCTCATTAAAATAATTCTAAGTAAGAGTTCTAAATGACACCTATTGAGTTGAAAGTATCAAAGGCCATATGCCAGTGAAAGTTGTTACCTAAAGCCATGTAAAATAACTGAACGTTTTCAGAAAAAAAACCCCATGTTATATCCTTCAATGTAATTTTAATAGTAAAATTTAATAAAAATAGCCTTTTCTCACCAGTCAGCACTTGATGCTACACTGAAATTATTAACATTAATTCATAATTTTATATTTTAGCCGCAGGTCTGACAATTATGTATTATAATTTCACAGTACAACAAAATACACAGAATGTCAAGATAATCCTTTTAATTGGAATAAATTTCATTAAATGGGAATGGGTAACTCACGTTGGAATACTTAATTGCTGTTATTTATATATTTATCCATAGCCTTAGCTGTCTAACTCTTGTCTCTAGATCACTGTGCTGTATTAATCTAGTGAGAATGATTCAGAACTTTGTTTTTACATTGTTGTTCTTCAGTTATTCTTCTAAGAAATAGGAAAGATAGGATTTTATATCAATTGATGTATTATCACATTTCTAAGAACTGCACTTGGATAGAATTATGCGTTTGGTACCAGTTCAAACACAAGAATATCCTTGTTTCTATGTAAACAGGGATGGCCTTGAAAGGCCCTA
>JAOXXN010000001.1:20534437-20546792 GCA_026770055.1 Myrmophylax atrothorax | reverse complement strand
CTGCTGTTACAAGGTCCGGTGTGGCCTGCACCTGGAGATTTCTCTCCTCTCCTCCCCTCTTTTTTTTTTTTTCCCAGAGCTGGTAACCACACAATATACTTCAAAGTCAAATATTTCTGATAACGCTCTGTGTACAGTATAACTCCATATTATGAGCTTTCACCTGAGTTTATAACATTAGAAGTCATAAGTATTTTTAAAATTATGTTTGTATTTTGTCCTAAAAACACTACAGATGAACAGAATGAGGCAGGTACTTTTTTTTTGTAAAATGCTTAAAGGTTTTGTTTTCAGAAATGCAGACTTGTAACTAGTCTATATTGTTACTAAGAATGATTTGTACATGATAAAAATTACTGACCTGCTGTCTCACAATTTTTAAGGGAAAAAAGAGGATTTGCATAGAATTTCAGTATGGACATGAATTCTTTAAGTATCTTGTAAAAAGAAACACTCAAGCATGTGAATTTAGTGGGACATAGGCTGAGTTCATTGGCAGGTCTGAATGAAAACTATTCATGAATATATAGCTTTCTAGGTAATTTGGAACATTTCAAGGCCATATATATCACTATGCATGAATTTAAAATATACAAAGCTTTAAGACCAGATTTATTCTGCTGAGAAATTAATAGAATTCTAACATGAAACATTATATTAATCATACCCTTTTTAAAATTACTGTAACTATTTGGAGTCACTTAGAATTTTGTACAGGAGAATAATCTCCTGGGAGAAAGATTAGTAAATGGCATGCAAGAGAAATTCTCAGGCATGCATGGGCTCCAGATCAAGTGATTCTACCGATTATCATCAGGATGCAAAAAAAAAAAAAAAAAAAAGGATTACAGCTGTGTACTAATTGAAAGATAGTCAAGGAACTCGAAAGTTTAGATTAGTTTGCTATGGAAACATTTCACTAAAGAGTCATATGGTTTGAACACTGTGTCTTAGACTTTCTTTAATCTGTATGAGCTTGCACTAGCTGAAGATCGGATTCATCAGATTTGATTTCCTGTGCATTCTGGGTCTTGGTTTTAATTTAATTGCTCAACCATAGCATTACAATAAAATAGCTGATTTATAGTAAGCCTATTACATCTAGACTGTGTAGTTTAAATTTTATTTCCTCCAAATAGAGGAAGCCTTCTCATATAATGAATTCTCGTTTACTTCCGATAACACTAAAATCCATTAACTTCATTGGAACTAGTCATGTGTAGAACATTAAGCACACGTATATGATTTTTGCAGAATGGATCTAATTTTATTCTCATTAAACTACAGAAGTGTATTTTCAAGAAAAGGGGAAATTGGGATAAGTTTTTAAAACATACTGATTTTCTGTACTTTATCAGAGTAAACAAGACCAAGGAGTGATATGAGCTTTTCTCTCAGAATTATTTAACTGTTTGTTTAGATATAGAACATAAAAACAGTAATAAATTATAAAATGTGTTTTATTATTTATTATGCTATATTGAGGAGAGGCTTTTAAAAATATTCCAGGAATTAAATTGATCAAAGATGTTATGCAATGCATGTACACTTTGCAGTACAGAAATTTCCACCCTGGTTGGAGTGGGTATGTTCTTGCTTTTTGGTGCTGAAATAATAAGTTGCATTTTGTGAGTGCCTGGCAGCTTTAAAATGTAAAAACTAATTAAAAAAATGAAAAGAAAATATTTAAAGTTTTTATGTTGGTTTTTTCATACCACAGAATCCAGAACCACAAAATCCAGATCACAAACCCTGAAGTGGTATAAGCATGCTCATAAAAAATCTTTTGGCTGGGCAGATATAGTGTGAAACCAAGTATTTTGCTATTGAACATATTGGAGCTATGTTTGGGAGAATTTCTTTTCCATATTTTTTCACTTATTGGCTTTCTGTATCTCCAAAAACCTAGCAGGGTGTACTTGGGCCAGTTCATTTAATAGCAATCATTAAATGTTGTTGAGACTTTAAGCAATATTGCACATGAATGTGTTGTTGCACATGAAACAATTGAAACTGTGGCAGCCAAGAAATGCTCTCTGTGGAGTCATAAGCTAGGTGCTGAAGGGAAGATATGAGATTCAGCTAGCCTGGAAAAAGCTTTGGCTGGGAAGAAAAGTTTTTAAGAGAGAGGTATTGGGTTAAAAAAAAAAAGCCATTTTCAAGATGGAAGAAAAATCTCAAATAATTACTAAAGCCTTCAAATGTATCAGCACTGAGCAAGCCAACAGCTTATGCACAAACAGAGTACTTGGAATAAAAGAGGTCAGGCTGAGAACTTGCTGTTCCTGATGATGAATCAAGCTACCTCCTGCTCCATTCCCTCCTGCAGAGCAGGTGGGAAGCACCTTTGTTGCCTTGACATGCATATCATTATAAATGCTTCAGCAAGGCTGCAGTACACTGTCCAATTTAAACTGATTGGGGCTCACACTTTGAAAGGTTACCTAAAGTAACAGTTGATGTTGCAGATAAAGGTCCTTTTCACTACTCGTGGGAAACTGCTGACATGCACTAAATCCCCTACTTATGTTGACTGAACACTCTTACCTCTCCTGATATTGGAAGAAAAAAAATTCTTGAGTCTGCAATGCTGCACAAAAACAAATGAAAGATTCATTGGGTGGATGGAAAAAAAAATAGAAGCATGTGTAGCCTAATGCACTCATATAGCCAACTCGTAAGGTAGTTTTACATTTTAATTTCAAAATATTTGAACTGTCTTAGGAGACAGGATTAGTGCTTGGGACTATTCTACATGGATTGCATTATCATTGCGCTGTGAAGTCTGTTACACTGTGTAAGACTAAAGGATCTACACTATTTTAACATTTAGTGTGCTGACAAAGTGCTATCATCTTCTCAGTAAGCAAAATGACCTGCATTCCAGAGGTGCCTCCAAGTGTCTCAGCCAGAAGTTCTCTTGAAACAACAAAAAGTAAACCACAGTATTCATCTAAACTGGATGTGAGTTCTCAGATGTATTGCTGAGCTGCAGCAGGATTGTTGGTGTGGGGGGAAAAAAAGAAGAAAGGATGTTCTGTGACTTGATCCAGATTTGTATCCAATGTTTTGGTCATGATTATTGCATAGTGAAATCTTTTAAGCTCTCTGGAAAATTACAAAATTTTAAAGTATTTTTTCTGACTCATCAACCAGTAAAAGTGTTTTACCAGTGCATCAACAATCCAAAGTTCTCAAGCTTTAAAGATTCAGAGAAAGTTGGAAAATGCATTTTTACTGTACAGTAATAATGAAAGAAAATTTATTCCAGAACACAGCTTTAAATTACATAAATACCATGTTTGTTGCAGTAAGAATATGTAATAGCCCAGGAAGGAGAGAGGGGCGCAATTTTTCCAGTTACTGATCTCTGCATTACACAAAAGTATGAATATATTTTAATTCTCCTTAAAATACTTTAAAATGCATTGTATTTTACAGTTTGAATTTGATATTAAGTGGAAGGAATTAAAATGCCCTTTTGTCTGAAGTAATTTCAGATTTTGTATGAAAATCCAGTCTGAAGTACAGATAATGCTAAATGATGATCAGCCTCTTCTCCTGCAACATCAGTACAGAAAGGTAGCCAGCTTTGATCTTCCAATTATTTACTTGAACTGCCAACGTGTTTTAGCTCCTTGAAGACAGGAGCGGATTTCAGTTACACTGATGTCAGGGGCCAAGGCTGAGCCTTAACCCCAGACGGGGATTGAACTCCCAATCTTCCAGTGCAAGGATAAGTTTGACTACAGGTCATTTACTCAAACACTGTGCAATGTACAAGTTGCATGCACCAGACTAGATCTGTCTGTGCATCTAGTTTAACTATGCTCCTGAGTCAACCTCACAGAACCTGTAATATCCAACCCACCTGGAACTTTTTTTGCTTTTACAAGACATTTGCTTCCTTGTCTATTTTATTTGAGAACACCCATCATAATCTACTCTTCATAAGAAAATCATAATCCATTTGGGTTTAAATATTTATAAAAGAGCCATCCACTTAATTCCCTGTTCATCATTCTGAATGTCTTCCCTAAATAGCCCACCCCCAGGGTGTAAAGGACAGCACTCTGGACTCCACATCCCAAGGTCGTGAGTTTGAGTCTCAGTGGGGACTGTCCCCTGGCAGTTCAATGCCTCCCTGCCATCCCATACCATCAGATCTTGGATGCTCAGCAGGGTCAGCCCCGGTTAGTACCAGGTGCTGTAGACAGCCCTGAGGACTTCACTGTCACTGTCCAAGCTCACTCGGCCATGGCAAATGGACCTTAGGACTCAAACAGTGGGGCCAGTTCTGTGCACACTGTGCCTCACCTAAAAACTCCACTGCACAGGCTGGAAGGGCACACCCACGTGGGGAGAGCCCTTCCCAAATCTTCATTCGCAAAGTCTGGCCATTCATACACACATTCTGAATTTCTTTCCTAAGTAGCCCACCTTAAAAGTTAGTTATACAAATCACTTGCTCACTTCTGTACCTCCTAGTATAATCTCTGGACAAATGTCATTTCTAACGCCAGGTCTTTCTGCATTCCAGCTATCTCATACTGCTCTGGTCTTGCTTGCACTTCCCCTGCATAGTCCCTGTAGTCTAGAGCCTTCCAGTTGTGGCTGGGCACAGAGAGCTAAACATTGAGCTTTGGGAGGGCAGAGCACAGCTTTGAGTGCTTAGAACTGTTTAGACCTTGGTTAGAATCCAAGGGTCATATAATATACTGAGTTGGAAGGGACCTTCAGGATCCTTGAGTCCAAGTCCTGGCCCTGTGCAGGACACCCCAGGAATCACACCATGTGCCTGAAAAAGTTGCCCAAATGCTTCTTGAACTCGGAGGCTTGGCGCTGTGACCACTTCCCCCCAGACCCCTCACCATTCTCATGGCTCTTCTTTGTATATTGTCTAATAATGCAATGTCTTTTTATATCGTGGTGCCCAAAACTGCACACAGAACTCAAGGTGAGGCCACACCAGTGCAGAGCAGAGCAGAGCAGGACAACAGCCTCCTTTGACCAGATGGTAATGCTTTGCCAGATGCCCCCCAGGACACGGTTGACCCTCCTGGCTGCCATGACACTGCTGACTCACATTCAACTTGTCACTGTCAGGACCCCCAGGTCCCTTTCCCCAGCACTCCTCTCCAGCCTACCATTCCCTACACTATACACACAACCACAGTTGCTCTGTCCCAGTGCACTTGCCCTTGTTAAACTTGATATGGTTGGTGATTGCCTATCTCTCTAATTTGTTCAGGTCTCTTTGCAAGGCCTCTCTGCCATGAGGGAATCAAAAACTCCTCCCTCCCAATTTGGTGCCAACAGCATACTTACTATTCCTTCAAGTCCTGTATCCTACTCACTGATGATGTTGAAGAGCACAGAGCCTAAGATGTAGCCCTGTGGAGCCCCTAAAGTCCATAACATAGAATCATAAAATCACTGAATAACTCAAGTTGGAAAGAATGTGTAAGGATCGTTGAGTCCTTCTTCATGCTTAAATATTAAAAGAATTTAAGTGCAAATTCAACCATAATTTTCAGAGCTGATAAAATTTATCCCCATGATGCTCATGTTAAGTCAGATTCAGAATAAATCATTGCAGAAAAGCAGTTTCTTGCTTTATCCATTGCTTCACTTAGGAATTATCTCCATTTCTGTTTCCACCTTTATTAAAAATTGACCCTTTTCTGTCTCCTTCCTCAAATTCATGCTTCACAGAAAGCTCTCCATGAAGTCCTGCTGTCTTGTTAAACAATTTCAGTGTCAGTGACTGAAATCTCACATTTACCAGAATCCAGAAGAGGAAAGTTTGGCCCATCAGAGCATTTCAACAAGGTCAGCAGGAGTTCACCCTGACTTGGGAAGGGATATGGTACTGAGTCCATCAGCCACATGCACAACCGAAATGTGTAATGCACTGCCGCAGTCAGCAGTGATGTGAACTTTCAATTCTGTTCAAGAACAGAGAGAATTAAGTTTGGGGGCAAAATAGAGCGGATATATTTTAAAGTAATTGTGATTTGAGTTGATAAATTTATCTGTAAGTTTGTATTTCATGGAGCCACTTAATCAAAGAGGCTGTCACTTAGCTATTACTTTTTTCTCTAAAATAATCCTGAAGAGCATTATACTGCATATTTATAAACTATGAGCTACCTTATGCTATCTAGCCTCTTGCTCAATTCATGTAATGTAAATTAAGGTTTTACATGATGACAGGACACAATAAAGTCTTAACTTTCTCATCAACAAGTTGTATTTGTAAGGAATAATAAACAGGGTAAATTCTTTGATCAGTAAGAGGAGTTCTTATGCTCAGAATCAGTATTAAGTTATAGTGCAAACTCTTACTTTCATGTGGGAGATACAAATACAAATAAAAAATGGTACTGATCTTTTTTATTAAAAGGAACTATTCATTGAAGCACTGTGTTTCAGTGTCTGAGAACTGCAAAGAGTAACATTCTTCCCTGTTCAACTGTAAGTCATGAGCCATGAGAAAAAACACCAAAGATCCACAAAAGATATTGGTCAGACTGAGTAGGATCATTATACCAACTCACTCTTGGTTTGACTGGCAAAACAGAATGCCAGCCAAGTCCCACAGATGCCAAGAACGGAGAAAGAAGGCTTTTGATGCACAGTCTACTCTTATGATTTTAATTTGTATTTATTTAGGAAATGTATTACAGTCAGCTATGTAGAACACTTTCACAATACTGTATTTCATTAGAGCTATGTTCTGAAGCTGATGCAATCTAGGCATGAGCTAAAAAGACCATGAAAAAATAATTCAATCAGTAGAGCAAAAGGCAAAATGTGCTTATTCAGTGGTTTCTTAAAAGGACAAACAAACCATATTTTGGTTGGAAGTAGTGTGCAAATTTCACTTCTTATTAAAAGAATTTTTTTGGTCTTTTTAATCTTTAAAAAGCAGTAGAACGAAATACTTTTATAGTTCCATTCGTGTGGAAAAACACAAATTCATATATAGAGCAGATGATTCTCAGCCTGTTGCGGGAAATGCTTTGCCCATTTTCATGCACTTGGAATAGAAATTTGAAAGTTTAAATATCAAAACAGGTGAGCACTTTTCAAGCTATTTAAGTGTAACTGGCAGCCACCAAAGATAAGACAACAAGATTTTGTTTGTACATACTGTGGGAATGTACTCACTGACACATGATGTAAAACCTATTCTGATTTAAGACTGGACTCCAAACAGCAACTATTTATAACTGTATCATTAGTACCATTCTGCAACATTCCACATTCTTCCACAGTACTCTGGGATATCCTACAGTGTTTCGAGACATTACCAGATTCATCACAGAAAGGCAGAACTCAATGCTTCAGAGTTTAACACAAAAATAAATCATATCTGATAAACATCTCTATAGAAATATCTGTGAATGTGTTGTTTCCCCTAAAAGAATAGTGCTGATGGAACTCATCTACACATCTGAGCTAGTCCCTTCAGGACTTCTTCACAAGTGATCGAGAAAAACAATCCACCTAAGATATGCTCCTCTAAAACAAACAAACAAAAACCATTAAATAGGTACCTTCAAAAAACCATTGAGTCAGATAAGTTCACTCCTGAGAACTTTCTTGAGCTGAAGGTTTCTTTGATGACTGATTTAAATTTAGAGCCAGGTTTAGGCAAGATAAATGCTACGTTATGCACAAAAATACACCACATGTAAGTTCATTGATCAAGAAACATGGTTGTAAAGTAAGCTTGCTCTTCTGCAGAAATTGCTGAAAAATAATCAAGCAAACTTTTCACAAAATCAGAACTGAGCCCAAAAATATAAATCATCTTGGTCTTTAGTTGCTATGAAAACCTGACCTTTACAACACCATTCTTTTCCCTGTGTTTCTGACAGTCTAAATCAACTTTTTCTTCTAAGGCAATCTTTTTTGCAACTGTTCCTAGTCTGGGACATTTTTGGGTAGATTAAAATTTTTCCAATCCTCTGAATCTCTCACTGGCAGTGCTAGAAGCAGTGCTGGGAGCAGAGCCTGAAATTCTTATAGAAGACAACTAATTTGTTTGTTTGTTTGTTTCAGTGACAAGTAAGAAAAGCACATAAAGAGGTATTTCTATTACACTTTGATGATTCAATAATTATGTCTTCCTATTGGTCATGTTAGCAGAATGAGAAACAGCTATAGCAGAAACTTTTCTAGGTGATCTCAACTAAAATGAGTAAAAGAGTTACTTGTATTGCCCATGAGAGTTTCACCCCTCTTCCTAAAAAGATACGTTTAGTAATGGTTACTTTGTAATGCCAGCTATGCAAACCCAGAAGGGACCTTTCTTCCTTCTTGGGAGGCTGGAAAGACACAGGCATTAGTGGTTATGGTTACCTCATTAGATTTCACAGGCAGGGGCATATTAAAATGTGTAAGTAGCAGTAGATCTCATTCTACAGAAGAATATGAAGACCACAACTTTGGTCAGATTTCAAGTTCAGTTAAAAAGCTGTCCCTGAACAAGAATATAAGTCATAGGCCAGTCAGGAGAGATTTCTTAAGGGAAGTAGTTTACCATAATAACTTGATAGCAGTGTCACATCAGAAATATTTAGAAAATGTAATAACTGAGAATGTCATTGTGAGATGTCAAAAATATAAGGATGATTCAAACATTGCAGCTAAAACAAGAAAAGGGGCAAAAAAACTTAGCAAGACTGCTATCCCACATGACATACAGTATCTTGGGAGATTTCCCAGTGGTTCTAGCATCAAATTAGATGAGGAATTAATCTCCAGTTTATCCTATGCTTGATCCAAAGTGCATTGCAATCAGAGGCAATATTGCTGTTATTTTTATGGGTGTGACTCTGAGAATTAGGAATCAGGACCTGTAGTTGAGTGCTTGTGTTGGGGAAAAGCTCCCCCTATACCTATTGTCTGTATACCAGCCCTCAAGAATAAAGGGAAGAGAAAAAATGTAAAGGGCTGACTGTCATGGTATGCTACAAGGATTGACAGTATTTGGTATTTTTGCTAGCAACAGATAGCATATCTCAAATCCTGGGAGAATTAAACTACTCTGCTCTTTGTCTGCTTTTCTTTATAAACCCTCCACCAGTGACTAGATCACCCCATCAAGTGAAAATAAAGGCAACTCTCTAGAGTAACTGGGGCCCTGTATTACACTCCTTACAGTATTTATATTGGGCATTTTTCCATGACCTGAAAACTTATAAGGCATTATTAATATTAAACAGATAAGCAGGGAAAAGTAATGCAGCTTGAGATTAAAAAAAATTATCCCCATTATGTTCTGATTCTCATTTCAGTGGCCTATATCCAGGGCACAAGGTCTTGTACCGTGCAATTCTAAAGCGACAGCTCAGGAGACTGACCAGGCTGCTCAGAGTTTGCACCAGTCACTGGTTGAAATCCCCCAAGAACAGAGATGGTCCATGCTCTCAGTGTGACCTGCTCCACTGCCCCACTCCTCTTGGGAACTCATAGGAAAAAGTTTCTCCTTATACTCAGCATGAACCTGTTGCAACTTGTACATGTTTTCTCTCATCCTCCTACCCTGTCCCGCTGTGAGGAGCCTGGCTTCATCTCCTCAATGACCCCTTGTAGATGTGGACCTGCTGATAAGTACCCCTTTTCCTGGATGACCCACCCAAGCTGCCCAGCCCATCCTCAGGGAAAGTGCTCCAGTCCCACTGCCTTGGGGACCTTCCTCTGGCCCACATAATTTCTGTCAATTAAAAATGTTCTCTTGATGATATTGAATCTCTTCTTTCCCTAGCATTTAGGAAATAATATAGAAGAATCCTTTCATAAATTTTCTAAAATTCCATGAATGCAGCTTCATTCAATTAGGTCACTCTAAATCAAGATTGTGGCTATACACAAAGTATTCAAATACCTAAGTAAAATACACAAAATTTTTAAGCTGTAAGTTGAATTTATAAACAACTAAAAAATTCAAAACTGCATAAATCCCATTCCAGGAACAAAATTACATCAGAGAATAGCTGCAACTACAAATCACACACATATACCTACACTGTACATTCCCTCCTGTCTTGGGTTGAGCTGGCAAAATGCCAACTGCCCAGGAACAGAGAAAAAGTGTTCCTTTCCTTCCCCAACCAGCCAAGAGAAAAGGAAGGAGAGAGAGGAAAAAAACCCTTCCAAACCAGGTTTATGCTGAAACTAACTATATATTTATACAGAAAAGAGAAAACTAAAAGAAAACTACAATATAACACACACTTACACAAGTTATGTATAACAAGAAATAACTCCCCACTCCCTGGTTAATACAGTCTATTACTTAGCTCTATAAGTACTCTAAAAGACACTTAGCAAGAAACAGAAAGTATAACAACAAAATATTTCTACTTCCCTGAAACTAAAACAAAGTACGATGTAGTAGCAGCAGGAGTAAGGCCTAACAGGAGGAGAAGGCCGGCAGATGTTCTTCTCCGAGATCAGCCATGATGGAACTAACTAAGCCACTCCCACATACTGGATTTTTACTCCCTCTTGAGGTGATGTCAGTATGGGATGGAATACAACATCATTGGTTAGAAGAAGTCAGCTGTCAGCTAGCCCAGCCCAGCTCAAGTCACCAGACAATTCCAGGCCTAGTCTGGCCCCCAAAACCTAAATTTAGGCCCACCTAGGTGAACCCATAACACCAGTATCTCAGATTTGTGCCCAGAAAAGCTTGCAATTCTATTACCTCAGAAAAGTTTGTAAGTCTGTGTGCCTCAATGGTTTTTAGTGAATCTTTAACTTGGGTCAGTTATGCCTGCTTGTACAGTTGGTTTTTTTAGTTAACTCTGGTAGCTTTTAAGTAATTTCATTATGGAAAAAACCCATCCATTTCCGTCCTACCTTCACCACAGAACTACTTATTTTAGGGAGAATAGTGTTTCTTGTAAAATAAATTGCATGAATGACACAAACCTCATATATAATACCAATGTATAGTTACGTAGTGAAAGAGTATGTAGTGCACATACTGGAAGCCAATAAATTTGTATTCTTTTGTCTACCTTCACGTTGTCTTTTTCTGAACTTGGTTCTTTGATCTTGTAACATAGTGTTATATTCTTATAATGTTTCTCATGAAAACTGCTTTCTATAGGAAAAAAAGAAACTTAGAGAAATTCTCTCAAGTGGGTCTTACTGGGACCCAAGGTTCAAACTCTGTGTTTGAAATCTTTATGCTACTTGTTGAAATAGCAGTCAGTAGTTTCTAGTGGAGAAACTGTAATGTCAGCTGTCATACTGCATGAGAGGGTATAGCATGTACACTTTTTTGCTGGCTAATTTGAGATCTGTGTTGCTATAAAAACATCTTGAAATCATGGATTTTACTGTCTCTCTCACCACTAGGATGTGTGCATAGCAAATAATTTGTGAGGCTATTCCTGAAATTTTAGTTTTCCTTAGAAGGCCATTTCTGCAGAAGGGCACTTGCCACCATTGATTTTGCAAATATTTAAGATGAGAAAGGACTTGTAAATCTCAAAGCTACCATTTCTGTGTTCAAGTATTTCTTTGGGGTTTTGTGAGGTCTTGGTTGTTTGGTTGGTTTTGATAATCTTAAATGTGAAGGTAGTTTGAAGTTTTCCTAATGAAAGTAATTGTAACCTTTTAAGGGAAATTATATGTAGTGTCATGTAAATTTTGAAAACCTTGCTGTAACAGAGTTAGACTGTCTTAACAACCTAGGCTGGAAATGATTGAAATTCAGCAGTAGTTAATAATGCTATAAAAACTGTCCAACTGCTACCAGATTTGGACACTGCTGTACTGATGTTTGCTGTTTTCATCCATGTTAGTTTTATCCTGGATGTTTATTCTGTAAATAGTTACTGTTGTCTTGCTTTTCTTTACACTTCTGTCATGCTTTAAAAACTCGTACTTTGTATCATGGGATAAGAAAGGAGAGGTTACTTTTCAAATTGTCTAAAAGTCGCTGTAAACTTTGTACTTTTTAGGGTTTTTTTTCATCTAACTCAAAAATAAATAAATTAAAACAATGTCTTTTTATCTTCAAAGGATAATTGAAAGAAACATTTAAAAACTTGTCAGCCTTGTTTGCCTCTAAGGAATTACTTCATAACTTTTAAGGAACCATTTGCAGGTTCCCAGAATTCTCTGAGTACATCTGGCTGTTTTGTTCTGTAATATAGCTTATATCAGTTTCTGTTTGTATTTCTGATTAGTTTAATGTAATTTTGCTTAATTCTGTAGGGGGGTGTGTGTGCTACCTGATTAGAAAGTAGCATGTTAAAAATACATTATTTGTGGATAAAAAGCAACAAGAAGTTTGCTATAAATGTGATAAATGGAAATACAGAAGTTA
>JAOXXN010000001.1:20520161-20530677 GCA_026770055.1 Myrmophylax atrothorax | reverse complement strand
TTACATCCAATAATGGACAAACACAGATCACTCTTAATAAAGATAAAACACAGAGAGAGAATAAAAATTTCCCTCCTATATATTAAAGCCAAACTGGACTAAAATATATAAATATCACAATATATGCATTGCTAATAGTCTTATAGGCTGTTATCATGGAAATTAAATATATGAAAAGAAAATAATGATAATTTATCCTAAAATATACCCTCATACACAGCAACTGAAATCTGGAAATGAATTTTTACTGGATAATTACTATACAAAAATGGCATTAAATAATATTTAAAAATATTATTATGAAGAAGTTAAGCAAATTCTAGCTCAAATAAACCACTGAAAAGTATGAAATTTTATAATAAGATTAAAAATAATGGACATAGAAAAATATAGCTTGTTTGCCAATTGTAAGTACAGTCTTTCTCATACATTTTAAATAGTCCTTCTACAAAATACATTGTCATTCTTCAAAGAGGTTAACCTTAGTTCTTTTAAGGAAAACGCAGTTGATATAACCTACTTAAGTGTCCAAAAGTCATTTATCAGGCCTTTATTGAAGGTTTTTATGGAAAGTGAGTAGATATTAAATGAGAACTAAATTTATGCCTCAGTTTATAGGTTATTGTGTAGGAAAGTTACCAGCAAAGCTGTGTATGCATGTGTCCTGAGATACCTGCTACTCTGTTCTGAAGAAATTTAAAGTGTGTGTCAGAAAGTTATATATGCTAGAAAATCTTGTTCATAACCATAAGGAATGAATATGTAAACACAGAGCAGTAAAGGTATAAACCTTCTTTGAACAGGTTAGAACACTTTGAACACTAATACTTGACCTAACATATTTTTTATATTTTGACTAGATTAGCTTTGAAATTGCCATTGTTATTCACAATGTTCGTCTTGGAACTCCTGGAAAATAAACCACCAAGATTACACAGAACGTAACTGAAGGAATGCGCCCATAGAGATTTCCTATAAGCGTCACAGTTGCTGAGCTGTCAAGGGACTGGGCATTGATGATAAACTCCCTCTGCTAACACATTGAAATTGTATTCAAACTTCTTTTATTGTGACCTTCTAAGCCCTTTTATTTTATTTTTTTTTCAATATCTCACTTTATTTCTCAGTGACCTATTATTCTCACAGTTCTCACTGAATATTCCTGTCTGTTGTACAGAGGTTCAAAGCTTTTTTTTTTTTTGCCCCAGTATTTATTTGCCTGAAAAATAACCCAAATTCCAGATTAAGAAGTACATGTACTGTAGAAAGACATGTCAAAAAACTTTAATTGCTTAGAATTGCTTCCTCAATTTCCTGACAACATGGAACGCCTGGCAGTGTGTAGGTGCAAAATGAGAATAGCAGAGCTAATAAAAATAGCAATTATAATTGTTGTCACTGGCCACTATTAAGGGCATAATTCCAAAGACATCAGCAGTGGACAGCAATTTATATATTTGTCTGCAATCTTCATTTCTCTGTTTTATTTAAGCTTTATGAGAAAATACAATACAAATAATGCTTAACAAAGCATACCAGTAATCCATCTGGGCCTGGAAAAGTAATCATAAGTGCTAGCAACATATTATTCTCACAGAAGAAAAAAAAACTAATAAGAAGAAAAGAGTATCTGTGAAGATGGATCCCCCTGACATTTTGGTTTTATAATAAATATTCTTTAGCAATATTGTTTGATTGGAATTTGTCATGTGTATGGTTTATTTTACTGCCTCAATTATAACCTTTCAAAAAACTTTATGGCTCTGGTGCAGTTGTCATTGTTGCCTACAAACTCTGTCTTGATTTAAAAGTAAGCACAAACTTACTTCCCATTTATATTTCTGAGTTGAATCTCTTCTTGCTATTCAGTATTTCAGTATACGTAGAAAAATCTAACTTTTCAAGCAAAAAATGTGATACTTCAGAAGCAGTGGCTTGGAAAATGTGGGATTATTTGCTTATTTATTCTTCTATTTTTTTTAGACCATTTAACTATGGCAGTTTAGGAGCGTAAGCTTCTAAGCACCTTTGTGTTTATTTTGAATAAATATTATGTTTAGTTTCCCAGACAGAGCCTGATACTATCAGTACCCATCTCACCATTGATTCCTGGGTTCAGAAATTCCACGAGATTGCCTTTTCTTCAGGATGCCTCAGATTGAAATAATGTCTCACAAACATTCTGGACTACAAGTTCCAGCGAATTCTTTGTCCCCAAACCTATTTTAACCTTAATTGATTTTGCCAAGTTTGATATCATGTCTGTACTCTGGAAAGTAACTTGCTTTACTACTCTTTGACATGCCAAGATCAAAGCGTTCTGTGTGCATTTGGTGGTCCTTGGTATTGCTACTCAGAGCACTCCTAGGCTGTGTTTCTGCTGTTTATCTTGAAAAAATGCTGCATTGGTACCTGTGGTGCTGCTCTTCCCTCTCACCTGCAACAGCAGCAGACCACTGGTCTGGCAGCCCAGTGTAAGTTATGCAGCAGCATGAGAAGGAGTTTGTCACCTGAATCCTCAGTCAAGTCATTTAGATACTTATCCATCAAGCCAGCTCTATTCAGCAAAATTTAAGACTAATCATATGCTTAAATTTTGATCTTTAAATGAGGTGAAAATCATATCTGTAATTGGAGCTTAAAAACTATTTTTTCTGCCACTCAGCATTTTAAATACTTACAAAATTCAGAAGAGTTAGATCAGCATCTACATAAATTAATAAAATTGAGACAGAATTACACAATTGCAATACACTTTTATCTTCCCAAATTATCCTCCCAGGTGGTTACAAATACAGATACTCAAACTAGTTCATTTAAAGCTTCAAACTAAGGGACAGTCAACTGGTACTCAACCTAAACTGAAAAACCCACTTCAGCAAGATGAATTGTTCTCCCCTGAGCTCTTCTCTGCTGCGAAAGCTTGCAGGTCAGAACCAATGAGACAAGCCAGAGAAAGAGAGAGACACTGCAGAGAGGTACACAAAAGTGCTAGGGATGGTTTTACATTTGAAATCTCACAGCAACCCTTGCTGTGCCTCACTCCTATGCTTGGGTATACACAGGAAGTGCACAATATTCCAGGTCTTTGAAATTAAACATTAACCTGACCTGGGATTTTTGCTTCTATGTCAGATGAGCTTCTCCTGTCCTGTTTCCAGGAAGTAAACTCGATATTCCCCTAATAGTTCCTGATGATTTGAAATGTTAAGCTGTTGACTGCAAAGATTTGCACAAAGATGCTACAGATGAAATCAAATGGGTTGTTTACAACTGTAGCCAAAATACTTTTTCAGATCACTGCCTCAAAAACAATTTCAAAGTCCGAAAGACTGGACATATATTTCACAGACACTGATGCAAATGAATGCATTTTTACTTTGTGCGAATGTGCTAGAGAATATTAACATTAACCTTTGTGCTTATCACATAAATATGATGGAGTAGAACCAATATTAATTATTCCTCAGCTAGGATGTTAATTATGACCCAATTTGGCATAGAAGAGTTTTTAAAAATCTAAAATACTCTTTTCTATCTTTCATGAAATTTCGAGGTTACCCTTGAGAAGTTTGTTTAAGACATTATAATGTATAGCAAGCATGCTGATATATAATGTTTTCTGTCATTTCCTTCAAGGTCAGGACCATCTCTTACATGCTTGCATATTACTTCATGCAAACAAGCCTTGATTTCAGTTATAGCTTCTAGCCACTATTCTAATTAGTCACATTGGAATCAGATAAAACGTATGCTTTATGGAGCTTCTATAGGATTTGTTAGTGATATAAGTTAAATATTTATTTGAGCTTCTTTCCATATTCACATAGGGACCAGCACCATAAATGGGTACCATATGAGTCAACAAGTCTTTTCAGTAATTGCTGTAATATAATATTGCAAATGCTGACTGTGTTTCCAGGTGATTCTTTGTGTTCAAATGCACTTGTCATTTGCAAGGACTGAGCACATGGAGGGCTTGCACATCTCTGACAGGCAACAGCAAGCTCTTCTACTGAACTGGTGCAATGGGAAGCTATTTGTATGGACTTTTAACAGGACCTGGGGTCTTTGGTCTTTAGCCCTCAGAAGTATTTAAGGATTCAGTAGGAATTAATCAAAGGTTCCAGACACATGTAAGAAGCTGTGCCTAAGTGTTTAGATTACTCCTGAGGACAGATGTTTAAGGGATTGCAAAAATTAATTAATAAAACCATATCTATTGTTGTCTCCTTCAATTAAAAATCTGTATACTAGTTTGGGCTTTAGACCTTTTCTCCAGAAAGTAAACAATCTGGATTTATTTCCTGTTTCAGTCTAAGGATATTCAGATCTCCCACCTCCCAGTTGCATTTGTTTTCTGAGTTAGACATTGCATCAATTTAATTTAAAAAAAAATAAAAATTAAAAAAGCCAAACCCCCCAAATCCTCCACTAATGAAACTCCCACAATCCTTGTGACAGGAACCATACTCCATACTCAGGCACTCTTGTAACTGAGATGAAGAGCACTGCAAGGCTGTGGCTTCTGGATGTCCAAGCTCTGGTGAGAGTGCCCTAACAAGATCATGCTTCATATCCTTCCTTGTATTCTGGTCCTCTGCCAGTAGCTCATACTACTGGCCATGCAAGACCGTATTTTACCCTCTCTTTTGTAATTTGCCAAGAAAAATCCTTTTTGATGTGAACTTCTAATTTCAGCACATAGCATCATGTATATTGACAATGTTTTTTTCAAGTGACTAAAATGATTTTGATTTAGAGGTTTTGATTTAGGTCTAGCCAGATTCAAGTGAATGCTAGGAAACCAGCTTTTGAGGCCAGGCAGCCCCTGGTAAAGTGTATAGGCAGTTGCAGAGAAAGATGAAACTCAGTTGCCAGAGGGCTTCCTTTCACAAGGGGCTACTGAAAAAAAGTTTCTTTAAATCATACTTTTCAATGCAAAAGCCTAAAACTTTTTTGATCATAAGTTGCTAGGATATTATTACCAGAGTTACTGTGTCAGACTCAGAGGTGCTCTCTGAGTGAAAAGATACTGCTTTTATGTCTCCTCTGGAATGCACATACGATTGCCTTCATTCAGTCTGATG
Source organism: Myrmophylax atrothorax (assembly GCA_026770055.1). Taxonomy (NCBI): domain Eukaryota; kingdom Metazoa; phylum Chordata; class Aves; order Passeriformes; family Thamnophilidae; genus Myrmophylax; species Myrmophylax atrothorax. Next base: position 20,525,587 of record JAOXXN010000001.1, on the reverse strand, counting down.
TTTTCATGCTAGCACAGCATCTTTTTCATTCCTATTTACTCCCATATGGTTTGTTAATTAACTTTTCTTTGGAACTTATGAAAAATGTTCCCCATATTTGCTGAGTCTTTCAATAAGTGTTCTCTCTTCCTTTGCCAAAGTATACATGGCTTAACAGGTTTGAAATAAGCAATTCATAGTGTTAGCATGTGGTGGAATATTTGGTGTGCTTGGTATAAAAAGAAAAAAGCAATAAAAAAACTATAGCTTGAAAGCTGACAGCAGATAAATAGCTTGTTTTACTAGAAATCCTCAGCCCTGATAAAAACAGTAATATGCTTAAGACACCAAGGAGTCAACTTTTTGTCTCATCTACCTGAATGTTTGTATTTCATATTTTGATGTTCTTTTTCTGTATGGCATTGCTAGAAAATATATTTAAAGTCAGATGTAAACATAAATATAGCTGAGAAACTTTTAAAATGTTTTAAACCACTTGAGGCTACACCAGGAACAGCTCAGCTTTTCTGGATTTTGAAGCTAGTCTGACTTTTGGATGCATAATGTGAGTGGAAGAGTATACTAATTTACATTTAACTAGCATTAACATTTTATAAGGCTGATACAGTTTTATGCTTCTTTTGGGTGTCTGTTGTAAACAATCCTATAAAGAGAGCATTCTGATGTAGCACAGAATATACTGTGCATCTGGTTTTCACAAAACACGTATCTATTTTTTGTAATGAATCTACTGCCATCAAAGAATCATGAACAAAAACAGCCACTGCTTTCCTTTAGCTCTGCTGGGGCTTTGTACTTCTATCATATGTTGCCCTCTATCCTTGTTGTCATTTATACTTGGGTGAAATGAATACCAAATGCCACTAAATACGAGTGGAAACCTTTCACATTTATTCTGAAGTGGCTACAAAGAGTACTGAGCATTAGAGAATCAGACCAAGATTAAGCTTCTGTTTAACTTTCTATGTAAATTCAAATTAAGTATAACTTTTTGAATTGAGACAGAGAAGGACATTAAAATAGACTTGAGAGAGGGAAAAAGTGGAGGAAAGTTAACTCTCAATTGGAATTCCTGTTAGCAGAAAGTCTTTCTCACTATGAAACACACAGTGAGCATACATCACTCATGATAGCTATGGAGCTGTAAGATTTGCATCATTAGGATGTAACCAGTATTGAAGTGTAGTATCTGCTTACAATTAGCCATGAATTATTTTACACAAACAAAGCCAAAGACATATTATTTAATTTCCTCCATAAAGCTCCTTTTGCTTGCCTCTTAGCAGATGCCATGTATTTCCTCTGCCAAAATTGATGCTATACTGGCAACAGAACACATTCAAATTTTATGTCAAAACACTAATTAACATCTGGCCATTCACAGAGACAACATTCTAGACAATATGGATCTCAACCCAGACTCAGTATGGCAAGCCCTAAATTTCTAAATCCTTTTAATTTTTTGTATTTCACAAGTGTAAAAAATTAACTTTTGTTGACCTCAAAAATACAACTTGTCCACTATAGCTAGTATTCAGCTAAAGGTCTTTTTGCTGTTTTCTAGCTTTCAGTAGACACCAGAAAAAAGCTTAAAGAACCGAGTTCAGTAGAAAGAGATTAAACACTCATTATAGGCAAGAGAATAATTAGAGGATACACAATTCTATCCATTACAGAGATCAAATAGCAAACACCTGGTTAAGACAGGGGGAAAGAGTGTCTCTTGTGATTTCTTCCTTTACACCAGAAAAAGCTGAGGCCTGTCTGACACCAGCCAATCTGGCTATTAGGGCAACTGTTTAAGTGAAATCTTAAGTCTCTTGTGTTTCCTTCTTTTCCAGCCACAAAAAGGTGAGGCTTGGCTCACACTTATATCAAACACTACATTTAAATATTGTAGTTTACTTTTTCTTCAGGAAAATCACCCACCAGGGTCAGTAGGCTAATCGCAAAGCACTTTGAAGCATTGGAAATGGGAAGAAAGTAGGAGTGGGAGAGGGAAAACAGGCCATTTTATTGCTAGTGACATTCCCCAGCTTTGTAACTTTTTTCCTCTGATACTTCTCAGCATCATACAAAGGATGACTCCCTGTCCCCTGAGCTCCCATTTCAAAAAAAAATGAGCCAAGACTTTTTGAAGAAGTTTAGAAAATTCTCTTTCCCTTTTTCCCTGCAGTTCATTTATTCTGCCTCTTTTCTTTCTTTTCTTCCAAGTGGTGTCTCACTGTCTGATCCATGAAAGCCTCCCCTCCCACCTTTTAGAGCTGGGAGCATAGCAACTGAGTGACACTCTATCAATAGCGAGTCTGGCTACTAGCAGTAGGTCTTGCTTGTTTCTTCCCAGCTGGCAGGAGTAGGAAAGTACCCAAAGAGATTACATGTGACTTGAAATTTCTATGAGATACAGCAAGAAACTAAACTAAACTAAGTTAAATAAAATAAAAGAATTGCTTAACTAAGACAACATTTCCTTCCAGCATCTGCTATTTATACTGATTCCAGGTATTAAAAGAGTCTTGCTCCAAACTGTTCTGAATTGCTAAGTGGCCTGGATGAAAACAAACTTTCTGAAAACACACTTTAATTTCCATCATAACAACTGCAATCCCAGTTTTGACTTTTTCTTGTAGACAATTACTAATTATTGTTTGGGTCTAGAAACACAAATGTCTCTTGAGTTCAAGCTCTTTCAGTCACCCATAAAATTATTTACTTTATGCTGTATCATAATCCTTGTCTCAGGTCCCACCCATTCAGTATTATTCTGCTGCTGGGAGAAAGAACCAACAGCTACTCCTCCTTAATAGGGTAAAACATCACAGTCTGTGTTGAGGCTGTGAATCAACAGCTCATTGTCAAAACAGACAAGAGACCAGCCCACAAACCAAAGCAGAAGATTATGCTGTTATTTTGACTGATGAGCTTCCCAATAACTGCAGTTGGATTCAAATATATGATCCATTAAATACACATTCTTTAACCTAAAGTACTCTTTGATGTTTAAATGGAAGGGATTTTTATGACTGAATTATGGCATAATGCATAAGGGTAAGCTACAAAAAAGAAAAATGGCATAAACCTAACTAGACAAAAGAATGTAGGAAATCTGAACCCATGAGTCTGGATTCACTTCTGCTGTCACTATGCCCTGTTTGTATGACCAGGCTAACATAAAAGCAAAGTAGAATGTCCTTCAGACTTAAAAGATTTGTTCTTCACTTAGAGACAAAATAAATGATGCAAAGTGAGAGATTTTTCTCAAGAGTAATCTCTACAGAGATTTTATTTCTTTGAAGCCAGCCAGGAACAAACTTCATATTATCAGCTTTCTCTAGAATAATTCTAACACACTCAATTTTACCCTGGCTTCAAATTCATCTTATGGTGCATTTCTGACCTCTCTGGCTACTAACCATGTCCCTGTTGTGTCCCTGCCTGTGTAGTCAGAGATTGTTCTGGACAGGCAAGTCCAATGTTTCTACAATGTCTTAGGAGAGATTTTAGGTGTGTGGGTGTGAATCCTGTTTGCTACTTTGCCTCATAGTTAAAGAACAGTTCAAGGCCTCTCTCATTTTGCAGAAAAGATGTAGATTTTTTTCTCTTCAAAATGTGCAATATAAGAAAGATATTAAGCTACTGGAGAGTGACCAAAGGAGGACAACAAAGACCGTGAAGGGCCTTGAAGAGAAGCCATGTGAGGAGTGGCAGAGGTCACTTGGTCTGTTCAGCCTGGAGAAGAGGACACCGAGGGCAGACACTGTAGTCTACATCTTCCTCACAATAGGAAGAGGGGCAGACACTGATCTCTTCTCTGTGTTGACCAGTGACAAGACCTGAGGGAATGGCCTGAAGTTGTGTCAGGGAAGGTTTAGGTTGGTTGTTAGAGAAAGGTTCTTCACCCAGAGGGTGGTTGTGCACTGGAACAGGCTCCCCAGGTGGTCACAGCACCAGGCCTGACAGAGTTCAAAAGCATTTGGACAATGCTCTTGGGCATATAGTGTGACACTTGGGATTGTCCTATGAAAGGCAGGAATTGTACTCAATGGTCCTTGTGGGTCCCTTCCAGCTCAGCATATTCTGTGATTCTGTAATCCATAAAACTCATTACATGTACAGTTGCTACAAACAACTTTTCTGAATTGAGTACCAAAAACAAAGGGCAATTATTTTTTTCACTTCAGCACATTTTATTAACTGCAAATAAGCAAGGAAGCAAAATGATGGAAATAGAAAGGAAAAAAGTCATAATTAAATTGATTTGAATTTGATGCTAAATCTTAATAGGATTGATATTTAACAAGTTTCTGTAATCTGACCAAGATTTTTATACAATAGTCTTTCCAATGTTGCATTTAAAGAATAATAAATTCTGTACATAAAAAAATCTGTATTTTCAATGACAATCAGAGGAGTTACATTAGCACACAGATCTGAATTGTGTTTCCCATGCAAGATTTCTGAACCACACAAACATGTGAGTGCATTTACATGCATGTGCACACACAGGCAAAACCTCAGTATATAACATTCCTCATTTAAACCATTCACCCCAGCCTTTTTTCAAGACTCAACCCTTCAATAGCACTCACAATTTCTTGTAAAGTTAGCATTTTATTCAGAAATACAATTGAATCTGCTTACAGTAATTATACCTGCTGAAATCAAAATATCAGGTCAGGAATATGAGAGCCAATGTAAGGCATAATTCTTCATTTTCAGGTAAGATTTACATTCACTGCCTGTCAGTTATTTTTGATGTTATTATTCACCCTTACACATTCTATTATAAATATTGACATGCATGAAATCAAGGAATACAAATTTTTTTCTTGTATGATGAAAAAACCAGCATTCTACTGGAGAAACTGGCTACTAATGGCTTGGATGGGTGCACTCTTCACTGGGTGAAAAACTGGCTGGATGGCCAAGCTGAGAGTGGTGCTGAATGGAACTAAATGCGGTTCATCGCCAGTGACTCGTGGTTTTCCCCAGGGCTCAGTACTGGGGCCAGTCCTATTTAATATCTTTATCAATTATTTGCATCCTCAGAAAGTTCACAGATGACACTAAGTTGGGAATGTTGATCTGCTTGAAGGTAGGAAGGCTCTGCAGAGGGATCTGGACAGGCTGGATTCATGGGTTTGAGAACATCTGCCTGAGGATCAATAATGCAAAGTGACAGGTCCTGCCCTTGGGTTACAATAATCCCATGCATCGCTACAGGCTGGGGTGAGAGTGGCTTTAAAGCTGCTCAGCAGAAAGGCACTTGGGGGTGCTGGTTGTCAAAAAGGATATTGAGGTGCTGAAGTGTGTCCAGAGAGGGGCAACAAAGCTGGTAAAAGGTCTAGAAAATATATCTCATAAGGAGCAACTGAGGGAACTGTGGTGGTTTAGCCTGGAGAAGAGGAGCCTCAGGGGGGACCTCA
>JAOXXN010000001.1:20498499-20519364 GCA_026770055.1 Myrmophylax atrothorax | reverse complement strand
CAGTGGAAGGATGCAAGCTGATGAGGGAGCACACAGGAGAAGGAAACTGGGAGTAGCAAAGTGGAGAATAGAAACAGCAGAGTATAAAAGGGGAACACACGGGGTACAGGGCAGACAGACTCACTGTACTGGCTTTGAATGTGCATGTGCTTGGGAATCTAAGGATTGCTGTGTGTACACAGGCTCTAGTGTCCTTCTATCTAGCATGGAGAACAGGGACTTGGTTGTGTGTGTTTGTTTTATGCCGGTTCTATATATAGGTGCTGTTGGAGGCAGCACATTGCCTGTGGCAGCCTGTGGCCATATCAGTGGGGTAGATGTTCAGCTCACTACTCACTAAAACTGGAAATGGAAAAGCAGCATCTTCACCCCTCAGCATGGACAAAGACCTCCAGTGTTCTGGTCATCAGAAACCCACTCTCCAGTGGTTAGGGTTTGCTGCAGGCCACTACTACTTCTAGAATCCTTCAACAATATTAAAATGAGGGAAAAGAAAGAAAATTACTATGATATCAAATTAAAACTAAGAAAATAAAATAAGCTTTAAGTTCGGGGCAGGGTAGACTGCACAGAGGGTATTAACTTTCTCCACCTTATTACCAGAATGGATAGTGAAATCTGAGAGTCCATGGAGTCTCAGCAGTGTCAAAACTAAAATAATGAGAAATGGTCCATAAGAAAAGCTAAAAGACCGGGAAAGGATGTGCCCACTATCCAAGATATACAGGAATTGTGTCTGCTGGAGGAGTTGGAATTGAAGGAAATACAGAGAGATCAGGCCCATGTGCTCCCTTAAATTGCATCTCTAGTCAGTACTGTCTGAGACAGAATTTTGGCTTAAACAGATGTTGTAGTTTTGAAATTATGAAAATTCTCTCTCTGCCACTTACTCCCTGTGCCATTAGTTAACAAAAGTAGTTAACTGCTACCAATTGCTTCTTGATCATTTGGGTGGGGGGCAGACTGGAGTAAGGTGTAGCAAGGAGTGGGTTTGAGCTGTCTCTTTTGTTCTTCAGGACATTCACACAGCTCTGGGGCAAGGTTGGAGCTGCGTGCACTGGCTGTCGGGGAGAAACCTTTCTCTCCTGCTCCTCGCTGCTTCTGTGGAGTAAGCTAGTTTCATCTTGCCACTGCTGTTTCTTCTGGTTTTGGCACTGGGGCCCCAGCCACTGCTCCGGCCTCACCGTTGCCGGCAGTGCCACAGCTGCCCACCCCACCGCGGCAGCGACCCGGGAGAGAGAAGTCACAGCTGCTTTCCAGGACACGCTGCGGATCTCTACTCCCAGCTTTCCTTCTTTGTTTGGGACAAAGGACACAGAGAGAGAGACAGAATTCATCTGAGTGCTCATCGCTCATCTCTGTCTCGCTGGAAAAAGACTGAGAACTCACCCTGCAGCTAGCCAAGGTGTGACACTGATGTTGCCCATAAATATATCTTCTTCAGGAGGAACCTACCAGTTTGGGGTTTTTTTTCTAAATTGTGGTGTTGGGGGAGTAGTTTGCTCTGGTCTATTTACAGTTATATCTATACCTACATATATATAGTACTTAAGAGCAGTTATCCATCTTATATCCATTTTCTAACTAAAGTTCCTTTTCTTAAATTTAATAAAGAGTGACGTGATCATGGTGGGGGAATCCTCTCCTCTGCTTTTTTTTTGGTAAACATTCTGGTTTTTCCCCTCAAACCAAGACAACAAACTATTTTCTTTTTATTTATGTGTTGTAATTAACTGTAAGAAAAATTCTAACCAAACATTGCCTTTTGTTCTTGGAGCAAAGGTGGAAAATAATTTCTTCCATTAATTTGTGTTGGGCATATTTATTTTCAAAAATGGTCCAGATTTAGAACAGTACTGCTAAAAAGCAACTCATACACTTTCATCAAGCTGGTTATGCAAGTTTGTTCTTTTCCAAAGAATCAAGAATATGTAGTACAAAGACACTTTAAATCACCTCAAGAATTTAATTCTCCTATCCCTAATTCTGGTTGGAGTAGTATATGAATATGATAGACTTTTAGTATAAGAAAAATCAATTTGTGCAGAAAGAGAAACCTACTTGATAAAGTAGGTTTTTTAATGTAAATCCAAAACCCCCTACCTTCTTTCTTTGACTATTTAATAAAATGGTTTTTTTCTGAACAAATTGTACAATTACCACCATAGCTTTCTTTCCAGTAACATTTTAAAACCTTGTCTTAATTACAGCAAAGGTAACACTTATCAATAGTTCTCTTTTTAATAAATGTCTTGTTCTGCTTTCATAAGTTCAGCATATGAATGCACAGTTTATCATAACCATTGTCAGTGAATGTCAAGACCAGAAACTGCATCAGTAAAACATACTTCAGCAGAAAAAACACCATGAGCTAAGATAATGTGGTAAGTCAATATCAGTGTGAGCATGACAATTTACACTATTTAAGGATTTTGCATTGTGTCTAAAACATATTTCTGTTTTCTCTTCAGTTTTCTTCAGTTAACTCCCCCTGCAACCAGCCACATTTATCATTCTCCCCGATTCCCTCCCTATATTCCTAATTTCTGAACTCACTGTAACATAGTCTATGTTGTAATTCATACCACTTCTCTGCTTCAGTATCTCCCATAAATGCTATTAAAAACCTTGTTCCTTTGTCTTCTGCATTATTAATGGTGGCATCCGTCCACTCATGATTTACAGATTTTGCCTGCAAGGATAATTCATAAATGCTGAAGCAACTCCACAAACTTTGTCAGTAATTTCAATCTCACTTGTACGCACAGACCTCAGGATCCTTTTGTCCACTGCTAAAACTCAGAGAGAAATCAAAATACCTATTCAGTGAAATGTACTATCAGGTTGTGAGAGATTGTATTTAACTACTTGTCTGAACTTCAGGGCATGATTATGGCAACTACATATAAAACAAGCCTGCAGGTTACTCTTTAAAATATGGGGTTATTAGCAATAATTAAAATGTGAAAAGACTCCATTTTTCTGACCATTGTTTCCCTACCAGTTTTTGAACTCTATTTCATTTGCAATATTGTTCAAAGGTTTTACCATTCACTTCACTGGGCTTTCACCTTCAAAATTTTCTATGCATCTCTCTTAATAACATGAAAAATAATGTGGACTTAGTCATACTATACAAATAAAATCTTGGGACACTCTCAATATACAATTTTTCTTTGTCTGAGATCATCTTTCTTCTGAATCCTCATTAAGTCACTTAGCCTGCTACCAGCAAAAGAGGAAACATTTTTTAAAATTTTAATAGTAACAGGAGAATTAAAAGACATTTTTGGTGCAAATCCTGTTTACCCATAGTATAGCAAACTAACATAATTTTCCAACTATTGTAGATAGTATAAAAGGATGGAGTATATGGCTGACCTATAGAAATAGAGAAGTCATTAAAAATGTAATGGTAATGTTTCTAATCTTTCATATCATGGCGAGTTCTTAAGAGCAAGTTGCTGCAACGAGACTAGTAGCTATTTCAGAGCTTTGCTTTGGCCTTTAAGGAGATAAGATACATGCATTTCCTAAGGAAAGTTGTGTAAGTGAGTAGCATTTAAATTATTTTCATAGTTGACAGTAAAAGTCACCAGTAAAATAGTGCAGCATATATGAATAAGAATAGGACATACAAAAGACCTGGACTATAAATGTGATTTTTTTTTTCCTCCTGAATGACAATAGCTTTTATGAAAATAAGCATATGACTTGTAGAAAAGGCTTCAAAGATTTTCTCAAGAGGAAGAAAAAATAAACATCTTTATTTCCTAAGAACAAGAAAACTAACTCATTCATTTTGTATCTAGTTTAATTGTAAAACACAGCAGTGATGAACAGATGGTAAAATATCTGAAGACATTGAAATGCCACCAATTCAACTCCCAGGTCGAGTAAGGGCTTTAAGAGTCTCTTCCTACTTCCTAAAGAAGCTTTCAGTCATGCTACTGATGAGAAGGAGATAGATACATCCCAAGTGCAGCTCTAAATACCCTTGGGCCATAGAATTTCAAACATATCCTTCTCTGTGATATTTCCAGCTACCTGCCATAGATGTTCCAAACATTAACATGATATCGTCACTCCAGAACCAGGAACCTTCTAGTGTTCACATAGTCCAAAATAAGCTTAGGACATCCGAGATCAGGCTTAGGAATCAGTCTCCTGAAGCTGCCCATTTCTCTCCCAGACTTAGGTGCTAAAATTATGACTTAAAATCTTCTGTTTAATAACTCTCTGTTCACTAATATTTCCTAAATTTAGGGTTTTAATATACTCAAAACACCACAAACAGATTTCTTTGATATTTGTTTTATTCTTTGCAGGTGGCAAATGTAGTTTCTAACCTGCATTATCACTGACCTAGTTCAGAAATACCTTTAGTGCATCTTGACATCTGGATTTCTTCTCTTGGTACTTATACTGGAGCAGTATTTGGAAATTGCTTCAGAATCTACCTATTTAAAATAATTTTTCCATCTACATATGCTCCTAAATACTGAAAGTCTACCCCAAGACCATGTCAGGTGTCTTTTCTGTTTATATCCATGATGTGTTTAAATACTGCAATCACAGTCGTTTTGAAAGAAAGAGCCAGCTGAGAATTACTGCCTTGAGAAAATTCTGATAATCACCCTCCAGACAGTTATGTCTAATTTATCAAAGCCTACCAAATCTGACTACATCTTCCTGGTCTTTCTGGGACTACCTCATCCTGCCCACAGCCTAGGAGTCCATTTCAGCCCCTCCCAAGGGGAGCCCCTACCACTTCTGACCCCTGGGCTCCAGGAAGCCACCGGCCACCACAACTCCTGACATCATTGCAGAACAATTCATTCTAATTTTATCCTTTATTCACTTCCATGTCATTTTACATGGATTTTATTAATTTCCTTTCTTTGACTGTGTAGGTTAAAATTTCATTAGTGTCAATTTATCAAATCATTTAAGAAAGCAAAGAGAAATTGAAGCTACTGTTCTTTTGCCAAAATAAACAAACAAAAAAGTTATGTTACTAAGGAAATCACACAATGACTACTTAATTTTCTTTCTGCTCACACACTTCTCATTTTTTTTTCCTTCTGCTTAAGATAAGGTTAATGGGTAAGTAATGAAATCTAACACTTTTGCAAATTTAAGAATTGTTTTTCCTGTTCTTACTATGTATTATTGTAGATTTAATTTTTAAAAGTCTGGTTACTGGAAATGCAATTTCCTTAAACGCTTCTTTCCAAATACTAAGATAGCAATTATCTAGTCCTACCAATTCATCGGGTTTGCTGGTTCAGCTTCCAACTTATATGCCATGCATGTGCAATACATTTGGAGCTTTCTTTGGAATATATAATAGGGTTTTATTTTCAGTTACTGAATATCATTACACTTACTACACTCAAGAACACATCCAAGATGTAAGGCTAGAAAAAGTTTACAGCTCATTATAGCTTACTTATATCATTTACTAATCCATGGATAGAGAGAGGATCTACTAATGGACAGCTCTTCTGTTTTTATTGACATTTCTTCCACTTAAATTGGTAAGACTTAGCCTCAGCTCTAGGTCAGAATGTCTGGCTCTTAGGGAAGAGTTGGGTTTTTTAATTTGTGGGTTTTTTGTTTTTTTTTAAGTTAGTCACAAAAAACCCAGTGTTTTTAATTAATGGACCTTTTTAATTTAAGTGACAGTCTCTACCTTTGTATTTCAATTTAGTTTTCTGGTAATCACAAAACCTTATAATTTAGGACTGAAAGGGAATGTTACCACTTAATGAAGAAATATAAAGATAACTTTTATTGTTTTGAGGAACATTTCTCTTCATAATTCTTTAATGGAATTTGAGTCCAGGTAAAAGACATTTTTTATCCAAACACTAAATACTATACACACCTGAAAAGATAATTTTGTAATCCTTTTATCAGTTTAAAACAAAGACTGCAGTGGCTGAGTTTAATTAAGGAAAAGCAAATTGTTTTTTGTAACACAAATTAATATGTATCTACGAACCACGACCCTTTTCTGTCATTTACATTGGAAAATTACTTAAAATTATAGTCCTTTTCAAACTGTTTGTATAAAAAAAAGAGAGTGACTATCATCATAGTCATTGAATCTGGGGTGGCAAATAATTTTTTTCTATTATTTTCTACAGAAAGTTATCTAAAAAAGGGTAAAAATTAATTTGAGAATTACCATCACTATTATTCCTTACATTTAGCACTTGAGTATTTTTACTCTGGTGTAAACTGATGTATCAAGATTATTTTTTTTTAAACTTCACTCTGGTATAGCATTCTCTATTAGAAAATCTAGAGTTACATCATTGCCTTGATTTTACAAATGAGGTAAATGAGGCACAGTGAAAAAATTGCAGCTTGTCCTCTACCCTTTTGTGAACAATATTAAGACACTGATCTAAGAATACAAGACAGACTACCCAAAAGATGATTATATCTCTCCCCTGAAACTCCTTAGCAGAAGTGCTACTTTACATCAGGTAAAATTTTAGGGAACATTTGCTCTAGTAAAATTGGATTTACCTTTCAAACCAAACCATGTAAATACCATTGTACAAAACATGAACTTCACAAAACACAATCCAATCTTGTCTGTGTTACCTTCAATTGAAGTATTCTTTCCTCAATATCAGTGCTACAACTAAGAATTTACCATGGGGAAAATGAACCATTTTTTCTGATATTCAGAGTACAATTGTAACACTGGAATTGGAGCTGCAATTGCAGATCTAAATGTTTGGATTTACATGATATTAGTGTACAGTCTTGAGGCAAGGCTAGACATCAGATTCTTCCACTTCTGGATAATTTATGAGCTTTAGTGCCTTCATGGCCACATCTGGAGCAACTCCTTTAGCACTGTGGAAGAGTAATCCTTCAAAGGACACTCTTGAAGACTGCCCACTTCCTCTTTGGAGGGTTTTACCAGTCTACAGCAGGCTTGGTTTTCTATTTGACACTACTCCATCAAAAATCTTGCATTTCATCCTTGCTGCTGCAACACATCAAAATTAGGCAGTCAAACCAGCTTCTAGAAAAACCTTCAGTGCCAGCTTTTGCAAAGACAAAAAGGTTTCTTACACAGGCTGACATGATTCTAGGAGCAAAATCCATGAAGATACCAGTTGACTGGAAGCTGATGAACATTATCCCAATTTTCAAGAAGGGCAAGAAGAAGGACCTTGGAAAATACAGGCCTGTTATTCTCACTACAGTGCCTAGTAAAGTTATGGAGAAGATTATTCTGGCAAGTACTGAAAAAGACCTGAAAGACAATGCAGTCATCAGTCACAGCCAGCACGGCTTCATGAGAGGAAAGTCCTGCTTATCCAACTTGATTTCTTTCTATAACAAGGTAATCCCACCTAGTTCATCAAAGGAAGACAGCTGATGAAATCTTTTTGGATTTCAGTAAAGCTTTTGATACTGTTTCTCACAGGATGCTTCTGGACAAAATGGCCAGCACACAAGTGGATAAATACATCATGCAGTGGGTGAGCAATTGGCTTATGGGTCAAGCTCAGAGGGTAATAGTGAATGGGGTAACATCAGGCTGGTGATCCACAGGGCTCCATCTTAGGCCCTGTGCTCTTCAACATCATAAATAATCCCCTTTCTTAATAAGGAACACATCTTTTTAAGGATAGTTCCAATAGCTCATCCAGTGAATTCAAACTGCTTAGTAGATGTCCGTTTAATTTGGCTTATTAATAATGATGGGTTTAGAATATTGTTGCTACAATATGTCACTTCAGTTCCAGAGAATTCTGGGAATGTTATCTTCTTCATTTGAACTTCCCTGTCTCTGACTATATATATAAAGTGCCAAAAATTACTTCCAATTTCTTGACATCAGAAAGAGAATCTATTTCAGAAGAATGTTGTTATGCACAATATTCTGCTCTGGTTTTGTCTTTATATTCATTTTTTTCTGCACATCTGTGTTATTTCCCAAGGTGTACACGGCCAGCTGGATATACACTTGCTAAAATATATTCCTTATTCTGTAAGTATTAACCATCATCAAGATCCCAGGACAAAGCAATATTTCTTCTTTATTGGCTAACAACAGTTAAAAATGGTAATGGCCCAGACTGTAGGAAGTGAGACATGAGGATAGAACTTACAGAAATACCCTCATATGAGTCCAGATCTAAAAATTTTGGGAAGTACCATTAGGTGCACATCAGTGGAACAGAAAACAAGGTACAACCAACTATACACACATATTTATCCCATGCCTAATTCCAAAATACATTACTGTACACCAGTGAGATCCTCAGTACGTTCACAAGCCCCCAAGTAAATGTGCACTTGAGTAGAAAGCCAGTCCTTTGTGTAAAGGGATATTTACTTCACTTATCATTATGAAATTGAATAATAGCTCTCAATCAGGAGGACAGTCTTACCAGTATCCATACACAGACACCAAAAAGAGGTAGGCTATTCCAAATATGTTCCTTCCCTGAATCATCGTATCTCGAGGAGAGAAAGGGAACGCTAAAATTAGGTGCCTAAAATTAGTCTGTGGGGATTCCTTACAACAATCAAAAGGAATATAGCTTGAATATTCAAAAAAAAAAAAAATAGACTGGGCAAAAAATCCCCCACAATCTGAAATAATTTTATGATTGAATATGAGCCTCCACTCTTAAAATGGACCACTCTAACAAACTTTTGATGAAAAACATAACAGCAAATCTTCTGGCCCTGATTAGGTTGTTCCTTCATTTTCTGTAATCTTTGCTTTTAAAATTAAACAGACAGGTGACAACACAAAACATGTAAAAAGGCAGAGGAGGGTTAATTTGCAACAGAAGAACAGAATTTCTAATAACTGTTGCTTAAAGGTTCCCCTGCCTCTCCTTTCAGTCTCCTTAATGAAATAATTAATGTATTTTTACAGGTGTGCAATGGCATAAAATGTAGAAATTAAAATACTGTTTAAAACACCATGTCGTATTCACAAGGAGACCCTTGGTAAAGAATATCTGTGGATTATGGGAGGGGAAGCAAGAAGAGTCAATAGGGCTTACAAATTCTCACTGTATGTGATGATTCAGCATGGGTAATGAGTAAAATCTCTACCCTTTTAAATGAATAAGCTTCAATGTCTAGTCTTTTAAAGAGGATGGTGAAGGAAGAATTAGTCTATTGGATATGTATTTTCTTTGTATTTTTCTCATAGGCTTATATGGTGGTGTATTTCTAACTGTAGATAAATGTTGTAAGGTTTTTGCTACCTGCTGGCAAAGGCTACATAGCAGGCCAAATTATCCCTTAAATACACACATATGTCCTCCACTCAAGGAGATATATAGGTCACAGCAACCTCAGGCACACCAACTGGTTATGTGAAGAAGTGATTGACAGCACCTTGTGGAGAAGAACTTGGGGGTGATGGTTGATGAAAAACTCAACATGAACCAGCAATGATAGCTCACAGCCCAGAAAGCCATCCATGTCCTGGGCTACATCAAAAGAAGCATGGCCAGTAGGTCAAAGGCAGTGATTCTCCCCCTCTGCTCTAATGAGACTCCACTCGGAGTATTGCCTACAGTTCTGCTGTCCCCTGCACAAGCAAGGCATGGAATTGTCGGAGGAAGTCCAGAGGAGGGCCATGAGGTTGATAAGAGCACTGGAGCACCTCCCCTCCAAAGACAAGCTGAGAAAGTTGGAGCTGAAGAAGAGAAGTTTGCCTGGAGGCCTCACAGCAACCTTCCAGTATCTGAAGGGGGCCTACAGGGAATCCAGAGGGGGACTCTTTGTGAGGAATTGTAGTCACAGGACAGGCCACTTAACATTTTACGATTCTATGATTATGCACCAGCATCATGGCACAGACTTACCGGAAAAAAACCTGCTGAATACCTGTTGGATGAATTAATTCCAAAATAATCTTTTGTTTTACAGACTACAAAGCAAGTTCTTTCATAGGAACAAGGTAAAGAAAGGTGTCATTCACTTTTAGACTAAGAGCTGGGCTGATCTAAGGAGTTCAAAATCTGTGGATTGTGGAGAATATCTTTTGTAGATGGGATCAAAAATACCTGGTGTGCTTGTTCACACATAAGTACAGATTAGGGAGGGGGAGTGAAAAGTAATTTAATTTCCAATAAATAACTCCCAGAATGCTTAGATCTAATCCCTCTGGGGATTAAAAATATGTTGTTGGTACTAGTCAAAATGCTGCTAGGATGATCATCATCATCTCTACACATTCCCAATTTTGGCCTGTATGAAATCTAAACTGGTTGCTTTCATTATTCTGCCCCTGTGCATCATATTTAATACACACTTATGACATAGGATTCCCACCTTAATTTTACAGGTATTTTTAATTTTCATGGGTCATTAGAAAGCAATTAAAAAAAAAAAAGAGAGAAAAGAGAAGGCAGCTTTTTAGTTCTTAGTTTCTTCCCTAAAATTCTGTGAATAGTTTACCTACTAGTGTCAGGCATCTCCCAGTGATCTGTGTTGCACTGCAGGCCCTTCCATCTCTCCTCCCTCTCCATCTTTCCGGAGCCATTTATGGATATTAAGACCAAAGGACAGCAAATTTTAGCTACTGGGAGATACAGTCTCCCAGATTTGCATGTGACTGAGAGTCCTATTTGCTTCCAATGCCTTCCTTACCTCTTTCCAAGCCAAATCCAAGCTACTATTCTTTTCCTGTACACTTCCCGTTTTAGATTTCTGTTTGCAGAGGGAAAGATACCAGGATTTAAATTGTCTTTACACTGTATTAAGTTCTCCATCAGCTGCCAGCAGTTTTAGAGCAGCTTTGGAATCACTGCTGTATTTGAGATTCTTTACCACCATGATGTATGCAGGGATCCAGAGCTCTCTGACATGATGGATAGTAGGAAGAAATTAAGAAGTGAAATGATTAATTATCATTCCTCAAAATTAAAGAAAAACAGATCTCCAAATGAAATGAAAGCATTAAAATGAAACTTAACTCAGTGTTACTGAGTTACTGTACTCGGTGTCACAGGCTACTATGTGACTGATACAGCGAATAGTTTCAAAAAGTAAAATCCAAAAATAAGCTTCACCAGCAGTATGCGAATAGAGAAAGCAGAATATCACACCACTCCAGAAGTTTTTAAAGTACTCATAGCCAGAAGCTGTGTTGTATGATTTGCTGAGCAGAGCCAGCAATTGAGGGCACTAAGCTAATGGAGCTTCAGTCTGAACTATGTAGACACACTTCATCTTCCTACATTGTATGCTGTAATGTAAGCAAGTAGTATATTCTTCATTTAATGGTGTCACTGAGCTATATAAGTTTGTTTTCACCCTGAAAAAGTGTTTAATGCCTGTATCAAATCGAGAATGTGTGATGCAGAACTGTAGTTTGTGGCTGGCACTGAATATCCATATCTGTGTGGTACTATCAGCAGCCAACTCACATTTTTGGACTGCCTTCAGAGTTTACTGTTGGCAAGCTGTGAACACTTTGCATTTTGCACAGCCATCAGAAACCTACAGATGTATCTGTAGTTTCTACACTCATTTAAAGTAATTTAGATTTAATCATTTTTTTAAAAAAATGCCCTCACCTTATTTCCACATTTATTGCAACATATCTCTTCTGCAGCTGATTTAAGTTGCTGAATCCACTTCTTTATCTGCCTGTTATATCTTCACTGATTTCTTCTAAGGTTTTATGCTCTGCACTGTCATACATCTTTAAGTAGGCATATGTTGTTCTGAGTAGGACATAAAATGATTCTGAAGTATGACCTCTCCTGTCAATTCACAGCTATGGTAAGAGCAATCTCTTATTTTCTAATCTAAAAATCAAGGGTTCCTTTCTTTGTTCACAGTATACCAAGAAAAAACAAAAAGGAATATATTTCAAGTATTTCCCTGAATAAGCCATTACCTTGAATAAGGCTTTTGTAATGTCAATGCACTGTGACTCATGTAATTCAGACGTGAAGCTAATATGCTGTTTGAAAATGTACCCGCTGCTGAGACGATTCCTAAACAGGGAGTCAAAGAAGTAATTATTAGATAGGACAAGACATGAGCTGAATTACTGAAATGTGCAATAAAGAGATCTCAGCCTGTACAATTTGCCTGTCAAAAATGAAGCTTTTAATCAATTTAATCAGTATAACAATATATTAGCTCAGCAGCCTGCCATCTCAGCATGTAATTTTAACTATAAAGAATGTTCTACAAACACTATAAAGATTCAAAGTGCTCTTTAAAAAGTCTCTAAAACATAAACAAGGCTTTTAATTGCCTGTGTCAGCAGGACTAGAACAAATCACAGGAATGTAATGAAGAAGACTTTTTTTCCCCCCAGAAAGGATTCTACAGCCCTTTTTAGATAATCTGACTACATTCGCATTCTTCTGTGGAGGCCAAGTTTAACCTTGATTCATCATTTTCTCTCCAAAATCTCACTATTTTTATGCCTCATGGAACTACTTATACTAATCTTCATTAGTTCTCTCAGGGTGCTGAAATCATCCATTCCTAATTCCAACAGTATCCTGACATACACACTAAAACACAAAGGAATGTTATAAAACAGTATTAAGGGCAGTAAAAATATTCTCTTTCAAACTGTGCTGTTAGAATAATTTTTCATAGGAAAGTATTACTGTGCATTTTCAACAAGCTGAAAGAAAATGAAACCATCATTTGTATTATTTTGTTGGTTTAAAACATTTCAGTGAAGGACTTACTGTAATTAATTTCTCTCATGTTTAGAGTTTTCCAGTATCTCACTGTGAAAATCACCTCCCCAAGCCTCCCACATGCACACAAGTCATCACGTATTTGCAAGTGAAGAAAGCTAAAGATTCAGACACATATACAAGAGGGCTTGACACAAAAAGTAGCACATATAAACACTTTTTTCTGTGTGACTATGAAAGCTTGCAGTAGTATTTTAATGCAGTATGGTCTGTAAATGAACTTCGGGTTCACATCATAAATGCGCAAGTCTCTGTATCCAGGAGACTGTGCAAACTATTTTCTACTCTTCCACCCTCCAATGCACCTGGCTTACTCCACAATTATGGGAAAGGGCATCTATGGCTTTAATGTTGTGTGGTGTCTTTTCTCTTTCGGAAGTCAAATAAGGGAGCAGTGACAGAATCTTGCACAGGAATGGAAAAATGTTGTGTGAATTGCCCTTCCACCAAGCTGAATGTGAGAAGAGCCTAATGCGAGCTAGTCCCTGAAGAAAACTTTGTATCTTTGTTCTGTAAAAGGAGAAAATTAATTCTCAGTTCTCCAAGACGGAGACGGCATGTGCAAAAGGGCAACAGCTGCACTATCATATTTGAGTCTTAGAAGTTCATCCAAATGGAAAAACAGATGTGAATTTGGAATAAATGTAAGGACACTTCTCCCTCAATGCACCAGTAGCAGGGACACAAGAAGGCAGCAGATTAAATCCCAGACTGCCATTCATGCCTAGGCAAAGAATATATGTGAAGCATTGCATTCAAGAAGAGACACTGCACAGCTGTGAATCAGTCTAATTAGCAAGAGGTTTCCCACCAATTCAGTAGTTTTCAACTTTAATAGAAATGTTCACAATAGAAAAATAAGTTCATGGAAGTAAAGTACATAAACCATAGGTCATAGTCAGTGCACAGGTCACTTTGAAAAAGTACTCTGCATATCTAGATGTAGCGACCTCTCTTCCTATGAAGTGCAGTGGGATCCTGGCATGTTTATAGCTTCATATTTATTGTACAAGTAGGTGAGTTGCTTCAAGAAACCTCTGATCTTGTCATCAGTTTCATAAAATGTTTTTTTCTAGGGTTCTGTGAATCCCTGCAGTTTGCTGATAACTTGCAATCAGCTATTAAGGAGTAGTCTGTGCTTCATTTTTTTAGTTCTTTCTTATGTAGCTCTTATCATTTGATTACATATGAGAACATCTGTTAACATTGGTGAAAACAGCCAGAGTGAACTCACTTCCATGATGTCCATAACCCTTTTATAGGGCTCACATGTGGATATTTCATAAATTTTAACTAGGTTAAACACACTGAACAAATCATTCACTTTAAGGGGTTTGCATGGTCAACTTCTGTTTCAGAGCTTTAAATTCTAAAGTAATAAATACACAAATAAAGTTCTGCCAATAGCCATTATTATACAACTGAAAGGGGTAATCAAACCCCACAAGATATTTCCTATTTACATGTTGTATTAATTTGATTGACCATAAATGATGTGTTAGTCCAGTCAAAATAGATCCCATAGCATCAAAACCCACATCTGCTAGGGAATTCTAACATTCTAGGCACTACATCTCTTGTAAAATAATCCTTCTATATCTATCAACAGCTAATTATTTTAGACAGCTAATCAATTCAATTATTAGCCAAATATTTCAAATCCTTGGCTTGGTAAATCTTCATTTACTGTAACAAAGGGTGCAGTTACACAATATGTTCTCTCTGGTGCAGAAATTAGCTAAAGAGTTCCATTCCCCCTTCTTATTTTAGCATTCATTCTCACCCTAATGTTATATTCATCACCCTTAATACAATTGCTTATGAGACCACAATGTGAACCAGGTCACTTAGATTATTTTGATTTCAAAAAGAAACACCAAAAAACCTTTCTGCATTCCTGCTTATAGCATAGAACAAGTGAAAATATCAAAGATTGTGATGGAGAGCAGGAAAGCATTCAGAATAAAAACACATCTAGATCCTGGAGTGCAATCAGCCTAAAGATTTTGAGATACATGTGGCTCATTTCCCAGGAGAATGCTTTAATTACCTGCATACAAAATACCTGGAAGGAGCCAGATGTCAACCTGTTCAGCCATCAGACAAGAGCACAAGGCCAACAGGACTGGCAGTGGCAAGTTTGTTCTTTGGTAGGACTCTCTGTCCTAAACTGACACAAATTGTTTCAATTTTCATTTCAGTCACAAAATATAAACAAAGCCAAACTTGGCAACATATAACTGAAAACACAAGTCTCCTTGTTTAATTCAATGTCTAGTCATGAAAGAGTTTGCTTTGTATTTATTTTCTTCTGTACAGATCTTGTTCTTTCTTCTGCTGCCTCAGAGGTGGCCAGAACAGCAAATACGCATTTAGGTTTAATGTTCCCTAGCAATGGTAATGACTTCCTACTCATGATCTAGCTTTTTGTATGCTGCCTATCTGAGGACCAAATTCTCTCTTCTTTATCTGCAGTGATTAGGTTTTCAACTAAATTTCCATTTTCTGTTTTCACTTTTGTAGGATCAGTACGTAATTTTTAGACATTTTCTGTTCAAACATCTGTTGTGCCCTGGATCCTCCTTTTGGCCATTTTTGTAGAGGGGCATCACAATTACAAATCTCCTGTCAACTAGTACTTCACCACCTTGCCAGGACTGATGATAAATGATGGAAAGTGGCTCTGTGAGAACTTTCACCAGCTCCATCAGTACTCTTGGGTGGATCACATTTAGCATAGCCTAGTGTGCATCTAAATATAATATTTATTCCTCTTAACTGACTGTGGAGGGATTCTAGATAACAACCTCAGATGTTTGCAGCAAACTACACTTTTACCTGGTCAAATGAAACCTACTGTACTGACATAGCTTTTAGGCTGTGTACAGTCTTCATTTTCCTGTTGTGTCTCACTACTTTTAAAAAAAGTATTTAACAGCTGCATGACTACTAGTCTTGTAAAATTCATTTGATAGGAACAAATAGAAGGAAGACAACAAACCTATTTTTCAATTTACACTTGACTGGATTCTTCATTCTGAACTCATAAAGTGGTCAATATACTAGTCCAGTTGTTAGATTGTTAACATATATATGTCTTTAAAGAACTATATGTCTTTATAGAGAAAGGATTAGACAAATTAAATATTTATTTATATTACATACCCTTAGAATACTGTGTTTAAATGCAATACATCCTATGTATAAGAAATTGAGGTCGTTAAGAATTTTCAAATTACACTACACCATAGCAGAAAAATTAATCTGTATTAGGCTGATTTGCTTGCTTGCTTTTAAAGAAAGGCCTAAAATCTAATATAGTTGCAGGAAAGATTGTTGATCAATATTCTTTATCCCTTTACCATATCAATCTTTATATATATTCTAAACATATTTCTAGTATTTTTCCTGCGGGTATTGATGGGAAAACTAGTACAAAAGATACTGTAAGCTAAATAGGAGCCTGGTAATTAATGTGCAAATGCCAGCATTACTGGACTTTAATTCTCTAGAAATGACAGCTACAGACAAATATGATGTGACTTACAGGAGCATCAGGATATAAACAAAGACAAATCTCCACATTAAGGCTCAGAACAGTAATATTCTAAAAGCTATTAGTTTTTCCTAGGTACATATTAATCCCTTTAAAATAGATCTGTCAATCATATGTACTGTAAACAGATTCTTAGCATTATGCATAGAAAAGACAAAAGTATGAAGTAAAAACAAACTCCTTTTGTTTTAAAACCTGATACTTAACACAGCTTCTGCAGCCCTGCCATTTAATGCTATCCATACAACTTCTTACCATTTTATGAAATGATCCATAAAATTCCTTCCATTCTGTTGAGGCGTTTGGGCAGAGATCAATCCTCCTCACTGGAATGTGGAGTCATCTGTTTTCTAGGGTTCTGCAAAGTGTTACACAGAGCTCTCCATGGATCTCTGACTCCATTAAAGTGGCCTCACATTCACTTTGACCATGAGTCTTCAGGTCATTTAATTTATAACTGTTCTTTCAGTTCAAAACTCTTCTCATGTCAAATCTTTCCATAGTATAATCTGTCAAAGATGGTTCTTGGTTAACAGTTTTGATGAATGTGCCAACTGTGTATATTTTAATGTAATAACAAAAAATTGAAAGTTTTCTGTTACAGGGTAAGAAAAACCCAAAAGCTCTAAAAAGACTGTGTCTAGACATTCCTGTATATTTTTCTTGCCAAAACTGCAAATACTACTGACTGAACAGCACCTCAGCTAGGATTCTGCTTCAAAATCAGCAATGCATAGATAATGCCATTCTCACTTTACAACAGATACATTAAAGTTTTTGTGTTCATTCATACAGTCACAGGTACAAAGCATGTCCACACGTACTCTGACTATTAATGAAGTCCTATTCCTACTAACCTAATCACTAATTTTTTCATTTACTTATTAAGGAGAAAGGGAAGGCAAACTTCAGCTAGAAAGGGGCAAAATGACACAATGCATGTAGAACATTCCAGCCCCTGGCTGTCCTCCTCCTGGCTGGGCTGGGATTGGTCCTGGCTGACAGGCCCTTCCCTGATGTCTTCCATGGGAAGCCCTCATGAGCCCCAAGGTGTCCTGCCAAATTAAATTAAAGCACAAAGAAATTTATTATACTTAATGATTTTTAAACTTTTCTTGTAAATCTCCTTAATGTAAGTGATTAAATCTCAATATATTTTTCTTGGAGTTTTTTTTGGTTAAGCAATAAAATAGCAGAGGGTTGTATTGAGAGGGTTTTTTTCCCTATCTGGAAAGCTTTGAGTCTTTATCTAACAAACTACTTTGAAATGTCACTTTGTATACTCATGGACATAATGCACTACATAATGCATCCATAAATTGAAAAACATATTAAAAACCCACTCAGATAACATTTGTTACAAATTTCCATGAAACTGTAAACCACAGAAAAAAGAATTGTTTAAGGATTTCTACTGGAATAAAAACATGTAAATCGCAATTTGAATAATTTTTTCTTGCCAGAATAATAACAAAAAATAATAAAATAGCAAGTTTACCATCACATATAAATTGAACTAAAGATAGTGAACAATCCTGTGAAAGAACTGTAATGAAAGCAGATAAAATTATAAAAATAAATACTAATATAAATTTTTAATAGATCAATGGAAAGAGAATGAAGGTATATAATCTTAGCTGCAATTTAGTGTTTCAATAGAGAGAAAAATATGCTCTTCAGCTGGGTGGCCTGCAACATAACAAATGTAGTTAGCCTAAATACAGACATAAATATCTTTGAAGATAATAGGAGTCTTTCTATGATGGACTAATGGAATATCACATTATATTTAAGAAACTATAAAGTCATTTAAAAAACTATAAACTCATTCAATATCCAGTGTGCTTTCTCCCCTGCAGTATTTCTTTCCTTTCTAGCAGGACTGCAACCTACCCACGTTATGTTAAGTAAAAGCACATATGAATCATATTTATCTCTAAATAATATTGAAAATTATTCCCAAACAGTTACTAATCACAATCAAGAAGGACATACATACATTCTAACCTTGTTCAGGGTTGTACATGTAGTCCAAAGGTTTTCAGAGGACTCAGAATAAGGATTACTAGAGATCTTGGATAGACTGACATGACTGTCTGAACTTAACCTCTTCTAAAAAAACAATGGGCACAGGTATTACCCAGCACATCTTTGTAGGGCAGTAACAGCTCTAAACACTATACTTAGAGAAAGCAAAGTGTAACTAGTGGGGGTTTTTTCCCCAGCACACTGGTTTATAGAATAAAGAACCAAGAAATCATGTTAGACTTCCACATCTTCTGTCCTTTCTGACTTCTTTTGCCAAGGCAGCAGTTGGGGTATTGCCGTGTTCCCAAATTCAGTGTTCCCACTGAAACACTCCAAACTATTTGCTATTCACTCACTTCATGGTTCCCCTTCAGTGTGCTGGAGAGGAAAATTGGAGGCACAAAAGTTAAAGATCACAGGTTGAGATAAGAACAATTTACTGGAAAGAGCAATAAGATAAGACAATGAACAGTAACAGCAACAATACTAATAACAGGGTGCTCATCACACAGAACTCGGCACTTCCCTGACCACTCCACCACACTACCCTTCCCCCTGCCTTCTGCACATGACCTGAGGGAGTATGGAATAATCTCAGGGTCCTGGCCATGCCCCACCTGGCTACTGCAAAAATTAAACCTGTTCTGGTAAGAACCAGGACATCAGGTTGGACAGAGAAGATGACTGTAAAGTCCTGCTTATCAAACCTGATTTCCTTTTATGACAAGGTAACCCACCTAGTTGATCAAGGGAAACCAGTTGATGTAATCTTTTTGGACTCCAGTAAAGTTTTCAACAGCATCTCTCACAGGATCCTTCTGGACAAAATGTCCATCACACAGCTGTATAAACACATTTTCTGGTGAGTGAGCAATTGACTCATGGGTCAAGCACAGAAGGCAAGAGTGAATGGGGTGACATCAGACTGGTGACCTGTCACTAGTCAGGTTCCACAGGGCTCCATTTTGTGCCCTGTGCTCTTCAACATCTTCGTAAACTACTTGGATGCAGGACTTAAAGGGATACTGTAACAAGTGTGCAGATGACACAAAACTGGGAGGAGCTGTTGACTCCCTCAAAGGCAGAGAGACCCTGCAGAGAGACCTCAGCAAATTAGAGGACTAGCCAATCACCAACTCCATGAAGTTCAACAAGGGCAAGTGCCAGATTCTGCACCTGGGATGGGGCAACTCCAGATGTACGTACAGAGTAGGGAATGAGATGCTGGAAAGCAGTGCCATGGAAAGGGACCTGAGGGTCCTGGTCAACAACAAGTTGAGTATGAGTCAGCAGTGTCCTGGCAGCCAGGAGGGCCAGCCATGTCCTGGGGGGGCATCAGACAAAGCATCACCAGCCAGTCAAGGGAGGGGATAGTCCCACTCTGCTCTGCACTGGGGCGGCCTCACCTTGAATATTGTGCTCAGTTTTGGGCACCAGAATATAAGATATTAAGCCATTAGAGAGCATTCAAGGAGGACAATGAAGATGGGAAAGGGCCTTGAGGGGAAGCTGTATGAGAAACAGCTGAGGTCACTTGGTCTGCTCAGGCTGGAGAAGAGGAGGCTGAGGGGAGACCTTACTGCAGTTACAACTTCCTCATGAGAAGAAGAGGAGGGGCAGGCACTGATCCCTTCTCTGCGATGACCAGTGACAGAATCTGAGGGAATGGCCTG
Source organism: Myrmophylax atrothorax (assembly GCA_026770055.1). Classification (NCBI taxonomy): domain Eukaryota; kingdom Metazoa; phylum Chordata; class Aves; order Passeriformes; family Thamnophilidae; genus Myrmophylax; species Myrmophylax atrothorax. The sequence goes on along the minus strand of JAOXXN010000001.1, from coordinate 20,499,373 downwards.
AAGTTGTGTCAGAGGAAGTTTAGGTTAGATATTAGAAAAAGGTTCTTCAACCAGACGGTGGTTGGGCACTGGAACAGGCTCCCCAGAGAAGTGGTCACAGCACCAAGCCTGACAAGAGTTCAAGAAGCATTTGAATGATACTCTCAGGCACATGATGTGAGTCTTCGGGACAGTCCTGTGTAGAGCCAGGAGTTGGACTTAATTGATCCTTGTGAGTCCTTTCCAACTTGGCATATTTTTTAATTCTGTGATAGTAATCTTTTAATCATAGTAAACAAAAAATACAATACCTAAAAGATTGTAACAGCTCCTTTAAGTGTTTTTGCAGTACATCTTTCCAGTTCAGTTTTATCTGCAATACCTGTATATTGTTGGATGATTCCTGGTACCCACCTATAGGAGAATGATGCAATATTTCATCAGCAATGATAGCTTTACTATATATAGTAAATGTTGAAAATATAGAATATATTTTCTTCCTGACATAGATTGGCAAAATTATTTGGCTCTAAATGAAGGCAGCAACATAGGGTTTACTGAACTTTTGAAATCACACATATTAAAACCTTTTTTGAACTAATGATTAGGTTTCAATATTTAGAATATGTTGTGCATTGTCCTTTAGAGCCAGGTGGCCTTTTATAGGAGGAAAATCATACAACAACCTTCTTTATCTTGTGTTTGCATCTCTCACACATGACGAAGTCTTAGGTGTATAAATGACCATGTGGTGTAACTTTTAAATCTCTCTCTAACACTAGCATTACTGTTATTAATATTACGGTTTTTTGATTCAGTCATATCAGCCTAAGGGGATAGATTTTGAATATACAAATACAACTCTTAATACACACATACTGATGGATGGAATGCA
>JAOXXN010000001.1:20456030-20498399 GCA_026770055.1 Myrmophylax atrothorax | reverse complement strand
CACACATGTATACATACACATGTATACACACATACGTATACACACACACATGCATTGATGGATGAAATTTTTGTTTCAGCTCCTGACTGGCCAGCTGCTTGGGATTCCATTTGGGGAAGCTAAACAGCTGAGGATCAAAGGTGCTTTTAAGCAAATAAAGCCTTCAGGTCAAATGGGCACACTTGGAGCACAAAGAATGTTAAGGAAAAGAGCACAGATGAAGAACTGCTTGTTTTCTGTCATATGTCTGATGAATCCAAAAGCTTAGGAACCACATCCAGAGAGTGGATATTGGGAATTATATATGTAGGTTTTGTTTTATCTACCTATATGTTACATATAGAGCATGTACAGGTAGAGTTCATTATGGGTTAAAATTGCTACCAATTGACCCATTAAATTATATTTGACAGACTTCAAAAAAGACACTACTTTAGAAGTGGAACTTACATTTTAAGCACACTCACTGAACATTTTCCATCCTTTGTGATTATAAATGCACCAGTACAAAGTTAAAACACATTCCATCATGCTGGACAAAAGAAATCCCATTTTAAGAAAATTGCCATTAAGTTTCAAGAGTTTGCACACACTCCGAGTATACAGCTTCCAGACTTGAGAACAATTACAAGGCTTTGCAATCATAGAGCAGAAAGGCAATAGACAGTCTGTGCAACTGACAGGTCTAGAAAAGTTTGATGGATGTTCAAATGGTATAGAGTTTTGCTTGGAGAGTTGCACAGGTAACACATGGAACAATGTAGCCAGAAATTAAAAGTTAATGCTGTGGATAGTGAAGCATAACATATTTTGAACAATTCAGATAGCTGTTTACTGTAGACTGTTGGAATCACCTACTAATGGGGCCTAAAAGGTAAATTATAGAAAAAGTAAAGCTGCAAATCCGTCTTTCACAGAGATAGAATTGAGATGAGTTTTATTCTGAGATAGAAGCTCTGCTTCACATCTGTCTCCCCATAAAATTGCTAATGAAAGTGCTAGTTGCTATTTTTCTCATTACTATAAAGTTAATAACAAACAGATAGTTTCCATTAGTTTATTTCAGTAACAACAGTCATTGAAAAACTACAGATTGCAATGGCTTTGAACCAGCTATTCATTTAGTTGAGATCTGAACAACTGACTAGACCCTTAAGAAAGGAAAATTGCAGTGTATATCTTAATCACTCATTTCTCATGATGACCCTCTCACTTTAAAACCAGGCTCCAGCTAAAACTGGCATATTTCCCACTAAGCAAAAATATGTTGCATCAATTAGGCCAATTTCGGAAAAATAACAATTTATGTCTTGTTGATTGGCTCACTCCCAGCAACTAATCTTTGGCATTACTCGAAGAGCTACATTTACAATAAACATTTTGATAAGTGCTAAGAGACAGTCATGAAATTTCTTCCAAATTTCTTATCTGGTGCACACATCTGGTCATGGAGAGAGTGCTGTATGACAGTATTGTCAACATTATACATCCACATGTAACAGTGTCTGGCAGATGATAAAGGTAAAGCTGTGCAAATACCGAGAACATAACCCATCTGCAGCAGCTGTCCCTGTGAAACCTGAAAAACAATCTGATCACAATACAGGGACAAGTCAGCAGCAGAAGAGAAGAAAAAGAAGACAGCAGAGATGCACCTGCAGCCTAGAAAGTCAATTATGTCCTGGGCTGCATCAAAAGAAACATGGACAGAAAGTTATGGGAGGTGATTTTTCCCACTGCTACGCTTCCATGGCACTCCAGCTGGAGTACTGCATCCAGTTTCTGACATATGAAGGGCATGGACTTGCTGGATTGAGTTCAGAGGAGGAATAGAAAAATGATCAAATGACCATAGCCCCTCTCCCATGAGGAAATGCTGATTTGAGGTTGTTCAGTCCAGAAAAAGGCTTCAAGGAGATTTTATTATAACTTTACAGTACTTAAACAGAGCATTTGAAAAAGATGAGGGCAAAAATTTTAGCTGTCTGCTGTAATATAAAAAGGGGCGGTGGTTTTAAACTAAAAGAGGGTTGATTTTGACAAGATACAAGGAAGAAATTTTTGACAATGAGAGAACTGGAACAGATTGCTCAGTGGGGTAGTAGATACTCCATCCCTAGAAACACTCAAGGTCAGGATGGGGTTTTCAGATATCTGATCTAATGAAAGGTATCTCTGCTCATTGCAGGGCATTTGGACTAGATGACCCTGAAAGGTGACTCCCAGCCCTAATCATTCTATAATTAAAATGGATTAGCCTACCTCACAGATCTTAAGTTTTCTTCATGAAAACCCAGTCTCCAAGCCAGAGAAACTCTAATATGTTCTACCAAATGGTACTGGTGATGTGACATAGCAAATGAAGAATGGGTCTAGTGAAAAGCTACAAATTTCAGCAGTGCTAATTCCAAACTCTGGAACTTGATCTGTATTGTTAAAAAACCAGAATCCCTGGTATGTCCTATGTAGATTTTTGGCCTTCACATTTTGTTTCCAAACCATTCCTAGTACTAGACAGGAGCTGACATGTGTTAGGAGCCATTAACAACAAAGTTCGGATGCAATCTCCTACTTTTGCAAGACAAGGTTGTTTAACTTTTTGATGTCTGTTCCACGTCAGCTGTCCACATCTGTCCTCAGCATATTAATGCCCAGGATAGAAACAGTCTTTGCAAGAGACACAACTTACTACAGGGAGATTCTGATTAGATAAAAGGGATATCATGACAAAAGTCAAATATTTGCAGGTTATTCAGAGAAGCTGTGACTCTTGGAGTCTTGGAGCTCCTTGGTGGTCCTCAAGATTTGAAAAAGCCCTGAACTACCTGATCTGCTTCAAGAGGGGAATAGAATTAAATGATGTTCAGAGCTTCCTTTCAACATAAATTATTCTGTGATTTTGTGATCCATGTTCTGATTCAAAATCCGCACTAGTCTGTGCACATGTAAAATAAAGAATAAAACTTTGTGTATTAACTTAACAAACGCATCCAATCAATACATGAATTACATCGGTAAAAGTGTGTGAAAAGCCATGAAAATCCATTAAATTCAGAATGCAGCTGAAGAGGATCTGAACAGCTGGTCCACAATGGCCAGTTCACAACATCTCTACCGCTAGAAAACAAGCCTGTACAGACAAGATCGTGGGCATGTATAAAATTCTTTATGTATGCTTTTTTAATCTTTTAAAAATGTAAATTAAATTAGACGAGTATCTCAGGGTCCTCATTTTACTGGGCAGAGTTTTCAAAAGTCCTAAAATACCTCAGTAAAGTATGACCCATTTTCAAAAGTAGCTAACTCACCTAGAAAATATCTCCCACAGGAAGTCAAAATGGCCACTACTTTATACATTGTATGTAACATAATTGTATATGTGTGTCTATGTTACTTTTTCCCCTACCAATTCATCCCCATGAATTTGTATAAATAGAATACATATGCATTCCTTTGATGCTAAAGATAATGATTTAGGTTGTAAAGATATAAAACTAAACTGTCATTGCCAGATTCATGTGACTCATACAAGTATCATGAAAATAACAGATAGGGTCTTGAAATTTTACGTCTTGAAATGAGCTTTCTTTCCCTTTTATTTTATTATTATTTTTCCATGACATGACAGAACTAAAAGCATAGAAATGTTTAAGTGAAATTTATATTCCTTATATTAAATTTATTGTCACCACTTTCTAGACTATGATCAAATCAAAATATGTGATAAATTGTCCTTACTCATGGATCACTTAGAAAGGGGACAAAAGTTATTAATGATCATATCACTTGATGCTTACACAGATCTTACTCACATGGATCATTGGCAAAATAAACTACAACAGGAGCTGTGTCATTGCTTACATGTCATCCTTAATCTGCAACTTTGCAAATGAACCAAGTCCACATACTCATGACAAGCATTTTTTCAACACTGTCGAGGACTAAGCAAAACAAAAAATTAATTAGTGTTATGGAGCACTAACCTAAATTATTTCCTTCCTAATATAAAGACAATTATAAACAAGATTTTGCACACAGGAGATTCAAAAGCTGAATAGATAAAGAAGCATTTCTTTCTCAATTTGATGTAGGAGAAGGAGTGTGCAAACAGCTAAAACAGTGACCTAAAGCTGTGGGTCTAGTAAGAACTGCTGTGCTCTGTGCTGAGGCACTTCAGTGCTTCCAGTTCCTCTGACCAGTCTTCTCATAGTACCTTTAGTTTGGCTTCATTCCAGCAGTCCCTTCCTGACCTATTTCTCCCCTACAACTTCTTCATTAATTTGAATACCCTTCTTTTCCTTTTACTTTATTTAAGCACTTAGCTAATCACATCCTACAATTTCCCTTTTTGAAATTATACCCCTACATTGGTGTTGTCTGGCACAATGTCAAACTTTCAGTGTGTTTTACTTCTGTTCTTTCAATCTTTCTTTTAGTATTTATTTGGACTGCAATTGGGTTAGGAAAGACATTACGATAACTAATCAATGAGCCCCACTTCTGATATTTAACAAGTCACCAGGAATTAATAATAAAAATTGCATTCCTTAATAAAAATTTACCATATGTACTGTTTTCAAAACTGAAAAATAAAATCCTCCTTTTGAAAGTGCCAGCTTTACAATACATGCCTACAATCAGTTTGGCATAGTTAGCACTATGAAATACAGCCCTTAGGAGAAACAGTGGAAAGGTTGTTTCACCAGGATTAAAAAGTTGGTAAAAGGAGGTGCTTTGTGGAGAAATAAAATAAACACAGTAGAAAGGAAAATGACTGAATCAGTAGTCCTAAATAAAGAGTGTATTTTTTATATATAAGAATATGTATAAGAAAAATGCATCTGCTAAATTATGTATGAAGCACATATGTTTCATACAGAGGTCCAAATTCTACTCTGTAGGTTAAACCTGATCATTTTCTTCTCCACCCTTTGATTATATGGCTTTAGAAAAGTATTATGCTGCCAAAGAGGATTAAACTGGATTTGAGATCCACGATGGTCCTATTATTTCAGGTATTTTAAAACAGCCTTTTGTTTTCGTTCAGCATTAGGCAAACTGACAACCTTCAACTCACCCTTCCTGCTGTGGTACACTGTGTAATGTCTATAGGCTACTTAGCAGGGACTGATTTTCATTTTCAATGTTACAGAGGAAGACTATGAACTTTCAGTTAAAGCTTATGTAAAATATATCTTAGTCTATCTAGCAATGTTAATCTTGGCCCAAATCCAGCAAAGCTCTTAATATTTCTTAATATTCTCATTACATGCAGAAGAAGAATTCAAAATCAAACAGATACATAAGCACAGAGCTAGTTCAAGGTTTTCAACGTTATCTGTCATATAACATAGAAAAGTTTAAGAACAAAATAAAACTGCACATTGTAAATCAGGTGGGGTATGAGAAACACTTCTGAGGTTAGGTTAAAAACAAAAGAACACACGGATTTAATTTTTATTGTAATTAATATAGATTGGATATAGACTCTTAAACTAGAGCTAGTTATGTACTACTGATACTGATCTTCTCTTGAAATGTCTCTCTCTCATCTGGAGAATCAGATGGCTTCCAGTGAATAATGCCAGGCTAAAGATTTCTCCAGATACCTCTGTTCTGTATTAAAAAAAGGGTCAAAGACTGAGGTCAGCACTGGACCATATCATCCTTACTGCCTAATTGTTAACAGCACTTCCTGGCTCCTTTTTCTGGAATACTCCAGCTTGCTGTCTCCAAGACAAATTTCTTACAGGGGTGGCTAGCCTTAAGCACTGTGGACCATGGCCAGCTGGCAGCAGTCAGCCTTTCAGCAAAAGATCAATCCCTGGACTTTTATTTAGCAATATAGATGGAACTTCAGCTTCCAAGGTTGGGAAATAGCTCAGTAAATTAAGCTCCCTTTGCAAGGTGCTTTGCTAACGATCAGATGTCTCTCCTTTTCTCCTTTCCCTATTTTTTGTCTTCATGATCTTTCTTCTTTTGTAAAGCTTATGAAATCTTCTTAACTCTACATGGATGTCTCAGTCTTGGCTACAATTCCTCTGCCTCTGGTTTGATAGGGCTTCTGAAAACCTTGCAGAAAATAAGAGTTTGAAAATTACTGTCTTAGGTTTTCAGTAGTCCTTTCTCTAATTTAGAGGGTTACATAGCATTAGAAGTTTGATGCTTTCACCAAGTTCAGAAATTGCTTTCATTCTTCCTGTCTTTTTCTTGACTGACTCCCAAAACTATAAATCAGACCATGGCAACAGACAAATATTTTGGTTTATTGATTATTGTGTATGTTGTATTATATAGTGCCAGCTAGGTCTTATCAAATGGTTAATGACCAACTGAATGACAGAATAAATTTCATATTGGTTAAACAATAAGAAAAAAATAAATCCAAAGCAGGAACATAAACTTCCTTGAATGTCCAGATGAGAAGTGACATAATTTCCATTAAGATATTTCCAATAATCATATACTAGCTACCGCAGCCTGTTTGAAATTCACATATACATTCAGTATTTCTTGTGCCTTGCACTGAAATAAAGACCCTCTCTACATCCAATTTTACTCTAAGATGTGTAGTTATGAAATTTGTGAATAGGTGTGTGTTACTGTTGTTTTGAATACAAATTATTTTTGACTGTGCGCAGGGAGTAAATATCCTCTTGGACTAATTGTGATTGGAAAAATAGTTTGAAGAGCAGTGAGTACACCAAGGAATAGCTGACATGTTTAAACGGAAATAAAAATAAAAAGACATAACCCAAAGTTATTGCTTTTGCAAAAGGGAAAATAACCCCAACAACATGGAAACAAGGATTTTTAGTGCCTGTCGCCTATCACCCTGCTAAAAAGGGCTTGAACTGCAAGATGGTGTCTTAAACAAATGGAAAATAACTCAATAAATGGAGAAGTCATCTATCACTTCATTTAACTGATTGCTTTATAGGCAGAATAACATATTTATCATTCACTCACTTCAAAGTGAGTGAAAGAATGCTGAAATAAATTCTTGCCATTCAAAATGACATAATGGTAACAGTGGCTCTGCAAAATCATGACAGATTATTCTTGAGCAGTTGCTGGAAGGTGATACATGTAATTATGGTAGATTAAATAAAACATATTTTTCTAACACAAGGAAAGGGGACTTATGAGTATGATATGTGGGTGATGACAATAATTCTCCTCAATTTATTGGTTTTTATAGGATAACTTGTACTTTGGCAAAAGTATACCAGTCATGAAAGATATAATATTGACTTTAAATATGTCTATCAACAATTGACAAAGACACCATTATATAATAGAGCTAATAGTACTGGGCTTGGTTGTCAAATGTTATCAAAAAAATGCAGCTAAAGGAATCAAAAGCTAAATGTTCTCATTGCTATGAATTTTGCATGCCAGGAATCTAGTAAAAAAACTATTGTGCATACATAGTTCAGAAATTTTCCATGAAGTATCCAAATTAAAATTTATGTCAGGACATAAAATGTCAGTCACATTATTGGATATGTGGGGGTTTTTTGCCTAACTGAAAGGACAAGCAGCAGCACTGATTTGAGTTTCTGAGAGTATCTGGCACTACATACCACTTGGGATGCTGCTCAGGATCCTGGAATATGCAATGTTCTGGACTGTAAAACTCTAACAGAAACATGTTATTTTTCCAAGACACTAAGTCAAAAAGACATGAACACAGCTTATGTACCCTACTGTCTCAAACTGAAAAGGCACAGTAATTTAATTCAGTCCAGCTGATCAGATAGAAACTACAATCCCTTCTGGAAGGAAGATCATCAGAAAAGTTTAGGGTCACACATAGTGAGAAAGCCAAACTTCCCAAGGAAAACAAAAGTTCCTAAGAAATGTAAAGAGATACTTATGAATCGAGCTACCTAAAATCAGCACACAAAAAGTAATCATACATATGCTACTTCAAAGCAACAGATCATGAACTGTCTGGTATTCAGTCAAGATCAAACCAGTGAACATAGACTTATTACTGGTCTTGGAAGTCTACCAAAGCAGCGAATATAAGAGAAAAGGAAGTGCAAAGTGTTCCTTAGGTGAATGTTTCTATACTCAATCAAGTAATTATTTCAGCTCTGCAAGACAAATATCACCTTGCAGAAAGAACACTGAAGATGACAAAGGAAGATTCTGATGACAGCAGAAAGCAAGGCTGTTGCTGCAGTTGCTTTTATCACCTTCTGTGATGGGCTCTGACAGTCAGTACAACACATATGCATATGGTGTGAAACCAATGACATGCTGCTTCTACACATAAGAACATATGTCCAGAAAACCAGAACTCAGATTACTGAAGTATTTTCATGTTTTTAAATGTTATTTTAAAGAATTTATGAACTTATAAATTTTTAAGAAGTATTTTTCAGGCGTACTGGCACACAACCATTATAATAAAGGTCAACTGAACAAGTTTCTCAATTCCTTTTATATATTATCATGATTCCTGTTGGAGGATTGGAGAAGATCAAAGTTTCCATATCCATCCCCCTCTAACTGTCCTTTGCCCTCTGATCTAGTGGCTAAGCCACCACAAAGCAAAAGTAAACATAGGGTGAGGGCAGAATTAAAAAGGGGCAGATGAAAATGTTTTACTTTATGCTGAAAAGGTTGATAACTGAGGAAACCAGGCTATGTAGTCCCAAGTTTATTTTAGCAAAGCAGGTACATCATATAAATGTAGTATGCATTTAAATATAAATGCATCTGCCATATGTACAGATTTTCAGTTACTGTAGTTTCATATTTCAGAGTTACTGAAGTTACATATTTTACTCATGAACAGAAATACCAAAACAGCTGTATGCAGCTGACACAGACAGGGGCTTCCTGTGACCTTAAACATGCAAGCAAAACTTCTTTACTCCCATTCTAGAAGGTCTTTTTTTCCTTTGGTTAGCATTTTGCACATTTGACCTCTACCCTAAAGCTTGCTGCAGAAAGACCCAGTCACACCCTTCTTGAGTTATGAAACAAACATGGTAAAGATTTCCTTCTTTAGATTCTGTTATAGCTCATTCATCTTATCATTGTTTTCACTCTGAAATGTTATGTTGAGCTTTTTCCAAGCCCCCCAAGGCAGCAGAACAGTATTACAATAACATTTGTTGAAAGTTCTCAGAAAGACCTCCTACACTGCAATTCCTAGTTGGCTGGCACATCCGTGTGTCAGTTCCTTTAAATCATGTGTCTTGGCAGGTTTTACACACATACTCATTCATAACGTGAGCTTGTTAACATTGGGGGGCTCACTTTTTTATCATGGATTGACATGGTGTTGAAATTAATCACAGGTTGCTTTCCCTAATGTCTACTGTGGGGATGTTGGGTATGTTGGAAATCCTGCTGTGATTTGGGATAAAATATTAATGTCAACAGCAGCTGCTTTGTCTTATAATGCTACATAGAGTTAAATAGTAAGGCAGTGAGTTATATTAGAAGGTTATCCTGGCAAATTACCACACTATTTGTCATATATACCTCATGTGGATGAACCTTAATTATGTTTTTATTTATCTTTCAAATGCAGGCCTTATTTCTATATAAGGATTACTATTTTTTACAACAAGCATGTATGGATAGATGTTTCTTAATATGCCTGTGTCCATCCTTATCACCTTTATAGAACTTCCTACCAGTAAATCAAACCCAGATGGTTCTGAATGCATTCAGATTAAGCCCATTTAGACTTCATGACAGATCATTAGACTATTGTGAAGTTAACTAACAGTTTGTAATGTATCAAACCTGAACTCTGTCCTTCAGCTGCAGAAACCCAACAGTATAGAGCTTCAAACAGAAACAATCTGGTGGGGTTTGTGTGCATTGATTTTGATTCAGATGACTTGTAAGTTGCTGCTGAAAGCTGTCCAATATTGAAAGAGTTCTAAAAGGAGTGTTTGGAAAAAAAACCCTAAAATTTTTGCATATATAGAATGCTGTTCTCATGAATAGCTTCCCCAAATTACTGTTGATTTAAATGGGAAATAGATCACGTTCCGAGTAAATTAGGGAATAATTTGTTGCCTGGAAGCTAGACTAGGAATAATGGTCAGGCAATAAATACCATAACTAATGAATAGTCAAAAACTGGCAGGGATCTAGATAAGAAGAGAAGAGTAAAAGCTGGTACATAAACAAGGAGGTGTAAAATGAGCTGCTAAAACCAGATATATGACTAACTGACAAGTCAGCACATTTATTGAGTAATGCAATGGCATATCTCCAGATAGAGAAACTGGAGGATGTCCAAAAATATTCCCCAAAATATTTAATCTGAATATATACCTGTGATGGAATATCATTTGCCCTAAGAAAGTGGAAAGGTTTTTTTGGGAAAGGACATAAATCAGACAAGGGAAAGCTCTGAACACCTGTCCTGTTTTACTTCATGGGGGTTTTTAAGAAAGCAATAAACAGTCACTGCAGTGCCATTTCCTATTTCCTGGACAAATACTCTCCTGAAGAAGGATGAGCTATTGTGATCTTTCTTTTGTATACTGACACTGACCCTATTTGCTGCAAATATTTTTAATATGTGACTTCTCGACAGACATTCTTTCAGCATGTATCTGACAGTGCACAGGTGGTGGCAAAGAGATACTAATCTTTTTAGGCCCAATTGGGTTTTGACCAATTTTTTATTGCTATGGGGAAAGACTTTTGTGCTGCTCCTGTTCATGTAACTGTAAGAAAAACAGCAACAATAGATAAGAAAAATAGTAAACCTGTGGTCCTTGCTTCATATTTGCTTTCAATTTTTTTTTTTTTTACTTTAAAGAATCAGGTGCTTGGCTTTGGTAGCCCAGGCATCACTTTCTCCTTAAGAAAGTGAGCAGCTGATCTCAGATATGGAAACAGGTCTTATTTAGCAGGCTGTGCAACACAGCCAAACCCTGAGCCCCTCAGGTGTCTGTGGCATCTTTTTTCTCAGGTATCTCTAGATTTTCTTTTGAACTACAACCTTACTCCCCACATCAACTAACTGTGCCAGCTGCTATCAGATCTTACCCCTCATCATGCAAAAATATTTTCAGTCTTTCCTTAAAGCCAATCAAAAAGCAAATGTGAACTGGTATTAAGCTGTCAGTATGAATCACGTCCCATCTGGGTCCTTCTCATTACTCTTCCCATTGAGGAGTACATTTTGGGGCTAGCTGTATGGGAAGATGTCTCTATTTAATCTACTCAGTCTTTTGACTGAGCTTGAATTCTGCATCAAAGTATAAGCAACTTCACTCAGGCCAAATAGCCATTGTCTGTGTCAGCATGATGGAGATTGCCATTTTGTTTCGGGTTATATTGTACAGCTTTGTGAGCAGCAGCATGGCTGAGCTTTGCATAGCTGAGCACATGCAGTTAGCCAACTCAGATGTTACCCAGTGAATTTTGAAGCTAGAAATTACAGGGGCTACCACAGCATATGACTGTTCCCTGGACATTAAATAAAAAGGTCCAAACTGTTCCAGTAAAAAGTATTAGAAATGACACATAGATTATAGCATTAATTCTAGGGGTGCTGTTGGACCTGCTTACACAGAGAACTCTCAGAGGGACAAGATAGGAGATCTTTCATGTTCCACAACCCAGATTCAAGAGAGCTACCTCCTTCTCGTCTACTGTTGGTAAGAGGTATGTTGCTGAAAGCCTGGGACAGTTATAATGAGAGATACATGCATGGAAACTGTATTGTCCAGCAGAGAGAGGCAGAAATGACACTGGTCTGTCTGCTTAGGTGTAATTAGCTGGCAAGATAAATGAAGAGACTTTGACACTGACTTCGTAGGTAAGTCAGGACCTGGGCACAAAGACTGGAGAAAGATGTAGAATTGTGAATGGAAAGAACCACACACAGAAGTTTTAAGAATGTGCTATATTCTGCCAGGTTAAATTTTGTCTCAGTGTGAGAATGTGTCCATATGGACACTTCCTGTGTGCATTCACTTTTTCCTGACCCTAACTTCCAATGTAGAACACAAATTAGAGGAAATAAAGGTGACCAGATATTTGAGACACAAGCCTTTCCTGTGGACTGTGCCACTGAATAATTTTGTATATAGTCCTGGAACTGAGGGAAATGCCTGATGAGGGTGTGTTGCCCCCTGACTCTGCTCCACCACAGGTAGCTCCATTTACTGGCCAGATACGCCTCACTTGCTGATAGTGGAGTGTGGTGCTGACAGTTTAGCACATGATTACTTGCAGTAGATTTTGGTGAAAAATGGACTATGTCTCTTCAAATGCAGTTTATGGGAAGACAACTGGAGTTTGTTATATGTCATGGCCTTGATCAGAAAATCAAAGATGTGACTAGATTTTCATCAACATCTGACAGGTATTACTCTTTGCTGCCTTTGCTCAGAGATGCCATTATTTCATGATGCCAGAGAAAGAAGTGAAAACAGCAGGCATACATCCAAGGTCTTTTTATTTTACACCAGGAACTGATGACACGTATGATGAACAATTGATGCAAAGGGTGAAGAAGAGCTTTTTGGCATAACACAAGTTCATCCTACAGGCCTGAGGCTGCCCAAATATCCAGAGAAGTTAAAAAAAACAAAACAAAACAAAACCCCAAACTACTTATGCAAGACTACCGTCAGAATTAAAGGGAAACTTTTTGACTGACTGGGCTGAGCATTTCTGTATTATCTCAAAAGGTGAAGGTCATGCAAATGGGGCTTTGTACACACCAGAATTAATCTCTAGAATGGGATACTTATATACACCTTGATGTTATTTGCAACATTGAGAAAGAACAGTTATTCATAGATGTCAAGCAATTTATAAAGTGTGATGGGTTGTGCCCTGAAGAATAAACTGATAAGTGTCAATCACAGTGTCATTTTCATAAACTCAAGGATCAGATTCACCTGACAATGTGTAAGAAGCCACCTATGCTGTATAAAGTAGTTCTAACGAAAATATTTTCCTAATTGAACATTTCTTTGTTTTGGTTTGTTTTGTTTTTTTGGTTTTTTTTAATTTTGCTTTTATTTAGCAGGAAAAAAAGACCTACTTTAACATCAGATCTTATCCATTGGAAAATCTCTCACTTATTTATAAGTGCAGATTACAGAAAGCCACTTGTAGAAGGTGTGATTAGTACAATACAAAAACACTGGGAATATTTTTTATTGTGGCATTGTATAACTGCATTTTCTTTTAAAACAAGAAAAACCAGCATGATAGTAATGTAACGTACTAAAACACATGAATTATGCTTCTATACATTAGGAAATTAGAAAAGGAGAAAGCTTCTTGATGCCTGAAATGCTGCATGGTCCAATTCAAATTAAAACAGGTGAGACATAAAAAAATCTTTAAAACATTCAGATTCATACTGCAGGTGATGACAGATTTATACTTGGACTTCTATATGTGTGTTCTAATACAAGACTCAAATGACTGAGCAATCTGAGCAAAACGCACAAGGTGGGCAACATGGAAAGATGTTCCCTAAGATGGACTTTATACGATCCACAGTAAAACATAAAATTAACATAAGCATCATCATCATAATGATAAGCAGAGCCTAGCAAGCTAACTGAAGAATTTATGCTTGCAAATGTGCTCCACATGTCTAATTTTGAAACCTTGAAGACAATTTTGTTGCCTTACTTTTTAACAGGGTGAGTTAATACCTTGTTTTTTAATTGAAGGAATGCAAATGTGCTCTGTGTGTGTTAGCTGTCTCACCTTAGTGGCAGACTACCTCATTTTGTCTTTGTCTTGTCCTGTTTATCTGTTCTGACTGTTTTCAGATTGTAAATCTAAACAACTGATTTTCTACTTTGCTCATATTCTGTATCAGGCTTATGCATAATGGAGGATTTGGGGACAGAGTTAGAGCAGAAAAAGTGGCGTGTCAAAACTGAAACTTGGTACATTCACCACTGTTAACATAGTGGAGAGAGATATTCATCAGAAGAAAAGTAGAAGAGTTGCTAAAACTGCTACCACTCATGGCCATTGAAAGTACTCAAATCTATAGAACAACTTATTTTAAAACATAAGGCAAACAAGAATTATAGTGAAAAATGTGGGTGTGAATATTTTCAGGTGTAAAAGGTACTAAAATTGAGTTTCTCAAGTCCTAGATGAGCGCTAAAAATAGAGATGCAGCAAAAATAACAAACTCCTCTATTCTTGTCAGAAAGTTAAAATATTGCTCTTTCTAAGATCCCCCAATATTGGTTAATTTTTAAAGCTGTCTCAGTCTGGAGAAGGTTCATGGCTCATAAACATCTTAATGAAAATTAAGAAACTAATCATAATGTTTGTTGTATAGGTAACTCCTGACTCAGCATGTGGAATGCCAGTTCTGAATCCAGTTCTCCACCACACTGCCTTCACATGTTACTTAGAGAGAATATTTGTGCAGGATTTTTAACTCTATCAGAGACTTTGTAGACAATAGGGATCCTTGCTGCCTCATGGTAAATATGACTATAGAAGTCTTCATAAACCCTTCAACAGTACACAGTACAATATATGTAGAAATATTTCATTGAGAACTGGATGAAACACTGTTCAGTGTTGGTTTTCCACCAGGGATTTGTGGTTGGCAATAAGTCACAATTTGCAAGAGCAAATTATGCATTGCAGCTGAAGCAAATATTAACTGTTCCAGCAACCATCATTAAAATTATATATACTCTTTGTTGTTTTTCTTGCCAAATTTCCCAGCCAGCAACATTTGCCCTATTAATCACTAGTTGAAAATAGTTATCTCATCACTAGTGCTTAAAACAGATTTCTGGATATGACTGTGTAGGTTCACTGGCAACCAGGAACCAGAAGACCTTTAAGGTCCCTTCCAACACAAATCATTATATGATTTATGGTTTATGTCTGACTCATGCAACATGACCTGACCAAAACTTGGTTTTCCCTGAAGGCTATTTCTAGCAAAAAACCCCCAGATTTTTACCCTGTAAACCTACAGTGGTCTTTTAAGACA
This sequence comes from Myrmophylax atrothorax, assembly GCA_026770055.1. Lineage (NCBI taxonomy): Eukaryota > Metazoa > Chordata > Aves > Passeriformes > Thamnophilidae > Myrmophylax > Myrmophylax atrothorax. The sequence continues at coordinate 20,483,410 of JAOXXN010000001.1, read as the reverse complement.
GAAGATTCTCTAATACGGGTGGTCCATTTTGTAGGATTTCCTTCATCTAGAAGAATATATCTTTGCTCTTTCCATTTGGGAAGTTAAAAAGCAAACATACAGGTGGCCAGGAAAGAGTGGACTAACCTTTACCAATTATGAACTAGCTGGGTCATTGGGAAAGCCTGCTGGCATGCATTATATTACGGGAGGCTATTGCTGGATGCCAATACAACACTGGCCAAAGTCAATTTTTAAACACAAATGGATTTTCACAAATCCCTAAGTATATGACAAAAACTTACACTTCATATCAGAACTGTGTACTGTTGGGTCATGAAACATGCAGGTATCTCTGCTCTAACGCTGATCATTTGGAGTTCCTGTATATTCTCAGCAGGAACTAGAGAGCTGCATTTTATATTTCTTCCAACAGCCACCACGTGTTTTCAATAAGAGCAGCAGTCTGCAGGTGCAGTTATCTTTTGCAGTACATAAATTTTAAGGAGACTAAATTCTTTTTCTCCCTTAACAAACACCTCTGAGACTTGCCATGCAGTTGAGACCTTGCCATGGAGGTGTAACCTCTGACCCTCAGTGCAACGTGCCACAGAAGAAAGCAAACTCCTTCATCTATACAGAACACCTGCCTTAAACATCTGCAAGGAGACCAGTCAACAATTTAATGAACTGGCCTCCTCACAGCCCTGTGATTGCAATAGCTCTGCAAGGATTCTTAAGGAAGCCAGAACTAAAAGGTCTCAGGATAGTATGATTTATAACACTAACTTGTTGAACTTTTGTACACTTAGTATGACAAAGCCTCATACTTCAGTTTGATGTAGCCTGTTAAAAACGCCAGTCCACTTGCCTGGTTTATGCTAATGCTTTACATACTTAGTGTTTTTATTGTTCCTTTTACTTATGGACTTGCACCCATTTGGCATACTCAGTGGAGGAAATGCCCACTGTAAAATCTTGGCAAGAAAAGCTCTGTTTTCCTATTTCTTCTTTTGTGATACTTATAAAACTCATTTGTTTCTAAGAGTTTGGACAATCCACACCACTGTAAAGATGTCATATATAGGTCCCCATAAAATCCAGACAAAGTCCCACAGGTCTGTCTTGTCTATCAAGCTTGCTAGGAACTGCACTGTGAATAGCATCTTCAGGGGTTTTTGGCAGGGGAAGAGTGTTGGTTTGCTAGGGAGGGGAATGGCTCCTGACAGGAAACCAGTATGCAATGCACACATTTTGACATTTCGAAGCATATTCTGCTTGGGGAAGTGTGCTGTGAGAGCACACAGAGCTCCTTTGGCATGCTTATGGGTCACATCTTCCTACCAATCAGTGACTGTGTGTGTATGAGTGGCACTTGTTCTCACAGCTCTGTACCTCTTGCCTATGCTTTGTGGCAGTCCAGTCAGAGACGAGCTTAATAAGTATGGCAAACATGCTGTATTCTGAGCAGCACATCTCCTTCTGAAGTTAATAATTCTCACTTGCTAAGGACCTGAAGTCACACTGAAATTAAGGAACAATATTGGTAAAGCAAAAAAAGACTACCCGGGATAAGGTCCAACATGCTTTTGCTATAAACACAGTACAATTCTTCCTGCACTACAAAACTTATAAAACAATTTTCTCCTGAGCTTTTGCCAAATATAAATCTTATCAGTTATCTAGAGCATCCTAATTGAGTCATTAGCTCTTCCCACTTATCTGATAATTGCTAGGCTTATCTTTCTTATTTAGGCACAATTTTTTTTCTTTGCTTCTTTCTACTGCAAAAAAATGTACAACAGTCAATTTCTTTCACTGTAATAAGACTGATAAACCTCTAAGGTTCCCAGGATTTTATATGTGGAGAGCTTGCCCTTTGTTAGCTTCAGTGTTTGGAAGTTAGGTTCCCAGATGTATTTATGTACTGCAAACTGCAATATTGCAGAGAATAAAATGAGTGCCCAGCCTTATTTCCTCAGATAAATTATTTCCCTAAATCTCTTAAAAAATTGGGATTTATCCAGTCATCCTCTGTAATAAGGCCTACAATGCTGGTAACCTGACCATTCCAGACAAGCCACTCTGCTGAAGATACTGAAGTTCCGTCTATGCTAAGTCCTAAATCTCATTCCAGGCACAGGAGTGGCACAACACAGGTAGGACTCAAGAGACAGGTTAATTTTAACGTCTTGCAATGTCATGGTGTATCACAATGTGTGCTTGCAGGTGCTCAAGATACCCCTCTCAATATACTTTGAAAATGAGATAAATTTGAGTATCAAATAACTCCTTAATATCATGTAAGGAGAAAAATCCATTAAAGAAAATTTTGCTTTGTTACATAATCTTCTGCAAAAGTTGCTTTTCAGTTCAGTTTTTAATGTACTAAACAGTCATGTCTTCTTTTAAATGTCCTCAAATTTTCCTTTCTACTGTTCTGTTCTAGGAATAATTTGAACTTAATTAGGAACTGCTTTATTCTGATGAAAAGTTATGGGCATGTAGGGACAGAAGCATCTGACAAAGGATAGATTTACAGGTTTCCCAACATCTCTGTCCATGTCAGATCTAAAACCAGATTTTTTTTCTTCTTTGAAATGGAAGAATCATCCGTTTTTTTAGAATTGGAAAATCCCAATCCTGTCATTAGGGCTGTACCTCAGGTATCACAGCTGGCCCCTATAGTGTTCATCACATTCATTAATGATTTGGATGATGGGACGTTGTGCACCCTCAACAAATCCTCAGATGAGTCAAAACAGGGAGGAGTGCTTCACATACCAGATGGCTGTGCCACCATTCAGAAGAACCTCAAAAGGATAGATAAAGGAACAGAGGAGAATGCGTGAAGTTCAGCAAAGGGGAAAGCAAAGTCCTCCACCTGAGGAGGAATAAGCCCTCTACTTGTACAGGCCTATTGCTAAGTGGCTGGAAAGAAGCTTGACACAGGAAGACCTTTCGGTCCAGGTGGACAACATCTTGACCATGAGCCTGTAGTGTGCTCTTGTGGCAATGAAGGTTGGTAGCAGCCTAAACTATATTAGGCAAAACATTGCCAGCAGACAAAAAAAAGTGATCCTTCCTATTTGCTCAACACTAGTGAGACATTTCTGCAGTGGTGGGTCCAGTTCTGGGCTTCCTGTTGCAAAAGAGACATGGACATAGAGGAGTGAGTGCATCAAAGGACCACAAAGGGGACTAAGTGAATGGAGCATCTTCAATATGACAAGAGGCTCAGAGAGCTGGAACTATTCAGCCTGTAGAAGAGAAGGTTCAGAGGGGATCTTATCCATGAGTGTAAATATACAATGGGGAAAAATAAAGAAGAGTGAGACAGACACTTCTCAGTAGTGTCCACTGATAGGTCAAGGGCACAAATATGAATCTATGTCTGAACATCAGGAAACCCTTTGACTCTGAGAATGACTCAACACCGTAAAAGGCTGCCCAGGGAGCTTGTGGAGTCTCCATCCTTAGAGATATTCAAGACCTGACTGGACATAGGCCTGAGCAACTTGCTGTAGTTAACTCTGTTGAGCAGGAAAGCTGGACTAGAGACCAGACAATCCAACCCTGTTTATTCATTGACATTCTGAGTAGTCCAGCGTTTTTATGTTAAAATTGAATGTCAATTCTGGGATCCATTTTCAGGTTACATGGGACAGATGGCCAAGATGGCTGATCTCAGTATTCCCTGACCTCAGTATTGAAAGCATTGACTCAGATGTGTAATGTAGCAACGTAATTTCTCTCTCTGTGCAGTAAATTCTTTGACTACATAAAGCAGAGCAGGTCAGTCAGAGTCAACCTCTCTGTCAAGTTACCACTTTATCTACTCTGCTTCATGTTGGACTATGGGGAAATTGGAAAACCAGAATCTATTCTTAGGTTAGTCAAGGGCTCATATAGAACCAATAAAAAGTTCTTAAAGGGGCTTTAATCTAACAATTTTTAAAACTGGCCAAAAGTAGGGTAGCCTCTAGGGCTCCTATGACCGGAGACATAAGAACATTTTGAGTAAGCACTGACTGTTAGGGTAGCAAAGCTCTTCTTCCTCTCCAATCAGTCAGGAGAACATAAAGCTTGAACTTAAAGCAAGGTGGGATAACTATGTTGGATGTCCAAGATGGTTCTGGATGTACATCCAAGGTTCATACCAGCTAATTGAACCTCAATCGTTAGCAAAGTAACTCTTCCCCTCGATAACTGAAGTGATGCTTCCTTTTGACTTTATTTTAAAAAGAATACTTGTTTATGAAACCTCAACATGTGTTATTTCTTTTGCTCCTTTAGAAAATCTATGGGTTAAAAGAGACACTTACTGATTTCAAAGGCTGTGTTTCTTTAACAATTATATGATAAAATGAAACAAAACCCTTCTGTAGGCTTAATTTCAAGCATTTTACCTTTCTCAGCTTCCAAGTTCTACAGTTCTTTTAAAATTATACCACATAAAGCAGAAAGAAATAACCATTGTAAACTAAAATGATAGGATTTTACTGCAAAAAAATACGGAAATGAAAGACTATATTGTAAAAAGTGTATGAAATAATTAACACATAGAGCTGCTCTGAAAGCTGCTGGCACTGTTTAAAGATTAAGTCAGTCTTTGGCATTGCTGATCATTACTATTTCAGGGTTGCGCTTTTAAAGAAAGATTTTAATGAAAGGCTATTGGATTAGTAGTTTGGGGGAAAAAATGTTTTTATTATGAAGCAGGTTTATAATGAAAGCCCATGTTGGTCGCAAGGCCAACAAAAGGAATATAGCTGTGGCAATGTGGTTGCTACACATGCTTTATGCTGAGCTTCTACCTGAAAGTATCACTTGGAACAACAGCTAGTTACCCTGTGAACTGGGGGGAAAAGAGAACCTTTTCCTTCACAAAAGAGCAGAACAAAACAATCCCAAAGCAGATTCAAAATGTAGCTCTGAGAAATTTGTCAGTCTTCCCTGAAAGGGAGTTTCAAAAGCATGTGTTGATTTTTGGAGACATTTCTCAATCCATTTCCTGATTCTCCCATATTCTGTTTTCTTTTTGGAATTTGAATGAATTCTTGACTTTCTCCTCATCGAAAACGTAATTTTTAATTTTCTAACTTGTTAGCTTAGATTTATATGAAATACTTGGCAACCAGTGAGTTTCTTAAAGCACAGGGTCTGAGTTACCAGGTACATATTTTATCATGGCAATAACCATTAATATTTTTGAAGCACTGTGAGAATAGTGTAAGACAATCATGCTCAGAACATGCAACATTTTCCTTCTGTTTTCTGGGTTTTCTTAGGTTAACGTTTTAAGCAGCTGTTCTAAATATAAATACATATTGAAAAAAATAGATACTAAAACATAATTAAACTTGCATAAATCAATTTCTGAATTTAGATGGGATGCACTAATTCACAAGTGATACGTTGTGTATATCTCTGTGCTTCTAGGGAATACTAGGGAATCCCTACCTTAAGGCTAATAAGAAATTCTAGATTATCAGTAACTAGGAGATAAACATTTATAATTGTCATTGCCTCCTTCCATCTGGTCATACTAAAGTAAAAAGACAGATTTTTGACTATTCATATTTTCTGCTAAAAGAAACCATACAGCTTTCTATCGACACAAATGATGACACAACCTAGATTATAAAAAAAAATCTGTCTCTATGTGGACATAGTTACAAGATGCTCAACTTTTGCTGCACAGAGAAATCTCTCTTTGATTTATTCTTCAGATTCCAATAGAGACCATTATAATAATGGAAAATAATGACAGATCCCAATCTCACCTAATCAGATATTGCAAGTGTAATGAAAAATAATTTCCTCTGGGTGAAGAAACATTAATTCTTGTGGTATCTTACAAAGAAATTATTTTCAGAATACAAAATTAATGATGAATACAAAAGCTATGTTTTTTGTCTCTGATATATTGCCCTAGGAAATCTTGTAAATCTTGATAATTTTTTAGTATTTCAATTTTTTCTTATTCCTTTTACAAATTGGTGGGAATTAAAGCAATTCGGAGTAATCAGATGCATTCTGATAGCTTCTTTATGCCATCAGCTCAAAAAAATAACATGCATTAGAGAACTTTACTTTTTATTAGGATTAATTTAAATCTGAAATTTACCATTTTACAAAAAAAAAAAATTCTCTATTCTCTGCTAAAATGAGGCAACAATTTTATCTCGGAACATTAGGTGAGCAGTTTTTTTTAAAAAGCAAATATGTAAAGAAATAATCCATACAGATTTAAGCCATAAACAAAATTATTCTATAAATTTTTATATTATTTTTATTAATATGATAATGTCTTATTAGGTACAAATGCAGTGCTTAGAATTAAAGTGAAGATTAAATAAAAGTAAATTACTCTGTCATAGCCTCAATCTTTTATAGATGCTTTCCAGGTGACTAGTATGCCTGCATGTTAAACAAAGCAAATTTGGACCATTTGGAACTACTTGGAAATCCTTTCATCATTTGTTTAAAAGAAATGTGTCCCAAATAGTTCAGTACATCTTTCTCTGGAAACCATTTAACTAATTTATAGAAACAAGACCACTGTTAAGAGTGTGGCCTGCGTCTACCAGACATAATGATGCTGCCTTATGTTTTGTTCATTCTGGAAACAATCAGTCACACACGTGCCAGGAATAATATTTACTACTTTTTCAGAAAGTACCTAAACACCAGAGACACATGCATCTCATTGACTAATGGGGAGTATAAGTCTACACCAACAAGAATCACATTCTGATACACTTAAGATATTTTATTTCAGTGGCTGATGGTTTTACATCATTTTTATATCTAATGCATCATACTTCAAAAATACCACAGAAAGAAAACATGTGAGAAAAAGAGAGGTCTGTGGTGAAGTGAGAAGAAAAAGCCGCAGAAAAAGTAGACAAATGGAAAACAAATAGTTTTCTGTGACAAATTTTCAGAGGAGCTGGAGATATCAAGCAGGTATCAGTAACAAAATATCCCATTTTCACAAATGTAATATACAGTACAATAATATCCATTAGAAATTAAAACCAGAATGTTTCAGAAGCACAATCTACTTTCCTGAGACCACTCATGGGATTAAGTGTTGTACAATTTTGAGAAACTCAACAAAATCAATTATATAACAATTCTTTTCAAAAATATTACTGGCAGGAACTTACTTCCCAAAATCCCTAATAATCACTTTAGAAAACTGGTCACCTTTTCTACCTTCTTCTAAACCTTTTTCATCCCACTTAACAGAGGAAACTGGACAGCATTGCTGTATGATAAAAGGAAAAGAATACTGAAGGCTGCATCAGTTGTGTCTGATTAGAAAGATTTTGTTTGTGCCTTGTCAATAGTTATATGTTACTGTGGACTAAAAAATGTCTTTTGCTCTTTAATTTATTCTGCCTGCAAAGAATCTCAGCTATTGTTGGAGCTGGAAGATACTTTGCCTTTGTGGATGATGGACAGCCACAACACACTAGCATTATTGACAGCAGTGTCTTGTTCTCCTGTCTAGTTCACAAAGTATTTATGGGAACACACCCTCCAGTGACAGGATTGGCAGCAAAGTCTTCCCTTTAGCCCTTTGATGTGAGAAAGTATATCCCTTTATTTATGTGATTTACTTAATATACTTTCAGAATAACTACACATGGGCCAATAGGTTGAACCAGATGTAAATCAGCATGTCTAAGTCAGATTCAGTAGGTGAATTATCCAGTAAAATGAAGTTTTACACTTAGGCAATAGACAGAAACCACAAGTGACCTACTACAGGCAGGGACCAGAAGTTAGTGTCCAAGGAGCCCATGAGTTGCCTTAGCATAAAATCAGTGAGAGTTCAGATTTGATCTCACCAGATGAAAGGATTAATGCATCTGAGAAATGTCAGAGAAAATAAGATTACAGTGCATGTGATGCATAAAGAACTGAGGGTTAAATATGCACAGGGTCTCTGCCAGGTCAGTTTGCTGGATCTGCTCCTTTTCCCTAAAGGCAGAGTAACCTACTAGCAAATCTTCACTGAAAACGCACTACTAACTCCTTGCATTATGGTTCATCTTAGAAGTACTATAAATTTTATATTGACAGCTTCAGCTTTAATGTGTGATTAATACAGAATTAGATGTAGGTAAGCTAACAGAGAACTGGATGTGTGTGATGAAATATAAAGCCCCATGTGGACTAGGAGTGACTGATCCATCGGGGTGATCCTAACTGGCTGCTTGTGGCACTGGGGGATACCACCAGCCTACTGGGGCTCTCCCCACCCTTCCCGGGGCTCCAGAGCCCACATCAGACCACAGGGAGGTTGGCTCACAACCACACTGCTTAGGGTCCATCACAGTACTTGTTCTCGTTGCTTCCTGCATCATTATTACTGTCTGTTTTTTGCCCTAAACTCCATAGAATAATAAGAGGATTGTGCTGTATCCCACTAGAGTGGTTTTTCTATAAAAGGAGGCTGGGGGATAAGTGATGACATTGTGAGCTGCCATGTGAAGGAGCGCTAAGGCGAGCAAGGCAGAGGGACCTAAATGGTGTAGTTTAACAGAACAGCCTGGTTCCATTTCTTCTACATTGCCTCTGGAGAGTAGTGTCAAGAGAAACTCATTCAAAGTCTGGGCTTTCTCCTGAGCCTTGCTAGTTGGAGTAGTCCTATCTGGGATAAGAAATAAACCAACAATTAAGCAATGTGGCTGGTCAGGCATCTGGTACTGAAGCTTGCTACCCAGACCTCTTTTGTACTGACTCATGGAGGCACACAGAAACCTGCCTGAGAACTCATGATGTTCTTCTTCCCTCCACTTTACCTATCACAGAATGGTTGAGGTTGGAAGGGATCTCTGAAGGACATCTGGTAGGGCTGTTTGCCCAGATTTTCTCCAGACAACTTTGAAATATCTCCTACTATGCAGACTCCACAGACTGCCTAGGCAGTAGTGCTTGGTCACTCCCACAGTGAAAAATTGTTTTCTGAGGTTCAGAGGGAACCTCATGTGTTTCAGTTTGATCACATTACCTCTGATCCTGTCCCTGGCCACCAATGAAATGAGCCTGGCTCTGTCTTCTTTACACCCTCCCTTCAGGTATTTGAATGCATTTGTACCTACTGTGGCTTTGGGCTCAGGAAGGGCGAAGCAGAGGTAATGATCTCTTATATGATAATGAATTAAAGACACAGCATAATGTTCAGGACAAAACTACCACTTTCTTGTTGTATATCCCGAAGTAAATTAAATGCTTGTATTTCCTGGTTTTCCAGTACTCAACTTTTCAACTGAAATATAGTTAAGTAAGTTTGGGGTATGTAGTCAAATACATATTTCTCTCCAGTAATAGCAAATCATAAAATTCGACCAGTATTCCAAATTTTGCACCCATCTAACAGTTAGGTGCATCAGTCACTAAGAACTGTGTTTGACTAAATGTGTCTTTACTTTTAAAGGGGCTTAGTTTAATATGTATTACCATTTGAAAACCTTGTGTCAGCCAAGTTATCTTCTTAAAAACATTTGTGATAACATAAGCAACTAAAAATTTACTGTATTTTCACTTGGAAAATCTTCTCTAGTATCATGTGTAAGCTACAATCAAAAGTAATACAGCCTTCACTTTGCAATTTACTTAATTCCTATATTATTTGAAAATAAAAATAAAATGTAAAAATCAATAGCACAAATATTTATTATTTATATTTAGCTACTGTGAATATATATACAAATTCTTACAATAGGCATATGTATACACATATATATATGTATACACATATATATTTATATACACAGATGCTGGTTCTAGTGCAGCAAGGCTTTATTGATAAGCAAAATTTATGAGGGAGAATCTCTGACCTGGGTCAAGCTGAGGAGGCAAAACGGAGGTCATGAAGGTCAAGCCCTCATACAATTAACCCCACACCATGTGAATGGCATTAGGTAATTACTGTTTTAGACATATAAGGATGGATTCATTGTGTGTCTATGACCATTTAGATATTGAAGTAGCTACAAGTGAAACAGAATACAACTACTTGGTAAATACTGATGCTTGAAATATTTTTAACTACATAAATTTCAGGGTTTAGGCAGTAAATTAGCATGATGGCCAAAATACTCTTGTCAGTCTGATGAACCTCTCTTCAAGGCTCCAGAGTTACAGGTAAGCACTCTACCATTTCATTAAATAGCTAGCCACATGCTCTTATCCAAAGAACATTGAAGTCAATGAATGACAAGAATGATAACTAGTGAGAAAAATCTGTGTAGTCTTTTGGATTATTTACAAACAATAGATTTTAAAGAAATGCATATTATTGATGTATGAATTATAAATTTGTTCTATTTGACACCATAAGTAGTTTTTTATAGTTAATTTGTCTACTTTTCCAACATCCATCAGCATCTTCATTTTAATTAAGAGACTACATGTAAATTCATAATTCCATTTATAAGTATTTCTGAGTAGGAAGACTGCAAAGAGTTTTTCAGTGAATTGGGGCTCATCAGATTTGGTTCACTCCTTCCTCTATGAGTATTCATTGGTTAAAAATAATCACTTCTCTCCCATGTAGAAAGAGGAAAAAACCTAGAGACATGAGAACTGGAAAAGTGGGAATGTTTCAAAATTTGTGCCTCTTACTGGCTATCATAGCCTTTGTGTGCACCATACCTGAGTACACACAGAATTACAGCTGCCAAGCACTGAGGCGAGCCACTTTTCTTACTGGCCTGGCTTTATCAGAAAATTGTACCTCTGTTAGCTACTGGAGTTTCAGCTACAGGTTATTGTTGTTATTCCAACTTCATTATTAAGATATAAAATCTCAAAGAAACTTAATTGCTGACACAAAATTCAACAGTCTGCATATTTACAGGCAGAAATTTCTATCCTGATTTTGTTTGGGACAGAGCTCATTTTCCTCCTAGCAGCTGGAGCAGTGCAGTGTTTTTGATTCAGTATGAGAATAACGCTGATAACACATGGATGTTTTGTTTGTTGCTGAGCAGTGCTTACACTAAGTCAAGGACTTTTCAATGTCTCGTGCTCTGCCAGTGAGCAGGTGCACAAGAAAATGAGAAGACAGAACAGGACAGGTGACTTGAACTGGTCAAAGGAATATTCTACACCACAGAACAACATGCCCAGTACATAAATCTGGGGGAGTTGGCTGGGAGCCACCAGTGACTGCTCGGAGATTGGCTGGGCATCAGTCAGCAGGTGGTGAGCAATTGTATTGTGCATGACTTGTCTGCATTGGGGTTTATCTCCTTCTTTCCCTCTACTTTTTATTAAAATTACTCTAAGTAGTAGTAGTATTAGTATGATCATCATTATTATTTGCTTTTACTTGTTTCAGTTACTAACCTATTCTGTGTCAACCCACAAGTTCTATTTTCCTTTGTTCCCTAGTTCTTCTCCTCATCCCATTGGTGGTGGGGATGGGAAAGTGATTGAGCAGCTGTGTGGTACTTAGTTGCCAGCTTGGGTTAAGCCACATTGCTATAAGCAGACCACTTCTGTATGATGGCTTTCTGCCTCTTACAACCCTGAATAGTATTCTCCAGTCTCTACAGCTGTCCTTGCCTCTGCTCAGGATCAAGGCAATCTGGAGATTCCTAGTGAGCTGGTTCCTGGTCCAGGACCTGTCTGCTGGAAGCAAGACCAGCTGTGCTGTGAGACACCAGTTAGAAATATGCTTCTTTCTTTCACAGGGGGACATATATGAAGAAAAGCCTCGGTTAAAAGGGTGGCAAAAGTACTCAACTGATGGTTGTGTGCTTTGATAACAGCAAATGACCTATGGTCTGAGGCCTGGAAAATAAAGGTGGAAAGAGAAAGTTCAGAGTAGGTGAATAGATGGTACGTCTTTCAAGAGAGCAGTAGTGGTTGTGTGTACATACCTGGAAGAAATTTGAGATTCAAAGCCATGTTAAATGTGGGAGCAGTTCTGTACCTCTGAGCAGCACATGGCACTGGCCACAGTAAGGGCTCACATGGTAAGCTACTGCTCCTTTGAAAAAGAGAATTTAGTTTTTCATCAGTTTTACTAAAGTGACTGATGTTACATCCATGACATTTGCATCCCTTAATAGCTGCATCCACAAGAAAGAGTATGGCAATGTTTATAAGAGGAAAAGACTGTACTCGAGGATATGCTTTGAATTTTTATAATACAACAAATTAGCTTTAAAGACTCAATTTTTCAGAGCACAACAAAAAGCTTATGCTTGGCTTAGCTCTCATTCAGTTTCTCATCTATATGCAAACACCCAGTGCAGAAACAAAACTAAAGGAGAACCATGAAAAGGCCTCACAAAACTTCTCCATATTCATCCCATTCTAATTTTTCTGTTTTTTTTTCTCCTGTATGTCAGCAAATCACTCTCAATGGAAACAGGGAATATGTTTTTCCTAAAAAGGGCACTTCTTCCAACATTTCTATACCTGAAAATACCAGTTAATGTAAACTGTTTGCATCAAAAGCTTTGAATTTCTATGTGTCTACTATAAAAAACTTATCAAAACCAGAATACAATTGCCAGTAAAAGGAGCAACACAAAGGACTGTATCACGGAGCAGACCTGCAGCTGGGTCTCCACCACTGCAAGGAGATATTTGAATAAATAAAATTTTGCTTTTTATGGGCTGTATGTCTGCTTTTCTATTGCCAGGCTTGCTCCCATGTAGAATAAAGTATGGAAGTTCTCTGAACAATCCTGACTTTTTCTGAGTAGAGGATTTGAGAGAGAGAGAGACACTGTATTCTCAGTTTGAGCCATGCTTTACTAGCTACACTGAAGTAAAAAATAATCTCCTTCCCAAAACATGTGAAGAGAAATAAAGTGGCTTATAACAATCTTTGCCAATGTTTTATTGCAAACACTAATGCAGCAGGATTATTGACCTCTTTTGTCCTTTTGACCTTGGTTAACTACATCTTAAAAAAATACTATTTCTCCATGCATTTTTCTCCATGACTGGCAGTAATTTTTTAACCTTGTGGTATTTTTTCAGTGTAGTTCAATCAGGCATGGGGATAAAATAAATGTTCTGAGCATAGCTGATGGCATTATGAATTCTGAGCTTTATTGTTGTAAAAGATATTTACAGACAGTATTTTCTTTTGGTTTTTTTAACTTTGTAGTATGAAAAAAATATTATTCCTATCAGTTTGAGAAAAGAATAAAAGATTGTTATTTCTCCTTTGAAATCTTCATGATTTTCTCACAAATTATAATGGGAAGTATCATTAAAGTATATGAGCAGTCTGCCTACACTTTTTGTTAATTACTTAAAATAAAACAGTGCATATGGCATTATGAGTTGTAGACTTTTAGACACAATCTTGTCTCTTACTTGATGTCCCAGTTTCTTGTTTAGATGTTGGCTTTAGTGACAGAAAGCACAAACTTGATGCCAGAATGAAAGAATAAAATGTAATTATAATAATTAAAAGGGTTCATATTTGTCTTTGGACATAGTGTGTATGCTTACATTTTAACTAAGACAGAAGCAGCATTTTCATGTAGTTTTAAGCACCAGAATTATTTTAGGAAGCAAATTTCCATTTCAAAGCTTTGCCTTTTTTCTTCTAGGAGTGTGTCACAAGGAAATGTTTCTCCCTGTCCAGTTCTTTACACAAACACTGACTTTAGCAATATTCAATCACAGGGGGGTTTGCCCCTTTTTCAAAACCAGAGAAACAGTACTGCAGTGCTTCTGTTGTACAGCTCCTCATAAAATTTTTTTTATAATACCACAGCATAATATTCCATTCATCTTGGTGTTAATTTCAGCATGTAAATATGTAGCTTTTACAGTCTCAGTGCTGGAATATCGTGAATCCCAGTGCTAGTAGGAAAATCTCCATTCCACTTGCATTGATTGATTGAGCCCTGACTCTCTGAACCATAAACTGGTTACAAAAGATACTAAGGATATAGGCCCAACAGTTTTTTGTTTGAAGAGCAGTACCAATACAAGCCTCAGCTGCACTTTTTATGTCAGAAGCCACATATTTTCTGCTGTCATTGTATTGCCAAACTTCACGAACGAAGATTTGGGCAGGGCTCTCCCCACGTCGGTGTGCCCTTCCAGCCTGCACAGTGGATTGTTTAGGTGAGGCACAGCGTGCGCAGAACTGGCCACCGTTTAAGTCCTGAGGTTCATTTGCCACAGCCAAGCGAGCTTGGATAGCGACAGTGAAGTCCTCGGGACTGTCACAGCACCCGGTACTAACCGGGGCTGACCCTCCTTAGCATCCGAGATTTGATAGGATCGGATGGCAGGGAGGCATTAACTGCCTGGGGACGGTCCCTACTGAGACTCAAACTCACAACCTTGGGATTCGGAGACCGGAGTTCTGCTGTCATTACAGTGCTGATAACATCAGAGCTACCAGGGTCTGTGAAGAGTAGTATAGTTAGTAGTTAAAGGTTTCTCATCTGTAGCAAGTTATGTGAATGGCCCTAAAAATGTTTACTGTTTTAAAAATGTGAAATAAAAATCCATCACATATTTTATTGTTAAACCGACTAAGTCTCAGGTGGTTTTGAGATTTTATGTCAATCTAATGGCACTTGTGAGCTATACTGCTATTTAACTGAGGAAAAGTGTGGAAGAAAAAATAATAGAGCCACCTCTGCAGGTTTTCCAGGAGGGGAAAAAAACCGAAAAATTTCTTTCAGATGTAAAAAAGATAGAGGTACTGTGGTACTGTAATAACTGATGGAACAAAATATTCTTCAAATAAAAAAAGTCTACCTTATAAGACAGAGACAGTTTTGAAAAAGTATTCAGCTCTTCTCTAGACAAAACTGTTTGGTGTATCATGAATTAATATTAATTAAATCACTCAGTATCTCCCTCATCTTGATTGCTCTTTCAAAAAGGGGGAAAAAAAGCAGTATTCTTTTCCATTAACTGTAATGTAATATGATTTGGCTAATGTTAATGAATTGTACTATAATGTGATCAATCCATTACTTTCAGAAGCATTCCAAAGCACTGCGTGTCCAGTCCTTGGATTAATAAATAAATATGTAGGAAAAAAAGGAAGGTAGAAAGGTAAGCACTGGAGAAACTAAAGTAATAAAAGTGGTTTCTTTTAACTTGATTTTTCTATACCAGACCAAAAAAGCTAATCACCCAACCTCCAGGTGTGCACATTTAATGCTATTTACCTTTTTTACTGAAATACCAACAATCAAAACACACAAACTTAGTAATAAAAAAATGAAGTCCAGCAATTTTTTGTGATGATAAATGCTAATATATTAGTATGTCATTCCTTGATTGCAGAGGTCATGCCTTGCAGTGAAGTTCTGGTAGGTTTCTTGGTTTTTTTTTTTTAATACTGCAGAGCAGAAATACTGAGACTTTCTCAAAGAATCTTAAAGTCCTTCAATGCCATTCAAAACATTAAATCCTATATGGCCCTATTTTAGCAGTTTGTGAAGTAGAACTATACAACTTCATTAGCCTCTCAGCTAAGTATACAAAACCTAAGTGTAAGCCAGTCATCCCAGTGTAGAGCACTCTTTATGAATAACCTGGGAAATATTCAGAGGGAAAATGTGCCTTGCTCTCAAATCACTCCAAAAATCTTCTCCTGCATCATAAAATCCCTGGATTCCACCTCAGGATTGTGCAATTTAGAAGCTGCTTCAAGGATTCAGGGGAAAACAGTAATTGATTACTGCTTTCTTGTTTTGTTTTCCTTTTGTCCCTCTCTTGGGTTACATAAAGCAAAAATTATAAGAGAGTCTGGATTAAACTGCTCTAGAAATTATCCAGTTCACAAATCATAATAGCTATGAAATAGCATCATGATGCCCAGAAATATGTTATGAATTTCTTCTGAAATAGCAGCAGCAAGTTACATAGATATTCCCTTGCATGATTAATATATTAATCCATTATGGAATGAACATTGCTGCTCACACTTGGGTGGTTAAGTGTCCTGTAAAGAAGTTTATAATCTATATAAGCATTTAGACATGCTTAACTGATTATGTTATAGGAACATCCTAAGATCTTACTGCACTCACTACTGTGTTTGTCATTCTAGAATGATCTTCTGCAGTTAAAATATTGCTTTGTGAGGAGGGTTAGTGATACTGGTCAAAGATATCATCTCAGTTCTGAAAACATCTTTGTTGATTTGGATTTGCAACCATCTGAATACCATTTTTATTATAGCAAGACTGACTTCCAGCCTTATTAGTTTGACTTAATGAGCACATCTTTAGCATTTAGCACACACCTTTTGATTTTTGCTGAATATACAACTAACAACACAACTTTAACAAAGAGGGGTTGTTTCTCACTTCTGCAATTCCTATGTCTACTGAAGACAAGCTTCCTATCAGTTGTGAGGAACACAGATTTTGTATTCAGTGACGTGTATTTTTAAACAAATTCAGTCAGTCTTTATTCCACCAAAATCATACAGTATGCAAGCTTAGAAAGCTTTAACAGTGGTAGTGTCAAGTGCCTGGAAACTTACTTTAGATAGGAGTAGTTCAAAGCATTTACATCAAAGCCCTAATACTTTTGCCATTAAAGATTGTGGATGTGACTTTGGCAGACACAATGTCTTCAATCCAAAGCCAAAGGCAAATGTACGTATCTGTAGGCTTGTTCTGTTCATGTTTTCATTAATTCCAAAGAATGTATTGCTTTAGGCTTACTTTATACTATAGCATAACAGAAGCACTTTAGCAGAAGTAAGAATTCTTTAAATCACCCACAGAATTATCTTGGATACAGACTAAGAATTTTATGGTTCCTATTATGTTATGAAAAAATAGTCAACATTTCTCTTTTACTAGAAGAGCCATACCTTCACCTGTAGAAGGTAGCTTACTTGCGTGCTCAGCAACACTGATGGTAGTAATTGTCCAGATTGTTCTGAGATGGGTGAAAGAGTTAGGGGAAATGGACGGAAAATGAGTGGAGATCAAGGGATTAAAAAAGATATTCTAGCACTTCCATTCATCTAGGCTTCAGTGACTTTGTGAATAGTTATAAAACTTATATTTCTGACCCCAACATACCTACAGTGCCCCATATTGCCCCCATTAACAGTAGCAGACTGTCAGTGTCTCTGTTGGCTTCTCAGCTATGTGTGAGAAAGGACAACCAAGGAAGGGCATATTTGTTGAGGGTGTTTTTTATCTATGGAGTTGCAGTGACAAATATAAAGAAACTATGAAAGCAAGACAGAAGAGTGGGGAAAAATAAACTATATATAAGCTGCTACTAGAATATTTGGAGTGAAAATCTTCCTTTCCTCAGGAGGGCAGGAAAAACATAGATTTAGAAGGCCTTATTTTCATATGCTTCTTACAAACCATTACCAGTCACAACTAGGAAACTGTTAAAGATTAAGAAGTAAGAAAAAAGGTAATACTCACCCAGGTCACCTTGAGCATAAAAACCTTTGTGTTTGAGGTCCCAGATGGTTTGGGTTTCAGCTATGGAGACTCATGCAGCACTAAACCAACTTTTCAGAAAAAACTCTTCCAAAGCCCTAGCAGAGTTATGGAAGCTCCTTATCCAACATGTAAACAAAGCTGCTGTGCAACACTTGTGGGGGTAGCAGTCCCATCAGCTGGAATGAGATCAACATGCAGTCACTTCAAAATACCTGGAATACTAATGTTGCAATTACTACTAATGCTAATACTGCAACTTGTAAGTGAAATCTGAGGCACCTAGAGTAATCTGTGGTTTCAGAAGTTTTGTTCATTGGGTTTTCCCCAAGTTTGGTGTGTACATGTGTAACAAATCAATCAGTTTAACCAACTTTATTTATATCCTTACAAAAGGTAGACATTCAGACTGATAATTTCCCTCCAACTTGAATGGAAAGATCACAGAGGAGCCAAATTCTTTGGTCTTTCCATAAGCATTAAATTATCACTGGGGTTTCTCAAATTCCAAGGCCCAGTTTGCCCTTACTAAAGATTTCTCTATTTCACACATACAAGAATTCTCAAAGGATGAAAGCTCAGCCTGTGCTTGGGGCAAAAGGGAAAAGCTTGTTCATTTGTGGTGATATAAAAGCTTAGGCCAGAATTTTTAAGCACATAGGACCAAGCTCTCAGTAGTACTGTTAACCACAGAAGGTTACAACAGGAAAGAAGAAGCAACTCAGTGGGATAATGTAAACACATGCTAGGGAAGTAAAGGCTGTTTTTAAGAAATGAAGGAAGTTAATGTTTTGCGTTAATGATAATTTTCTGAAAATTCTTGGGAGGTCTAGCTGCATTCTGAGAGACCTTTGGTTTCTTATGATTGCAAAGCTTCTGAATTCTCCCTCCCTCACACACACAAGAAGCCATTGCTATGCACTATACAGCTATGCTAAGAAGTGAAGCTCTCTGTAGGAACAGCTCACCATTTTCTCTGCATTCCAGTGAAGCCAGTATTGGAGCACCACTGAGGTCCTGGCATCTGTGTTTTCAGTAGGTGGTTGGATGGAGAAAAAGGCCTTTTGCCAGGTTCTACCTAAAGACAGCTATAGCAACACTGGGATTATCACTATCAGAGTTGTGCATTTGCCTCACCACACCCATGCATTTGTGTTTGCTAATGGAGTAATTTGATTATTTTTTAAAAGGCATACTCGTTGCTTGATTGGTTTAATAATCAAGGGTTTGAAAAGCAGAGTTTTTGTACTGTAGGGTTGAGATTATCTGCCTTAATGGTTTATGTTTCTTTTTGCTCCCTCCCTTCAAAATATCCTGCTTACTCACTGCTGGTTGAATCCCTCACCTCCTCTGGCCTGCGTTTGGTGCTGTTCTGCTCCCATTTTTCACCATCCTTTGTTTATTACAAATAAGATGTGATCATAGTTACACACCTGCTGTTCTCATTTCATGATAACATCAGAACACTATTTTCCCAGCAATGTGAAACCAACAGCAGTCAGAGTTCTTTGTTGGATTTTTCTTCTTCTTTTCACATCTTTCTGAATATTTGACATTAAGTGAAAAACAGTCTTTTACTTTCACATTGCTGAAGTTTTGAACAAGCAAGGTTTCCATTTCTTTGAAAATGAGAGAACAAAAAAAAGTCTATTCTTTGGCAACATCTTTGATATTTTTCTGTATAATGACAATATTGACTCATCTCTTCACACCATTAGATCATCAATGGACAATAAAGATGCTTAATTTGTCTCTCACCTAACCTGGACATTTATTTTTAAATGTCATGTGTTATGGGAGAAGACTTTTTCACATATAAATCACATTCATCCATAATCATCTCCCTTAATTTCAGGTTATCAAAAATGCATATCCTTCCTCATGCTACCTTTAGGCCTCTTTTCAGTAAATTATGTCAGAGTTGCCTCTCTATTTGATTCCTAACTATTGAAGTAGATATTTTTTTGCTTTTGGTTTTGTTTGCTCAGCTCTACCCTAACTTATTCCTTGAACATACCCCATCACCATCCCTTTCACACGGTTTGCACTGTAGAGTGCCAGCTCTCTATTTATTACCTTTTTCAGAGCGTTTTTCCAATTGTTGCCATGTGTTTGCTGTTGCCATCTGCTTGCTGCACAATTACATCTCACTTAAAAACCTGTCTGTGTTCACATGTATTGCAGATGGAGAGTTCTTTTAGTTGGTTTGTTCATAAGTTAATTTACTGTCAAATAAAAATGTAAAAATTGTCTCAAGTGATTTCTTCTTCTTAGTCTCCATTTTGCAAGGTGGAAAATGTAAATTGGTCTTGCATAGAAACAGAGAATCAAGTATGTTGTTGGTGCTAAATATTTAGGTGTAAGAACTAAAAAAGATTTTCACAATTGCTTACTTTGATTTGAATTAGGCTTTCATGTTATCAGCTGCAGTACCTGAGTTAGAAGTTAATCTGTTGCAGCTTTGGGATAACTGTACAGTGCTAAGATTACATGAAATGTTACTACTATTTGTATGTTCCTCAAATCAATTAAATAAATGAAGCCAATGAAACTACAATCCAGGGAAAGCATTATCATCAAAGCAGATTTTAGTCATGATCATGCACCTAGAAATCTGAAATACCTCTGCTTAGACTCTCTGATTTCATGTAATTGCCTTTGAATATACATTGGTGAAACTCAAGCTAGAAATTCATTAATTCTCCTTGCAAGGAGAATTCTATATCTTGGCAAACATGAGTGGTTTTTATAATCATTTTACAAATAGAATTAATTCTACTGTGTATTTGGTAAATGTGATAACTTCAATACCACATATTAGAATTATTAAATTATAAAATATCTTAAAATATGGGGAGTCTTCAATACTGAGAGTGTTTTTTGTTATTATTGACATGTATTGCTGCATGTGTGTAACTTTTATATGAAAAATTCAAACTATATGATCACAATTTCGCAATATGTATATTATAAAGGAATATACATCTTCAAGTCCAGTATTGTAAGTTTTTCCATAATTTCACTTTCCTGAAAGGTTTAACTTTTTTTTTTTTTTAGGATGAAAATTCTGATGTTCCTAGTTGAGTCCTACCCAGGGAACAGTCAGTTTACAGCAAGAATTTGTAATGTGAAAATAATTTAGATCTGAAAAAAAAATAGAGAAGTTAATTCTTTCACACCATGTGTACATTGACTGTAGAGGCAAATGAGGAAATTCTGAATTATTATTTTTGTTCTAATTATCTGTCAGCAACTTCACTCTTTTTTTTTTTTCTTTTTTTGTTTTCCCCATGGCCTAAGCTGTCTATTTGCTCCAATGAAACTGAGCTGCCCTGGGACACTGAGAGAACTGAAATGGAAGAAGAACATGGGGTAGTGAAAGGTTCTTGTTTAATGAACCTTTATTAACCTCCTTCGCATTCCTTCTCATTATGTTGATTTCAGTCTTAGAAAAGATTTAAAAAATATATTCAGAGAAACTGCCTGCTGTGGAAAAGTTTGGTTTGTGAGGAATGTGGTGGTATGCCAACTCTTTCAGCATGGAAAGAGAAAAACTAAGAATACTTACCAATTAAGGTAATGTAATTCAGCAAGCCAGAGCCAACTACAAAATAGCCCTGCTAAGACTGAAGTGATATAACTGCAGCATAGCAGTGCAATCCTAGCAAGCATTTGTGAGAATCAGTTCCTACAAACCAGCTTTACAATAAAATTCATTTATGGCTGAAGACCTTCACCAAGGAAGGTAATACCTGGGAGGAAAAGAAATGCCTTGCTCTTTATAGTGTTACCAGATAGCATAAACCAATACAGACTAAAAAAGTCATCACTGAAGTGAGTATTGAGCAAGAAAATAATGGAGTCTTGCAAAAATACACTTTAATTGGTAGCATCTTAAAGTCAAAATAACTATGTTGGTTTAAAGTAGCGGAGAATGTAGCCTTTTATATTCAAAGAACTCCAGCTCAAGGTGCTTCGAATCATATAGGACTCAAGTAATATTATTTCCCTCAAGACAGTTTCTCAGTAGAGGCACGCTGCTACAGGGTGAATTTATTGATTGCATCTTTGATGCTACTGATCAAAAGAAAATGGCACTGTATTGTCTCAGATTGCATGCTCAGCTTCAAATGTTTCAACTTCAGTGCCCCTGTCTTATGGAATGAAAGAGAAACTTGTTAATTTGCTCTTGACCTTGAGTGATAGCTGTCATAAAAGACATTATCCCACTTATGCAGATTAATATATCTCTTGGCTTTCTGGTTTTTAACAAGAATATAAACTCTTTCCTGACCAGATCATGGAAAGAAAGGTGTAATTTTTTCTACCTTTAGCAGTCAGTCTAGCTATAGTTTAGATGTTTAGCCTAGGTATGCTTGTATTTCTCTTTGACTGGATAAAAACAACCCAGTCTGTGCAAAACTCTGGTACAAAATACAGTTCTATCTTAATAACATTAGTGTAAGTGACAGAGAATATTGAGCATTATTACATGAAGGACTTAGTTTACGCAGATTCTGAGCTGCTATAGTAGCTGTGAAGAGATTAATAAAACTTTTGGCATCCCAAATGTTGAACTTTTACTTCCACAAGGAGCAGCAGAATTGAAAGACATGCAAGCATCTATGACATTATGAAAAAGTTTAATCAGAACTCAGAACAAGATTTTGCAGACTAGCCATGTATCTATTAAATTTCTGAATAGACAATGCTGCACTTGTTTTTTACTTTCTTGTTTCAAATGCAACTATATCCCATGAAAACTGGACAATCCAGCATCTTCAAACATGCCATGTTCTCTTTGTATTACTTTATTATCTGTTGCCTGTTTGGAGTAGGCAGCTTAGGATGATACATTTGCTTCATATGCCAATAATTTTGTGAGAACATCTACTTTCTCCTCCTGAAGGTAGGCATTTGAGGGAGGACACCAGCTATACTGCACCCAGGAAGAGAAGTTGGAAGGGGATTTGGCAAGCAAAAGAGAAATAAAAGACAACCAGAACAGAACCGTTTCTCTTGCAGAATAGATAGCCTGTCCTAGCAGAAGGCTTTAATTACCTTTTTAAACTTGCTAAATGTGGGTCGGTTGTTTAAAATATCAAAACCACCTCAAAACTTCTAGAGAACAGAGTGAATGTTTTTCTTTTTAAATTCTCTATCTTTACTTATTTTCTCCCAAATAAACACCTAGAAGCTTGAGAATGTATTTATGAATGCATTATAGGATTCTAGGGAGAACATAAATCTATTGTCAGACAAATTTATTACCAAAATAGATAACCAAGAAATTACTGTTGTTTGTAGGAAAGAAATCAGGAAACAGCAAAATTCAGTGATTTTCCAAAGTTATACAGCAAATTGTGGTTCTTTGAATGCAGCCCAAATTTGCTCTGTCTTCCAGTCCTCAGAAAGGGTTTAGCCTTGCCTGCTGCCAGGGCAGGTTTCTAGCAGCATTTCTATTTAGTCCTCTGCAGTAAGACAGTACTGGACTATGTCAGGGCTCAAGCTCCTTTGACTGCATCCATTTCTGCCAGTGTACCCCAAAAGAAAAGGCAATGCACAGCCAGTTGGTCATTTCTTTTTCCATGCACTAAACAACATTAAGGTGAATATCATGCAGAGTAGACAGAAATAAACTACACAAAAGTGATGAGGCATGGGGAATTATTTAGTAATAGTGGAAACTTCTAGTCAATACTGACCTTTACTCAAGTGGCAATATTTCTAGTTGAATTATTGCAGACAATGCATATACACCTTTCTGAGCCCTTTGACTTTCAACATGGCTTTTGTCTATTTAGCCAATACTTATTCCTCTTCTACAGTATTTGTCTATTACAAGATATCAAACTGAAAGCAGGTTGGGTTTTTTTCCCTAAAACTTTACTTATTTTATTAGCTATTTTAAGACATTTTTTATCTAAAGCAAATATCAATATATGACCTTCTGCAATGTCAGTTTTACATCTTGAAGTGATAAACAGTTTTTAAAATACATCTAGTGACTTCCATCTCTCAGTTATAATTGTGCTCCAAAACAATTAGAATATGACTAGCTTTGATAAAATTCCTGTAAGAGTATGGTATAACTTAGAGTTGACTAAGGCTAGGATTTATTAGTTTTGTAATAGGATTACTCAGGGACACAAGAAATAAACCTAGACATTTACATATGTAAAAATTATATTTGGATCTTATGAGAAATGCCAAACAAGCCTCTAACTCTTGTACTCTTGCACTCGTGTTACACCAATGCATTAATAATGAAGACAAAACTCAATTTAAAAAAGCTAACACATCTGACAGATTCTTCTTGAGATCTGTCTCACACCATGAAACCTTTTTACATAACTACTCTATATTCAGTGAAGTCAAAGGAACTGCTCTTAAAAGTAATGCAATCCTATCAGCCCTTTTCAAGTTTAACAGAAGACCTCTTTTAGAAATAAGACTCTATATAAAGTTTTAATTGCTCTTCTAAAGATTCCTTATAAAAGCTATTGGAAACATTCCTGCATTAGCAACATGGTATGACTTGAATTGTATCCTGCTTCATATATTTCTGAGAAGTATGACAGTGTATCCAGAGCTGGAAGTTCAAGTTCTAAATAGAACAAAAATATAAGCAACTCAGGTTGGAAGTCAGTAGTTTTAGATTTAGCCAGTAACCATTTCTTTGTTACAAATATTATCACAGTAAAAAGTAATAAAGTTGGAAAATTGAAAAGAATGATTTTGCTCCTTAAAGAAGAGCTAATTCTGCAGTTACCTTGATCCAGTTTAGAAATATATTTGAGTTCTACTTTTTCCCACTGACAGTTCTAAAGCATTTGATATTCATCTTAAAAATATAAATTTTCAGAAATTTTCAGAAATTTTTTCCCAGTCCTGCCAATGTTAAATTCAATACAAATTTCTCACTGTTTTCCATTAAATAATTGTTATCACTTCAAATTTGGAAAGTTGTACTATCCATCCTGCCATTTCCCCTTCAAGGTCTCTGGGAACCAAGGAGAATAACTTCCCAGTTTCTTTAGGGATGCACTAAAACCTTGCAGAAAAGATATACAGGCATGTGTGGGAAGAACTGGGAAAGCCCCTTTCAGGCAGGGTATACTGTGTTCACAGTGAACAAAGCTGTGCTCACTTTTTCTTCTAAGTGAAGTAGACACAGCACTTTACTTAAACACTGAGCTGAGAAATGTTGCTCCACTGCCCAGGAGCACCAGCTGCTGCTACCTCCGACTAAACATCTGCCCCACTCCGTGGCATCTTGCCCTATGCCGGCTTCCTCTAAAATTGTTTTGAAGCATTTGCTGATTCTTGACTACACATATGCTCAGCTTACCCACCCAATTTCCTAAGGAGATTGTGACTATTTAAACTGATAATTCAGTGACACTTTCTTTTATCTCCAATACCCTAAACTAATTACAATGGATAATGGTGACACTCAGGTTTCAGCTGGGAACCAAAACAGTTCTAAGAATTTTTCTTCAAGGACATTGTTTTAACAGTGAGAGATAAAATTATTTTTTTCTTAAATTTTTAGACATGCAGAATAAGATTTGAATGAAGAACAATGTTTTGTGGATCGGACATAGAAAAGTGCACGTGTTACAATGACACAAATTGTGTGCAACTGGTAGCTTTGCTGCTTTACAACGAAAATCAAAATTAAATGTAAAAGGAAAGTCACTGCAACAAGATTAAATTTAAAAAATGGAGATGATTAATAATTAAGTACTTTCATCTTTTTGGAATGTCAATATACAGTAACTATTATATGAATATTAGGGGAACAGTAACAAAGTGGCAAATGGAATGTGGTGGAATGATGGAATGATGTTTTTCCACTACTTTGCATCCAAGCTACATATTCTGGCTGTTTATCCAAACCAATCCCTGTCTCATTTCAGTATTCTTCCTCCATTGTTTTCTGGGCAACTCTTACCCTTACTAATGAAGCTGACATAAACTACAAGTATGTCTGTTTTCACTTGCGGAGATAAAACTCACCGTACTCTTTTATAATCTTTCTAGTAATTATCCTAGTCCTATATTATAGTGTATACTGCTCATAGGTATACTAAGATAAAATCAAATGATAGCTCTACAGTAGTAGTTTTTTACATAAATTGATTTAATTTCATAAACTATGACATCAGCTAATAATATGCATGTCATCATTACTATGCACGTTATGGAATGTATTAAACATCTACAGAGAAAGAATATCTTCTATATTAGAAGAATCCATCACTTGTAGTCTGTAACAACATAGAAAGATGTGAAATTTTTATTTTGTTTTGCTGAAACTCGTGATAGTTTAGGCTTTTTTTTCTTACATAAAATTTCCTCATATGTTTAATATTTTAAATATGTACTGGTTTAGAGCATTTTATGAAGTGTTTGTAGGACACAGTTTTTTCAAATACAAAAAAAACATGATCACAACTCTTCATGAACTTTCAACAGTTAAAAGGAAACTGAACAAAGTAACTTCGTAACTCTCAAAGGCTGTCAGAGAGAAGTCAAAGAACCTCTACAAATCTAATGAATCACAGAAGAAATCTAGGAATTTTGTTTGTTTGTTTGAAGTTCTGTGTATGATGGCATTACAAGGCACTGTATGTAAGATGAAAGCCTGTCCACATCCCTGTTCCTTGATGTGAGTTCTGCCATCAGTGCTTCAGCACGAACTGGGAGGAAAGAGAGCATCCCTTGGAATCGCATTCTTCTACTAGTATAAGCAACATCAATATGCACCCCTCCGCTCAAAGTGTTTGGTGACACTTGTTGGGGACTTTCCCACTGTTCATTTCATTTGTGCTGCACCTACCCAGATATCCATCTCTCCTGAAGACAGGTCTTTCTCCTTCAGGAATGAAGTAGGACCCTGTTCCTTGTATATTTAAAACTGGCTGAGACCTTTTGACATCCATGTGCATGAAAGTAAAATGAATGGTGTTTAGGACAGAATTTTATTGCAATGGTTCCTAAATCTTGGAAACCACATAAAACTTCTTCACACAAGGTTCTCTAGTGTTTTATTGTCCTACTAAAACAAAATACTTTCCAAATACTTAAATTTGAGTCCATTAGATATTCATCATCCTGTTTCTGCATTAGTTTCCTGCTTGCCTTTTCTAAGCAAGCTATACCCTTAAATATCAATAATGTGACATATGTGAATAATCTGACAAGTTTTTAATCAACCAAATGTCATTTACAGCAAAATGTAGTCCATGTAATAAAACCTGTGGTTCCTCCTAGTTAATCCCTACATTATCTAAGATATTTGTAGACAACCCACCATTCTCTTTTTCTTGTCTCTTTTCTGACCTTATGGTAAATCTCTTTTTTTGCCAGTATTTAGACTATCTTTTAAGGGCAGAACAGTTCATACCGATCTGGTGGGGTTTGTGAACCTGTCTCAACAAATCAGTAAATTGGTATCAGAGAAGTGCAGTTCCTCTTTGTACCATAGGGTTTGTGGAACATTATTCCATGGTCAAGGCAGCTGACTTTCTGCTGGCAGCACCATCTGCTCACTCACATATTTATCTACATGTCACATCTGTCCCTAAGCCTTGACCTTTGATCAGCAGAACTGACAAAAAAAGCCACCTGAGCTCCTGACCTCTTCACCTCTCCATTCCCAGATCTTTACAGTAGCTTTTAATCTTTGTAAACTCATTCTCAGTAGTGTTATTAACACCCACATGGAACATAAGCATGGGGTAGTGTCAAGAGGGTTGGAGGAGCCTTGGCAATATTTCAGTAACACCAAGGATTTGGGTTCCTCAGAGGGAGCATGCCTCCCAGAATGTCAAGGCCTCTCAACAGATGGGTCCCATTGTCACACTCATCACCACTGTCATTGACAAATCTTGTAATCTTGTCACAGAAGTGGTTTTACTTGTTTTTCATTCAACCTAATGCTTAAAATTCTTA
>JAOXXN010000001.1:20433111-20446245 GCA_026770055.1 Myrmophylax atrothorax | reverse complement strand
AGTCTTGGCATGCAAACCCATATATAATCGTCAACATCTGCAGGTATTCATTTACATTTTTTTTAAATAAAGGGTTTTCTTATTTAAAACTACATGCAACAGCTTATTAGCATCATATTCCTGGTTAAAATGCACAAGTTTGCATAACATTATTTTTAGTAATTGATGTTCACAGGTACTGATCAAAAGGGTAGGAACATACTTGGCACATGGTATAAGAAAATGAATTAATAAATAAGTCAATATCACAATGACATTTACATATACACAACAAAAAATAAATTTTTTATGGTGTTGTGTTGTATTCTGATTCCTCCATGGTGTTCTACAAGGCCCTGATTTAAGAGAGTATTGAAGCCAACTTTGACATTCATGCCTGATTTTGAGCATCACTGAAGCTTATTCTTAACTGCACAGGTTTATTTCATTCCACTGACTTCTTTTGTGCATGTGGAAGTTTCCTCGTCTGCATACCTTCCTGAATCAGGACCTGCTTATTTGAAACTCTCCCTGACTGCAGCTGGGAGCATGGAAATGAAAGTATTGTGGAATAAATTGACTCAGTATTAAGATTTCTATACAGTTCTGCTAATACCAATGGTAAAGTTTCCATTCACATTAGCAATGAGTATTTCTTTGACTTTGTGTGTGACCACATCAAGTATCAGTATTAATGTCATCACTGCCACACCATGTCCTTAGCTCTTTCTGAAACCACTAAGTTGAGGATGTTCAGCATTTCAGAAATTAGACTTCTTATTTATTGTCTATGTGCTATATTCTTAATGAATATTCAAGATGATACAGGTGGATGATATAGCACAAGCTCTGCCTTACTTTCTCCTGCTCTATAAACAACTCAAAACTGGTCAAAAAAGATATAACAAGAACGAATAATTTTCTTCTGAAACAAAAATCTCCAAAAAAAACCCCAAACAAACAAATCCACTTCACAAAGCAGTTAGCAAAAATAGCATAACTTTATAATTCTCCTTTCAGAAATAAACAAAATGCATCCTGAAGTCAACTGACAAATCCATCAGAATCGTACATAGCAAAGAATACATTAGTGTAAAGGTGCAGAGTATCTAAAAACACCCCAATACCTCTAATATCATCCCAATATTAAGTCTGTATTACACAACATCATTAGAGAAAAATAAATCTTTAACCAGTGAAGCAAGTAGCAAACTGCAACTCTATTGCTGAATTGAATGCTTAATGTGGCTTAGTAAAGTAGGACAATACCCCGTATGATTCAGCAAACAAGGCTTTAGAATTAGGCACTAAAAGCTTCAAATCTGTACTGCTAAATTAAAAAAAAAATCAGGAAATCACTTACAGCTGGTAATTTAATATCCATCCATGAGCTTTGTTGACTTTGTATTTTTTAATTTTTGATTTGGAGGGTGACTTGAAAGGTGAGTTGGTCAGATCATTTGTAGAAGGAAAAAAATATTTTACATCTTAGTGGACTCTATATAATATACTTGTTCAATATATTTCTATTTTATCAGATTTTTTTTTGATAAATCTATTTCAAAAGGCAAAACCTCTCTGTGTTCTTCAAAAGTATCTTGTTACTTTGAAAAGATGAACACTTCAGAGAGACTGCCATCAGCAAATAGTAACCATTTTGATTCATTTCAGAAGGATGAAGTTTCCCCTCAGCAACCAAAACTAAGGGTATGATGTCTCAGGGCTCCTAACTACCTGTTTACCTCCAATTCAGATTTGGCATCACTGCAATAAAGACCAAGAGTCATGTTCCATGCTTTACCATGTCACTACGAATAAAATGTTATTTCATTAACATTCATCAAGTCACTGCATATTTGATCCAGTACTAGAACAGACTGTGATTGAAAGGTCTGGACAGAATTCTTCAGAGAAGCCTGAGGCAATTACTTTCCCTGATCCTGCTGATCCAGCAAGTATCAGGAAGACCACTTCTAGACTTATCTATGCCCTGTGCAATCCAAATGTGGAAGCAGTGCTGCACACCAATCCAATTCAAAATCTGTCTTCTTTGTAAAGTCTTATACATGAAACATCCTGACAAAAGCCTCTGAGAGTCTGGCCTTCTGCCATAACTGAAAATAAACTTCATACTACAGATTTTTTTGCAGACGAGTTCTTCTGTTTATTTGCTACCATATTTTGGAAGATGACACCATAACAGAGGAAGGAATTAAAAGCACCACAGCCTTTAGTATTTTAAACTACTCTTAAAGGCCCAAATTATGTAGCAATAAAAAATGTCTAGAAATTCTTGGTCACTAAGTGAATATCAAAAAAGACAACAAGTAAAATAGAAAGAGAATGGAAAAGAGCCCTTTAAAACTGAAGGTAGAAATGGAGGGAAGTTGGGATAATCAGAGATTTATGCAGTTTCCTTCTCTCCCTGTGGTATTGATCCACATGAAACAAAAAGCTATAAACTTCAGTAGAGACAAACTGAGTAATTTATGAACATTCTACAACATAGCTCTGATCCTCAGTTTAAGATATGTATTTCTTTTCTTCATATTTGCTTTTCCACAAAATAGTTTTGCTATTGAGAGAAGAAAAATGTATTTAC
This sequence comes from Myrmophylax atrothorax, assembly GCA_026770055.1. Classification (NCBI taxonomy): domain Eukaryota; kingdom Metazoa; phylum Chordata; class Aves; order Passeriformes; family Thamnophilidae; genus Myrmophylax; species Myrmophylax atrothorax. Next base: position 20,443,664 of record JAOXXN010000001.1, on the reverse strand, counting down.
CACTAATGTCTGAGCTCCTCTCACTGAGTATCTCAGATTAATATGAAGCACAGGTGGGCCTGCAGAATATGCTGGTAGAAGAAGTGACCCATTTGTCAAGTTGGCCTTGAGTGTCTGAGGTATGTCAGCCTCATGTGATGATTCAAGGAGCAATGGAAATGGTGCCAAAGAATGCAGGACCACTTTGAACATCCTGAACATTAAAAGCTGATCATGGGTATTTGTATGAATGTTTATTGGCAGATACTTTCCACCCTCTCCATAATAAATCCAAGCAGTTTCTGTTTACTATTGAGATATGTCTTTCTGTGTGACAAATTATTCCAGACAGTTTATATTGCACAATAAGGCATTATGAATTCCCTTATGGCTAAAAAGGGCACCCTTCTGTCTAAAATTGAAAAATGCATTCAAATAAACTGTAAGCCAATGTTTTCCAGATGCCAGAATATTGTCACATAATTCTCTCTCTGTAAGCAGAACAGCAAAATAGAGCCAATACATTCATCCTTCTGTTCTAAAGTTCCATGGGGAAAAGAAATATGTGCAACAAAATTCAAAGCCAAAAAGTAGCTCTACAGCTACTTGAATAATAAATGTGCCTCAGAATTTTAGTTTCTAAAATGTTAACTATTGAGATTTTTATCTAGAAAATCAGTGCTTCTTTTCAAGATAATATTATAACTTGAACTATTATATATCAAAAAATTACAATTGGTATTTTAAAAGTCATTCTTCTAGGACCTATCAATTAATTGCCATCAACTTTAAACAATTATATTAATCATCGTTTGTTTCTATACAATGGTATATCTACCCTTATGTCCTTTAGCTATTAACCATATTAAAAGAAGATCTACATGACAGAACATTACCACTTTAGACCAGAAGGGTATACAAATGTATCATCATCTTCCTTCATGGTGGCACTGCAATTATTCAATAGTGGATATTTTAAGGTTTCTGCTACTGGTATTTATTTTACTATGTCCTTATTTCAGACATATGGAGATCTTCTTTAATAGCAATACACTAGGGCTTAAACTGGTGACAGGCAGGGCTTTAAGTAAAATAGATCATTTAAATCCACTGATGAGGAGCTGGCCTCTTTCAAAACTAATAGACATCACAGGACTATCTTGCAAATATTAACACTGAATTCACTAAGAGCAAAAGCTGTATACACTGCCCCGTTTCAATCTACTTTAAACATAGAATATGAAAACATTATAATGAACACACTTCTAATTTTCTCACAGGTGTTGAGATGGATGTGATCTTCCGTTTGCTGAATAGTGGTGGTAATGAAATGATACTTGCTGTATGATTCATCCTGGTCATGGTGCAAATATAATTATTGATGGCTAAACTACAGAGAAGTAGATACAGATCATACAGGATGGTAACTTCCATTGGAAAACTGGGTTCATTGATCCTATAGACGTGCCTTTTCCCAGACCTCATTTGGGAACTCAGTTTTTTCCTCTCAGTTATTTGTATAATCAACTGAAACAGTCTAGTATTTCTCTGGGGGTGGCTTGTAGTGATGTGGATGATGCTGCTTCAGATGAGGTCCTAAATAAAAAGAACAGGAAAATATGCACATATCAAACTCTGAATATGTAATGCCAACATTCATCCATATTAAGAAGGCTTTGTGAGACCTTCAGCTTGCAGTCCTTCAGCTTACAAATTAAATGCCTGTGCTGACAATTATGTGCATGTTCAGTACTGACAACTTTAGTGGGGCTGTGAAAGGACAAAAAGATTCAAGCAGATGAGTCTTGAACTAATTAATTACACTTTTTACTTGGCTGTGCAACACTGAGCTGTACTTTTCAGAAACACATGAAGTGCTGGCAATGGCTATTAAGGGGTTTGCACTGCTTTAGAAATACAGTCATGCTCTAGCAATGATGGACTGAGTGAACACAGAAAATCTGATCTTGAAAGGTACAGAATGCCAAGCCTAGGCAGCACCTGGAGGACAGACCAACTTGGAATCCCATGTGCTGAAGGCTTAAGCCAAAGATGAACAATGACCTCCAGGGACATGTGCATTTATCAGACCAAAACCACCCCAGGCTTGCCCTGCAGCTTTGGTGACTCCAGATAACCTTGAGCTGATCGCACACCCCTGGGGCACTGACGACCCACTCAAATGTCTGCCCCGTGATTCTGTGAAAGAGCTGAGCTGAAATGAATGGCAAATGTGAGACCACAGAAACTGAGTGAGAGAAAGACTGCATTTGCTCCCATCACTACTGTTGGATAGTTATGGGGGAAAAAAAGCCAGTATTTTCCCACATCTTAAGTTTATGGAATGCTAGTGGAAAAAATAAAGACCCTAAGGTTTGAAAAAACTGTTTACATGTGGAGGATTGAAGTTTGTAATGTCATCACACGTCAGAACAGCGTAGTACTTACTGTGGGGTGAAAAAGGAGGAAGGTCAGGTGTTCGGAATGATTTAATCGTAGCTGGCCCTTCCCCACCAGTTGTCAGCACTTGAACTTCCAAGCGGTACAACATTGATGGCCTCAGATTGGGCACAGTGAGCACATAATGATCCTAGAATTAAGTAAGTCGCTTTAATTCTCAAAGCATCTAAAAATAAAACATGGTTGCCCTACTTGCACACATCAGTGGTTTAAGCAGGTTCTATCACTCTCAGCACCCACAAATTATTTTCTTAGAATTCATTAAAAGGATTTAACACATGCATCACTTGATTGAGAGGGTTTGTTTCGACCTTTTGGCTTGCCACTCCCTTTGAACAGACTTTTTCACCACAATATTATGGTTTCATGTCTACAAGGTCCAAGTTGTTCCAGAGACTGTTATGGAAAGTGGATGATATGCTCATCACTAAAAATGAATGAAAATGTAACCTCTTAAAATTTCTTTTGAACAAACATGTTCATTACATAAACTTGCTTTTATTTTGGATCTGCATGTGAATTCTACTAATTGGTAACTTAATTAGAGGCTGGCCTGGGGCCCCTCCTGCTGCTAGTGAATAAAAAGCGTGATCACACTGATTTTAGATTTGTCCAAATTATGCCGTAATAGTTTTTCTTCTGTTTTTAAGCCCATTTCTGGCATGATGGATGCACTTTTTACTGCTCCATACTTTTCATCGTCACTTAGACCTGTGCAAAATAATTTCAGAATAATTTTATAGAATCTCCCAGATGGGAATACATCTGGCTAAAGACTGACAGGTATTAAGGAATCAGAAGTCATTCATCAAAACCAAAACTATAAATCAAAACATCATCTGTAGCAAGCTGTTACAAATTATTCATCTTGTTCCAGTCCCAGGAAGGGGACAGTCGGAGCAGTGACACCAGACAGTGTGGCAGACAGCGTGCTCCTGTGACCTGCCAGGCTGGTCTGGCCAGGAATTTGGAGGACAAATTATTCTTGTTGGCACTGAACCTTGTGCCATGCAGGGAAACCAAAGCGAGGTGTTGGAATAACTGTTAGTTTACTGCTACTGCCAGCGCAGACAGAAAAGGGGAAAGGAGAGGAAAAAAAAGGTGGAGGGAAATGTGTAGTTTTACTGGCAAATTAGCAAGTATTCTGAGAGAGGGCTGCCCTTAACAGACCTTACTGAAGCTGTTCCACCTCATATAAAATACTGAATGGGTAGGAAAGAAAGAGAAGAGTGCATACACTGCACTCACTCTGCTCATTCAGGTGCTCTTCCAGCAGTCAGGACCCGTGTGTTTCAGCCCTGGTTGTGTAAATGCTACATTTTCAGTCAGAGTGAATGACCCTCACTATAAAATAACCTATATTTTCGTGGTTTCTGAAAGGTAGAAAATCCTGTTTCAACTCAAATCAAAGTTTTCTGCAAGTTAACTGGGTTCCATAAATAGACAGATACACATAGTGATAGATAACTAAAGGAACCTCCAGGTTCTACAGTAAACCACAGGAAAACACTAAAAACTAAAGCCTAACACAACAAAAAGGAACGTTTTAAATAAAACTTAATATATATTTTGGATCTAACAACCAAAAGCTTACAACAAGGATACATCTGCTCCTAAAATCAAAGATGAAAGTGAAAACCAACATCTCATGGTTTGTTGACTCTGGCAGAGGTGGCAACAGAGTTTGAATGAAGGTCTCTTCACCTGCCTCTGCCAGATGAGGAACTAAAATAACAAAGGCCATCTTAAATAAAATATGGGGAAGAATTAAAATTGTTAACTCTCACACTGTCAATAAACTGTGAAATCTAGTTCTCCTTAAAATTATTGTTTATCAGATAATAGTGCATATTGGTGGAGGGGGAAGTGTTTTTTACTTTTCTTAGAGCAATGAGTGACTCAAAGGAAGAGAAAATTCTCTTAAATTTATCAACTTGGACACCAAATAATTAGTAAAACTATGGTGTTGGCCAAGTTGAACAGCTTGGTCATTAGAAGAAAATAAAAACTGTCTATTGCTACACAGATGATCTTTTCCTCCCTTTAGACACTTCTCAGACAATGTTGATAATTTGGAAATTGCTGCACATCAAAATGTTTGGTGTGTCATCAAGAAGAGTAGCTATGTTTTCTATCTCCAGCAAAGAGGAAAAATTAAGCACTTTCTGCTCCAATTTGCATGTAGAGCCAGAGTGTTTGACATCCGCATCACCACAACACTGAAAATAGGCCACACACACACACATACTTAGGAAGCCACTAGCAAAAGGTAACAACTTACTGCTGGCAGTATCTGTGACTGTGAAATGATGCTGTTGGGTAAACTGTTCTGCCGGCTTTCTGTGGTCACTTCTGCCCAAGTAACTTGAAACCCTGTCATGGGCTGGTGAAGGTCTGCCTTAGATATCTTCCAGGAAAAATGACCAGTGATATTACCTTCCTGAACAATGAAAGACGCAGACAGATTCTTGGGTTTGGCCAACACTTTGGGTAGAACTGGCACTATAAATTCAGAAAGCAAAAAAGGTAAGCTAAACTTTGAGTAATAATCTTCAATAACATTCACTTATTTCCACAAATCAAGGTCAGACAAAGCTCTCTTTCTCGTGTTACATAGAAGCCGGTCAGTTTTCTGGCATCACACTTCCAGTGTTAACCAAAGCCTATCTTAGATATATTCCACTGCTACTTGGGGCCAAATTAAAACTCCAGATCAAATGCTGTCAGCTGCAGATACAGCAAGGAAAGATGGTGGCATGTAAAGATCTAAGTGCCTCATTCACAGGCAGCCATCCTCCTTCTCCTCATATTTTAGAATACCTGAGCTCCAACTTTGAGACCACAAGAAAACCCACAGGATAGCACAGATCTCCATAATTCAGCTAAAATGTAAAATTTGTGCTCTAAAACTGTAGTACAAAATAATAATGGCACTTTGATTAGGTGAAAGATATACTTGAGTTGCAGTTGCCCAGGAAGGCTGTCAGAAGGGGTGGTAAGAAAATGGTGGGGGTAACCAGGACTCTGGGAGACTCACGGAGCATGGATGTACCCTTGGGAACAGTAGGGACTCAATGAAGAGGGCTTACCCTCGAACCAATGAGAAAGGTATCCAGTTTCGGCAGTGCATTGCCATAGCTGACCTCACCTAGGACTACCTGACTCCAGAGGTCCTCTCCAACCAATACCTCCATAACTCTGCAATTTCCATAACCCTCTAATTACACATTGTGACAATGCTGTAAAAGGTGTGAGTGCCTGTATTTGTTATTCAAGAGCAGAATTAACCTAAGAAAAACAAACTGAAAAAGCAGCTTGCATCAGCATGGAAACATTAAAAAGATAGTTTATGCCAGCATAATTATGTTTAGTTATCATCCATCATTATAAAAAATATAACTGAGAAACTGTTCTTCATTACAAAAATAAAAACTGTGTAATAAAAATGTCATCAAATATTTACAAAAAGTCCACTAAAATTACACTTGATTGACAAAACAGTCACATGTTACCCAAAACCGATACTGCTCTGTATTTCAGTTGATTTTTCACAGAAGTATTAGTCATATTTTTATTTCTTCTGAATCTTTCATTTTCTGTGTTAGAATTGCTCTTAAAGACTCTTGTTTGATGATTATAAATGCATTTGGAACTATTTGACTAGTTCTTCAGATCATGCCTTACCTCCTTCAGCAGGACAACTAATGTGCTTGTGTTTTTTTTCTTTAAATGCAGAGCAAGGTGGGGTAACAAAGAAAGTACTCTCAGCCTTAAAACGACCTTTAGATTTTGCAGGCAGAACAGTTACTTTATATTTGCATGAAAATGAGAGGTCCTTCAGAATAATGTAGTTCTCCTACAATAAGAAAAACAAAAAGATCATATGCTGGAAATAGAGCTGTAGGGAAAAGAAAAGGAAGGTTGGCAAAAGATGAAAAGTTTTCACCAAAAAACCATTTTCCTGGTATGCTTAACACATGCCAACATGGTTTTACTTAGAGAAGAAAGCAAACATTGCCAATGTTAGGATTACTTTCAGTAGTAAAGTATATTAGCATGGTATTTGATTATGTCCTTCAATTCTACACAGTTCCTTTGCCACACTGCACCAAAGCTACTGGTTTCTAACATTTAGAACAGTCTCTCTGACTGATGGCAGTGTGGGTAGCAATGTGAGGATAAAAGTGCTAATCGAATTAAATACATGTAAATTAAGCTGCTGTAGACCACAGGCTTCATCTATGTTTAACTTTTTAAAAGCACATTCAAAGTTCACGATGGCATTATGGATGCATCATTTTTTTTCCACTTCAGTAAATTAACTACTTCTATATTCTTATCAGGAAGAAAAGCTCCACAGCTAAACCACAAACCACAAGTGTCTGTTTAAGGACAATGAGTGGAGAAGAAAACTTTATACAAAGTGTAGGTGTCCTGGTAAATTCTTACTGTTGTCTGAAGTACTTTTGAAAATCACAGTATGAAAGTTTTAGCACAAATCATATATGGGAAAAAATATTTCTTTGGTTGTTTTTTTCTTGGGAAAATGACCAATAATACCTTACTGGCTAAGGTCAAAAGTCTTTCACTACCTTTTAAGTCTTCAATACCCTTCAGAATGACTGATTTCTCATGCTCTTCTGTGTAATTCCTTCTTTTTTCTAATTGCAAATTGGATTTGCACCTAACCTTCACTTGGAAGGTCATTTTTGATGGCACATACTGATTGAGCTGAGAATGGACTTGACTTCCTGCCTTCCTCCTGCTGGGAGAGCATTCCAACACTGGGAGAGTGCTTGATTTTTTCTTAAAATTGTGACAGGACTATTTTTATTTATTGTAGCACAGAAAGCTTAAGGCCATTATCCTTATTGACCTACACACAGCCAGTACTAAATCTTTTGTAGCATCCACCTTCTTCTGTTTGCTTCTAATTACTTTCTTCCTCAAAAGAAACACAGTTTCCCAAAGTAGTTTGGATGAATTACCCTAAAATTATTGAAAGGAAATAAATTAATTAATCCCACAATGCATTTGGACAGATGTATGAACAGTCTTTCCTGACCTCTAGTGGAAATAAGATTCTTAATGTTAACTTTCTCCTATCTCCAATGTACATATCTTGAAATAATTGGAATCTGCATCATAGCATTATATCACAACCATTTTTTAAATTCATCTCCAATACTTGATTTGCTGACCCCATGAAGCAGTAAATGTTATGAGCTAACAGTGTCCTGTGATAAGAAATTATGTCTTTTGATTTACTCTACTTTTATATGTCATTAAGTCCTCCAAACTGATATGATAGGATAGGTCAGGGTAAAAAAGGAAAGGTGAATTAAGATTTTTGTCTATTCTCCATAACTCCCAAACCAATTGTGATGCACCAATCACATCACTGTGTTGTTTGAACAGTGTGTTATAGACACATAATACTAGATTGCCAACAAATTCAGAACCAAGAACTGCCATGCAATATATATTTGGGCTGACAAGTACTTACATGGTGCTTCTTTTCTCCTCTGATATCTGCCTGACTTCCAGATTGAATGTCTAATATTTTTCACCTATGGTCCTTTCTTTCTTATATCTATTATTCTCCTCAGGGTTGTGAAACTCACCTGCACATCTAAAAGGAAACCTGGTTTATTAATTACTATCATTACTTTTCAGTATTTGCACTGTGCTACAGTCCTGTATTACTAATTTCAGATAAAGCTCCATGTTCTAAATGCTGTAGAAATATGTAAGTACTTAGGTAAGAAGTTTGCCTGGTCTCATATTCTGGATAACAACAAAAAAAAAATATAGCCTAGTGTAGATTTAAAAAGAACCAAACAACCAGACAACCCAAACCAGTCCAGATGCAGTTTTTATCTTTCGCCAAAGAGGAACATAGAAAAGAAACATCCTTACTTATCTATGAAAGAGGGTATTAAGCATACTGTGTTATGACACAGAAGCGTCCTTTCTCTTGCTGTTTAGAAGCTATTCAGAGTCAAGCAGAAGCTGAATGGAGACTTACATAAGTCAGCTCTGTTACTTTCCTAAGTCCTTTGGTGTCGTTGTGCGCACAGGACTCCAGTAACCAGTGGACTTGGAATTGATTCATGCTGATATCTAAATGACATAAAAAGAGAGGAAAAGACATATATTATAAGTATGCTTTCACCATTGCAACTTTTCTGGCTTCCCTGGATGAAAATAGAAGGACTTGTAAGTATGACAGAAGGACTTGTAAGTATGATAGAGTTCCTCATCTGTATCTAAGTAACCCTTCATAAAATGAAGAAAATATTATACACCAATGTAATTTAAACCTTGTATCAGCTAATGGAGATAAATTTAAAAAGAGTAAAATGGCATTTTCAGACCTGCTAGTATATACTGCTTACATTTTTTAAAAAATCAGGAATTTAAATTGAGCATTAAAAAAATAATAGTGCGGCTATTTCTAATTATTCTGCAAATAATGGGAATGACTTTTTGACAACTGCCTGACTGTTTATATTGCTAGAGCATTGCAATACTGCTGCCTGGCACTGCTTGAGAAATCTGTGCCTGAAGATACACGAAAATGCCTGCAAATCCCTGAGCTTTCTCCTTTCAGAATATACCACAAAACCTGTTCAGTGTGTCCAAACAAAACTCTAGTCTTGACTCTTAGGAGTGATACTGAAAGCGAGAGTTTACTCCCATTTAAATCAATGAAAAAACTTGCCGCAGTATTAATAGGATAAGCTTTCGAGTTCTCTCCAGCTCTTCTAGCTTTTTGTCTAATAAGGAAGCAAAACAAAGAGCAATAAAGAATTTGACAAAAGAAGGAAAACTCATTAGGTAGTGCAAATAGTTTCTGACATTTTTCTGGATTTCATTTTCTATCTTTATGGAGGGGATGCAAAATTATGTCTGTTGTTATTAATTAGCTTGCTATGACATAGCCACTAATGCCAAGTGCCTCATTGTGGGTTTCAGGAGGGAAAACAAGTATCTTAGATGCCTTATGGGCTGATCTGGCATTAGACTGCTATGAGCAATTTGGATGCAGAAGGGAAGGACTTTAAACTAAAGAGAAAATAACTAGTGTGTGAAACCAGCTGAAATGGCTCCTTGAAATAGATTTTTGTAGTAGCTGTCTTTGTAACAACATGTTTGCTAATTATTTGTGTGATTTCTTTAGAAACAATAATTCTTTCAAATAGAAATCTATAAAGAAATAATGTTCTGCTTTGTGATTGTTCCCTCTCATTTAAAATAAAGAAAAAAATGGATGTGCTTTTTCTTGTCTCTTCATTGCTGGACTTTCCCACTTGATGTGCCTATTGGATGGAGACATTCACAGTGCATTTGTAAGCTAGTTTCATCTGATTTCATCTCTTCCAGTTCACTCAATTATTGCCTGTTACCTACTAGATGATCCTTAAGGTCCCTTCTGACCTAAACCATTCTATAGTTCTATGATTATTTTAAACTATCTGCATGGGTGTACTGCTCTTTGCAAAGGTACAAAGCAGCTATTTTAATTTGTAATAATTTTCACTTGCAATCTATAAATAAATCACTCTCCTTTCGGTAGAGATTTATCCAAGCCAATTAATCCTTGTAACTCCCCATCCATCAAAAATGGGATAAAACACATACCTCAGGTAGGTTACTGAATATCATCACCACATGGGTAAGTGGGGAAAGAGAAATCCCAAGCATCAAGACCTTACAACAGCTCAGCATTCAGATATATTGCTGTAGAGGTTTACTTGGCCTCTGTTCAGAAATGTAATTCAAGACAGAACCACAGAATCACAGAATTGTTTGGGCTGGAAGGTACCTTAAGGATCATTTATTTCCAATCTCCCTGCCATGAGCAGGGACACCTCTCACTAGACCAGGTTGCTCAATGATCCATCCAACCTGGCCTTGAACACTGCAAGGGACAGGGAAAATATTTGATATTTCCAGCTACTGGCACAGCAGAATGCTGTTTGATTATATGGCAGGTCCACCTCCATTCATTATGTGAACTTCTGCTTTCAGGCAGTTCTTTCTTTCTTTCTTTCTTTCTTTCTTTCTTTCTTTCTTTCTTTCTTTCTTTCTTTCTTTCTTTCTTTCTTTCT
>JAOXXN010000001.1:20411972-20423471 GCA_026770055.1 Myrmophylax atrothorax | reverse complement strand
TTTAATTAACATTTTCTTTTAAGACTCATCTGGACCATGGCAGTATGAAGTACAAATATTTTACTGCTTAAATATTGATAATTAGAATATGGCCAGCTGCTCAAACACTAATCTTCTTAGTGCAACAGTTAGTACCAAACTAAATAATGCATTAGCGTTAAGCAACTACTGCTGAATTCTTTACAATAACAGCAAGAAACTCCAGCTGGCACTGAAGGGTTCAATTAGCTTCAATGGCTCTACTTCCGTGAGAAACGACCATTCCATAACACAGAGGAAGCTTTCTATTATTTTAAAACCTGCCATATCAAATACCTTATTACAAACAAAGTTGGCACATACAGTCACTTCACTTATGTCTCTAAACTAAGTGAAAGTTAATTTTGTTTTACTAAGATCTGGGTTTAAAAGTATTTGTGGTAGCTTTCTGCTTGCTTTGCCTTGCCGTGCATTTTATTCTTCCCTGTAATTTAATTTATTATTCTTGTTCGGTTGATTTATCAGACAATGGAGGATTCTCTGCCTCTCACTGCCTTAAGTGTTCTTTTTTTCTTCCAGCATTTACAGAAACACAAAGAAAGAAGCCTGAAGCCAAGTCTTAATGTATTTTAAATATTTGTCTTTTTAAGCAAAATGAAGGGGCAGATATATTGATTTTAAATATCGAGAAGTACTTCAAATGTTTAGTTTAAACAGGGGGAAGTAAATACATATAGACTTCAATCAAAGAAAAGTGAAGGAAACTAGAACTTTACCTGAACAAGGAGAGGTGCATTATACTTAAATAAAAGGAACTAAGGAAATGGTAGTGAAAGCAGAGTAATGGGTTAGAAAATATTGTTGTGACTTGTTGCTTTGGAAAGAAAATACAGTCTAAAATTTAATATACCATAATTATTGCAGCAAGTGATGAAAATTGATGCAGCGAGTTCATAAAAATTTTTTTTTTCCTTCTATCTATGGGAAATCTCTAATTTTCATACACAAGTTTGAAGCAACTTGAAGGCTTTTCAGCTGAAGTCCAAAACTTCAGCTCTCCAGCTGCTCAACCACTGAAAACCAGAGAAAACTTAAGCATCCTTTTATTTTCACACTTTCATTCTTGATTACTGCACAGGATACTGAGGATCCTAATTATCCCACCTAGCTAAGCCTTTTAAATAGGGGGTTCAGAGCGAATCAATTCTGGGTAATGAATGGTACCCTATGACTCCAGCAGAAAGAGTTAAAAGTGATTTGTTTATTTGATTCCACTCCTAATTTCTAATTTCACAGAGTTGAGATAGCCAAAAAAAAATCTGGCCACAAACACATTCTTCTTTTCATTTACAAAAGTGGGATTCATGCAGTTTAAGGAATGTACTGTGTTTCTCTAATCCCAGACCTAAATCAGAGGCAACAAGTGAAAGACATTTTCTACCTTCAGAAAGAAGCTATTGTATTCATATCCAATACTTCTGCATGACTCTAGCAAAATTATATGCATTTGCTAAGTACCTTGTACTGCCTGAAGTGTGGAGATATTTTTGCTAGCATACATACTGAAGTTATTATTACCATCTTCCTAGACAATTCAAACTGAAAGATTAATTCAGAAAGAGACCTATTTTAATGCAAGGTCCAGATCCTACATTTTTATTCATGCCTCATGCTTACTGAAGTTAATGGGACTTAAGAAATGACACTTGAAAAACAGGCCTAGATAAGTCAGTCCTGCTTACCAAATTGTGGCACATTATGCATATATATGGAAATCCATCCACTAAGACTTAAACACTTCTGAGTACAGAATTAGATTCTAGGTACTGACATGCAATCACTCCTTTATTGTATGATAAAGTCAGTTTGGTCATAGTTTGCAAAACTTCCTCTGTTGCAATTGTTGCACAGGACAGAGGTCTGATTTCTATTTAGAAGGATGATACAAAACCAAGAGCTTCAGCCCTGATGTCATCATTGTGTTCTTTTCACTGGCTTCCTAGAGGCACATCTGCAAATTTCACTGAGGGCTATGTCTTCATAGTCATGGAAGAACTATCTTTGAATGTCAACAGACATCACCATACCTTCTGTAAACCCTAAGGCATGTTGCAATAAACACAGATAGCCTATGCTGGCTAATAATCATGAAGAATAAACTCCCTGTCATTGAAAAAACAATGACAACATCTGTTATAGCGCCTTACAGACAGAACTGAATAACTTCACTTCAGAGTTAGCTCTACTTGGAGCAGATGGTTGGACCAGATGACCTCCAGAGGTCCCTTCCAACCCACTTAAATTATTCTACGATTCTGACCTATTTTTAGCTCTTTAGACAGAGTAAAATGATTTGAATTCAAAAGCAAAATGAAAATATATAAATAATCAAAAACAATCTTAGGAACATGCTTGTGTTTCTTTTAAGTGTTATAAGCAATCCACATAGGTCATTCCTTCTGTTGCTGTAATCTGTTGGTATGCTGTGATACTAGTGTTGGGAGACTGTACAAACAAAACTCTTCTACAGAGGCATCTTTGTCAGGAGAAAATTAAAAAAAAAAAACAACCAAAAAAAACCCCAAAAAACCACCCCAACAACAGATCTTCAGTCTGCACAGAATGGTATAACCACTGAATTCAGGAATATAACAAAAAATTCTAAGCAGTTATTACTATAGAAAATTAATGATTATTTCTATTAAGACTGTTGTTTAAGTGGCTATTAAAGTTTTCATTACAGGTAAAAGAAACTCTGTATTAACATAACAAAGGCAAGTGTAGGGTTCAACAAAGTTCAGTAAAGTTCTACAAAGGCAAATGCTTCCTGCACCTGAGAAAGGATAACGCCCTCACCAGCACAGGCTGGGAGAGACCTGCTGGAACACAAGTCTGTGGAGAAGGACCCGGGGGGCCTTTTGGACAAAAGCTGTCCATGAGCCAGCAGTATGTCCTTGTGGCCAAGAAGGCCAATGGTATCCTGAGGGGCATTAGGAAAAGCACTGCCGGCAGTCTGAGGGAGGGGATCCTGCCCCTCTGCTCATCCCTGGTGAGGCCACTTCAGGAGTGCTGTGTCTAGTTCTGGGCTCTCAGGATCCTCAGGACAAGAAAGACACAGAGCTCCCAGAGCGAGTCCAGCGAAAGGCAACAAAGGTGATAAAGGGACTGGAGCATCTCTCTTATGAGGAAAGGCTGAGGGACCTGGTCCTACTTAGCCTGGAAGGGATCAGTGCATAAAAATATCTTAAGGGCAGATCTCAAGAGGATGGGGCCAGAGTCTTTTCAGTGGTGCCCAGTGGCAGCACAAAGGGCAATGGGAATACACTGAAAGGGGGAAAGATCCATATAAGGAAAAAATTCTTTACTTTGTGGGTGAAAGAGCACTGGAACAGGCTGCCCAGAGAGGTTGTGGAGTTTTCTTCTCTGGAGATATTCAAAACCTGCCTCAATGCAATTCTGTGCAATTTGCTCGAGGTGAACACGCTTTAAGCAGACTAGATATTCTGAGGTCCCTTCCAATCCCAACTATTCTGTGATTCTGTGATGAGTTACTGGTTTTAATGTCTTAATTTAAAAAAAAAAGTCCACAATCTAAATAACGTTTTTATTTCATCATTTCTGCAACCATCTTTTGTTCGAATCATGATGTCTAATGCAAAGAATACAAATAAACTTGAAAACCAAACCAGACAAAGCAGATTGCTACAACCAATTGAAACTGAATACATTTACAAATGTTCAACATGTTTCAGCTTGAGACTTTTATTTTTTGAATTATTTTATATCATAAGAACTCTTAGGCTTATCAATCTACTTATTTCCTACAGTTTCATGATAGTTTCTTAATTTTTTATGTTTCAATGTTACACATTGTAATATAGGACCACAGAATGGCTGCGGTTCTCCATCAAAAAAGTGTTAATTTCTTAATAGGAAACTACACAAAACCAAGAACCTTAGTGCAATCAACAGGAAGTCCTGGGTTCACCTACCACGTAGGAGACAAAGAGGTCAATATCCTGTCAGAAAGGATTTGAACTCTGATTGCCTACGATGTCATGCCATTGAGCAGGCTCAGGTAAGTTCTTAGTATTTCCTATTATAGTTGCTGCACTCTAATACCTCCTACAACTCCCCAAATATGACTTAAGACAGTGAAGTTCATAAAGGAGAAAGATGTGTGGGTACAGTTCCCAATGCAGCTGGCTCCAGTAACTGCTGTCTTTCATAAATACAGGACACAGCCAATATGCTTCTCCTGCTGTGTTCCTTGCATGCTGAAACAGACTTTTTCTGCAGTAAATTGTCACTAGTAAATTTATAGTCAGTACCTCATCCATGCACTACATAATCTCCAAACTCTTGCAAGGGCTTATAGAAGTTGCTGGATTCTCTCGAGCAGGTAACTGCCTATATTTCAGTTCCGCATGAGGCAATGGCTCCTGCTGAGTTACTGCATATGCTGTCACTCAGAACATGGATATTTTCTTTTTGAAAAAAGAAAAGAAAAAAGTAAGTCTGATGAAGTGTCATATTCTGCCCCTCTTCAGACACCTTCGCTATCAATGTTAGTTCTGTGAGAAAAATGAAGGCACCTTCCACTTCATGGCCGTGGCATGTACCTGAACACCCTGGTGTTTGTCAGAGAGCTTGACCCCAGCCCATGACCGAAATGGACCTTTGAGTGTCCCCTTATGTAACTGGATGCACATATGCACATACAAGATGAGGCAGCTGTACAGTCAGCTACTCGGCAACTCTGCTAGTCCATCCCAGGCACAAGGTGACACATGTAAATCCATGTCATTTTTGACAGGTCTGTGACACATCTGTCTGACATTCTCCTATTGTGGAGATTAGACCAGATCCAAACATTCTTATTTCTAAACAATGAGTCGCTGTAAGGGTGCTGACTACCTTATTTCTTCTTACAGACATCTACAGCATTTAATACAAATATCATCTACAGGTATGCAGCAGAGGGTGAGTGAGATTCAGCTCCAGATTTAGATGGAAACATTTAGGTATCTACAGTACGATGTCTCTAAGCTCAATATCTATATTATCTTTATAATTAGTAGACATGTAGTTCAAAGTATCTACTTTGGAACAAGAATATTGTTGTACTGGTCACGACTTTTCATCCACACCGCTAACTTTGGAAAAGGTAAATTTCAGTAAGGGTGCTGGCATTTCAGTCATAGGACACATGATCTTTTTTTCTGGCAACAGGCTGGCAGGAAAATGGCTGCAGATGGATTGATTGTTCCACTGGGCTGAATCTTGCCTGCAGATTGTGAATTGCACAGCCCTGCCTGACACCTGTGGGAGACATCAGTCTCGTCGCATTTGAATCCTTCTCTCAGTTTTTTCAGTACAGACTGCCAAGAATTGAACCTCAGCTCAGAGAGAGATGTTAGGCATCTCTAAGCCTTCTACAAATGAGCTGTCTTGGTTTCCCTCTGTTTTCAGTAAAGAAGTGAGGCATCTCCAGAGAGCAATTCTGCTGCTGAGGGGCATGAATTGCTTCAGAAGTCACCTGCTTTTCTTTTCTGACTATAAAAGGAGCTTGAACAATGAGTTGACATCTCACTTGCAAAAGTCTAAAGTTTAAGGTGTTCAGTCCCAGCCAAGCTCGGAATATATAAATCTCGCTTTGGATAATGAAAACCACATTTTTAGGTAAACAATATTCCCAATTAAAAATGCCACATTTTTTACTTAAACTCTGAATTATTTCAGCTTTTCATGAAGCTACACAGATATGAAACGTAATGGGGGAAGCTAGAAAAAAGAAAACTAGCATAGCCAAGACAGGGACAAACATTTAAAATGTGTATGTACCCAGGCTGAATCAAAGCTTGCAGATTTTATAGAGGAATAAGGACAGATCTGAAAGTAATTGACAGAGCAGGTCTAGGAAGGTAACAATTCAAATGGACAGGCACTTTTTAAAAAGCAAAGGATACCTCTCATAATCTGCACAATTCAGTGTGACAAATTCTTCTGTTACATAGCATAACTGAACACTTATATAGCCTGTCCTCATTCAGGGCAGTGCTGCAAATACCTAAACCCAAAAGCTCTTAAATATTTCTGAAATTCTTTGAATAATTCCAGACAAAAAGGTGATTATTTACACTGTAACGCTTTACTTCAAACAGAAAAATGGAATGGATTTTATTTAGTAGTACTGCTACACATGTAGATTGCTCCAAGTTAGAACACTAACAGTGTTAGCATGTTTTGAAGTAACACCATATGAATGTGTAATGGCTAAGCTGGAGCAATTTGTAATAACCTATATGCTCCTAGAGGACAAGAAAGGAAAATCTCTTTTTTTATTTCTGAATCTGATTAGACACTTTAAATTTATGACATTTTCCTGTAAACTGGAAGATAAAACCAAAAAATTTTTCTTAGATTTTCCTGAAAATCAGAAGGATGCAGCCTAGCAGAAAACTAACTTCAAGATTTTTTCAGTGGTTGTGACCAACTATTCATTCTCTTCTAATTCAAAGTGACTGATACAGTACAACATAAAGCCTATTGTGGCCCTACAGTGAGCCAGTATAGCTCTAAATTTTGTGACTCAAACTACATTTTAGTTTCTGTTACATCACTGCATGATTTCCATATGTATTAATTTTCTGACTCATTTCTCAAATGAGAAAGTCCTACAAGAGACACTGCAGTGGCATCCAGAAGAAAACCTGCTCTGGAACTGTATGTGCTTGAGACCCTCCAAACACACTCTAGGGGGACAACATTCACATGTTTCTCAGAGCTTTTGGGACTTAGGCCAAATTTTGCTATTTGAAACTTCCTAGTGAAATAAAAATTGTCTCAGCTATGAAGATTCAGCATCCCAACATGACTGACTGCAATTTTTGGATAGCTGATTCATGTAATTTCCTTCTGTGAGACATTTACATAGACATAACAGTGAGAAGAGGCAATACTCCACTCCAGCATGACAGTGAAAGGATAAAAAGATGGGTCTTGGATTTAACTCTGAAATACTGTATGGTATTGTATTAATCTTCTACAACTCTGAAATAGATAATGAGAGTCTTCCTTAGAAAAAATAGTAAAACAAAAATTTGACAAACCCGTTTTCTTCCAGTAGACTTTGACCTGAAGTTGATTGTCCTGATAGAAAGGAGTTCCAATTTTAAGGAAACGAGTTGTTTTCCTTCTTTGAAAGTCTGGGTAATGATCTACCACTCCTTTCTGTGGTTTCCCAGCAGATGTCCGTTCCTCTGCAATACACAGAACAATCAGCAAACTATTTAGTTGAGTACAGTGCTATACAATTATTATGTTAACTGTGCTGAAATTCAGAAAATAATACTATCTTTCATCCAAATTATCTTATTTCATTATCTTACCTAAATGAAATAAAAAGAACAAACTGCTCATAATAGTTGAAAAGAATATCACTTGTTTGAAATTCAGCCAAAGAAAATATTTTAAACAGTGACAGAAAAAGATAAATGTATTATTGTATGAAAATGCTCTGCAAGTTTCCCAAAGAATCGTAAGGAAAGGGACTGTATTTATATCCGAAGAATAAGAAATGTTAACACACCGCCTTTTTAAACAGACACAGTATCTAGCAGCAGTTCTGTATAATCATTCACAGTCTTTATATTCATGCAGCATCTGAATATGCACAAAATCCAAGGACGATTTTGAGTGTAACCCACAGAGTGCCACATGTGGTTATTATATCAAGGTCAATATAGTCCTTTGGTATGCTATGTAAGAACACTGTGGTCAGATTAAAGATCTTTTTTGACCACTTTCCTGTTTCCAGCAGTGAATGGTGAATGCTTAGGAAAACACTGTAAAAGCAGAATTTTCTTTCAGGAATTCCCTTGGTTATATGTGCCCACCTTCCAACAAGCAATGGTAATGGGATGTCCTTCATAAACCTTTTGTTTGGCAACAATTTATCAACATTTATCAGAGTTGACAGTATTTTTAGATATTTTCAGTTGAAAAGGCAGCAATGTTGATTCAAATTGCACTTTTCATTGCACACTTGCAAATATATCAAATCCAATTAAGAAGATCAGATTATAAACCAAAAAAGTTGTATTTAATTCAGTATTACACCTAAATGAAAACTGAAGAGTCCAATAATTAGGAAGTGATAAATTATTACTTACATACTTCAGAGAAAGAAGGGAAACACTCAAGTTCCAATAATTGTCACAAATAACATACAAACTTAAACATTTTGCCTCATAAGTAACATATAAAATTGACCATTTTGCCTTATGTGAAGCTTCAGCAGAAACTCGCTTTATGGCCAAATTTTACTTTCTCAGCCCTTCCCTGAATCTGGCATGACTCTTCATTTTCTTTATTTGTTTTACATTAAAGTAAACCCACCAAACTTAAGGAAATGCTTTCTCAAGGTAACCATAAAGTTTCTACTGCATAAATGGAAATGAAAAAGTGACAGAGAGAACAAACTAAAATCTGTTAGATATTCCTCAACTTAAAGTATTTTAATTTTATTAAACGTCTGCTTTGCTATTGTTTGTCTGCTCCACTTCCAGAAAAACCAGGACACCAATTTAGAATATTTCTATATAAAGATCAAGGAAGAGTCTTGCTGTATTTCCCAGAAGCGAAGCATACAAATATAGTGAGGCAACGTATTTCTGAGTGTGGGGAAATGTAATGCCAGAGGGCTGGGGTCAAAGCTCACAGAGGTCTGTAGGACTAAATTACTTCAGTGGGTTATGGACAATCTCTATTCTGACAATAGGACCAGACACCTAAAAACCAGAGCTTAATTTCACACAGAGCAGAGCATCTGACAGTGGGACTTCAGGAAAATTGGTGTGGTGCTTCTGTTACTTCCCAAAGGCTATGGAAGTCCCAAAATAAAGACAGGCCATGAATGTCATGTCCTAGATAATATTTCAGGCCTTTTTCTTTCTTTTTCATATTTCTCCATCTGCTTCTGAGTATTCTCAAAAGTACCTCAAGCAGGACTGGTTCTGTACGTAAGTAACTTGAATGAGATTCAGAAAATGAATTTGCATCTCCTCTAGGAGTAGTTTTTACTTGCTTTTCTATGTAAGCTGTAATTTAGTAATTATTTTAAAAATGTCTAAAAAGGCCTAAATATATTCAGCAGAGTCCTCTTATTCACTAAAATGTGTGATATTGGTGGTTTAGGTTCAAAGAATCTCGAATCCTTTACCTCTCAGGTTTAATAGAAAGGATGTTCAGATTTGTCTATAAACATATCATGGAAATACTCTAAAACAAATGTGTGTTTTAGTTCTTGTAGGCATGGATTTCCAGACAAAAAGAAAATACTGCTCATTACCTAAATAGATGTTCATAGTTTTAACAGAAGAGTCAAATACTTGAAGTATATGAGAACACAAAAATACTGTTCTCAGTATAGTTTCACTCTAGTTTAAAAAACCAATACAACAATTAATGAACCTTTCAGTACAAAAAGGTCACCTCAGTAAAGCAAAAGACATTGGAAAGTCTGTACTAATTACGTATAAGTAGATTGCACACTTTCACAGAGACTACTAATGGACTGTTTTCTGAAGCAAAGCAACCAAGGACAAGGCAGAGTATCCAATCAAAATTGCAGAAGGAATTCAAATCAAGCTGTGACAATGCTATGAAATTTGATAGGTAATTTGAGTGCAGGTCCTATGTGAGCAGTATTTTGAGAATGCATTGCTTGTCAGGCATGGAACATTTTAGATTCCCTAAAAGAAGAGACAATGCTTTATATCAATTCATAGCAGATACATATTTCTGCGGTCCAAGAACCCGAATTAATAGGCTACTAAAAACAGCCAGGATTTGAAAGACATTGCAGGTTAATACTGTCTAAGTTAAGACAAAGACACAGAAATAGTTTTATTCCAGCCACTGACAAATATAGTCACTATTTATACCTGTATTGTACCTAAAGAATACTAACACTATAGTCACATAGATGCTTCATTGCAGTTGCTTTTAGGTGAGTAGGATCTAATGAGAAGAATCAGGACAAAACTAGCACCCATTTTGAGATAAGAAATTTAACATGGGAAGGTTATTCAACTTGACCAAGAGGGGATCATTGTGCTATGAAACAGCCTGCTTTATTTTTTTTTGAGACATTATTATCTAAAACATTCGAATTCCAGATAAAGAAGAGAAAAAACATTCAGATGATTGAATATGATTACTCACTATTATTCCTGATGTCCTGAGTTGTGCTAAAATGGAGAGAAACCTTAGCGCTTTTTAGGCGTATCTGACCCCAGCGTGTTACTGCCTGCAGTTCTACATTGTAGTTGCTGTTGGGTTGGAGCCCCTCCAGGACCACATAATTTTGGGCCTATAATAGAATAAATATACAGAGCTGTTACAGTATTGCTGAAATGTAGGTCTTTATTAAAAGCAGGCCTGTTATCTTAGGCACACTACTTTTTTGAAATTAGAAAACTCTTATAAATTTCAGAAAAAAATTTCCTATTTAAAAAAAAAATCTCTTTTATTGGACTCTGGTTTTCTGTGTCATTTTAAAATACTAACCTTCTTGATGTTTACATAATTTTTGCAGTTCCTTGGAAATCCCAAACCTATTGTTTAGGCCAAAACTAAGGGATTTTCTTTCACATAAAAAGTTTTTTCTTATGCCAAAATCATTTTAGCCAGAGGAATTTAAATGTTTTAGTCCCCAATTTCTGTGTTAGTAAAGCAATTGAAAGCTTTTTCTAGAGACAGCCAGTCTGAAGACAGATAAAATCCAACATTTAATACATTTTTCATAATTTTCTATTTGTTTCAACTCCTGAAAATAAAAATAAAAAAAACCCAAACACCAACCAAAAATAAAAATACCCCTTCATTGGTAAGAATACTTTATAAAATGGAAAATATAACAGAAAAAACCACAGTTTTCAGTGTCATGGAAGTGTCTTTAATGGGGAAACAACAAAGTAGGTTTACCATTTTCCAGTCAATAACCTATAAATTAAGGCAAGTCACACGATATGACAAAGAGTCCAGGCTTCTCAGTAGTCTTACAGTTTAATTATAAAAATGTCCCTCTAGCCCATGTTCCAGGTGGAAGACATTACTCCATGTTTTTTTTAAATTCCTTGTGCCTCTAAAGCTTGACAGTCAATCCAGAGTGAAAAAGATGACCATGCACCCATGTAATCATCCCATATTTAACACTTGGAATGTTAAAAAGGAATTGACAAAAGCATTTAGTATTAATTTTATTGACTTATTTTGTGCTGAGATATTGACTGGAACTCTTGATTAACAGTGTTAATATTGTAGTCAAATTAACTGAACGCCTCCATGGAATGACTTCATATGGAAATCAGTATAAAATTATTTTAATTAGGCTACATCTAAAGGTTAAAACAGGGCAAAAATAACCTTTAATGATCTTTGAAAATTAAGTTTTTATCCACCTTTCCTTTTTTTTTTAAAATTTTCCTGCATTTTCTATTTTTAGCCTAAAAGTTG
>JAOXXN010000001.1:20385064-20403930 GCA_026770055.1 Myrmophylax atrothorax | reverse complement strand
AAGCACATGCAAACCCTTCATTTCCTGCATAAAAATAAGTAAACAGTTTTTTAAAAAAATACAAAACAAAACAACTTTGCTTAAGCTTTGAATATTTCATAAATTCTCAGCAGTGTCATCTTGTTTATTTATTATTTACAAATTAATGCCATAGATGAACACATGAGGCAGTGTAAAAGCTAATAAACCTTCACCTCAAATGTTTACAGTCTAAGAGCATCAAAAGCTGCAGTAGATCAAACCTCAAAACACAACTAGATGAAGAATGGAAAGCTGAAATGCTTGATGCAGTACTCTTGTTTTCCTGGTTTTGTCCTTTTCATTTCACTTCATTTTAAACTATTTTGGATAACAAGGAGCTTTATTTAGTGATGGAAAAGTTAATGGAAATTACCTGAGAAGACTTAACATTATTGTAAATAAAACAGAACTTTACTTTGCTGTGTCTAGTTAGAGATCATGTTTTTTTGGATTTGCAAAAAGCACAGAACAGTATAAAACTGTATTGTGGTAACCAAAAAGTCTCTCTCCAAGTAATTACAGCACGTTTTTGAATGTTCCTCTTAACAGCTTAAAATATTTAGTGACAGAGACTTCATGGTGCCATACTTCTCCCTAGATTCAGATTAAATATCCTATTTGTCCTCCTTTAGAGAAAAAAAACAAACTCAAATAATTTGCTATTCATTACAACTTACGAGCAATTGGTAAAAGTTCAGCATCTTGTGTGAGAAACTGTCTTAGGAATTGCTGTCATGTTTCCTGATCAAAGGGTTTCTCTTTGAAGAAAACTTCTGCTAAGTCTGACAAAGATAATAATCTTCTCTTGGTCTTGGCACAACATGGTGAAGTGAACACTGATGTGAATTTCTGTCCATGCTTCACATAAACATAGCGCAACAGGCAGCAACCTTTCAAAGGTGATGTGCCAAAATCCACTTTCCTTTTCCAAACTGGAGGTTAAATGTGCCTGTAGGAGCTCAGCAGGGGCCAGTAGATGCTGGCACTCAAAAAACTAGGCACATCAAAGCCGCAGTTTCTTGCCTTTCAGCCAGGCAGGGGCCGCCATTTCCCACTTAGCTCCACAGTAGTAATTAACTTTCTCTGTGACACTGTAACTGTTGCCACTATGACTGCCTACCTGAGGATATGGAAGCTTAAACATCCCAATTGAAGCATTCCAGTACCATTTCCAGCAGTCAGCACCCAGCAGCATCTTCATGTGAGTCACTTAGTGTGACCACACATTTCATCTGGCAAACATGGCATGTTTATAACAATCACTGGCAGTACTAAAGCCCCTAAAGCAGTCAAAGAGCTGCCAGAGAAGGATGATTTGGGATACAAAGCTGATAGCTAACTGACCTTTTCTCTGTTTGTCTGACAATTCACGATTCTCTGCCAAGGGCTGTAGTTCAGATTTGAAAATTGTTATTCTGAGAGTTAGAAGAATGCTGAAGAATGCCTTTAGAAGAATGCCTTTAGAAGAATGCTGAATATGTACTTTCTGCTATTATCATAATCCAGTTATTTCAATTTATTAAGTAACAGCATGCAGAGGTACTACTGTGTCCCACTGTCCTTGTCACAAAGTCCTGGAAGTGCTCTGCTGCTCTGCACCTCCAGCAGACAGCCATGAGCAGTTCTCAAGGAGAGCAAGTGCTTCAGCGGTTGCTGCAGAGAACACAGAAAAAGAGGACTCTGGTATTCATGTAATAGTTTCAAACCCACAAGCTCCTGACACACAAATCACTGCCAGCTGGGAGACTATTCTGAAGAAATACCTCCGTGTGCTTATCCTGCTCTTACATTGTTCTCCAGAAACCCACTTCTGGCTGAGGTCAGATTCTGAGCTAAAGAGACCTTCAGGATGACATACCATGGATATTCTTATATTCATTACCAGTGTAGGTATTTTGAGCAATACACTCCTGTGGCTAGCACACACAGCAGGGGATGAATTTTTTGGAAAATAACACAAATCCTGCCGGAAAATCTCACATTCAAAGCAAAACCTCAGTATTACCAAGATACACTTTTATGTTACTGCAGTGATAGTGCTTCCATGCAGAATAGTTGGAAAATGTTTACAAACACAGTAAACAATTATCTCAATTTGAAAGAAAGTGCCTGATTCAACAACAAACTGCAGCATCTGCTTAAGAGCTGGTCATAAAGAAAACTGAAGAAAAAGGTACTTCTGCTGAACAGTCCTTAAAGTAAGCTCAACACAGCTCAAAGGAACTGTATTTTTGATATGATTGAGATGGTATGCTACTTAAGTACAATAAATTCTTAAAATACTACTTCTTTTATATATGAAAAGGTTTGTGGTCACAGCAGTAATGTGATAGCTATGTCAGCCAATCTTCCAACCACAAATATGGTTATAGCACCAGAAAATTATTAAGTGAAACATACACTTATTCAGTAAGTAATTAAACCATCCATACCAGCAAAAGTACTTGCATGTCCCTACAAATGCACCTTCAGGAAGATTTTTTCTATGATTGACTATGGCCAAACTGTAAGCTAAAAGCCAGCACATGAACTCATAGATCGCAACTCTCTGTACTGCAAGATAATTCTGACTGCAGAAAGAGGAGAAAATGCATTCCTTGAAGTATGCAAATTTATACCAGAGTAAGGATTCTGTCATTGCTAAAACAACAAGAAGTCTTTCTATTAGAAACTACCTCTATTAGTATAGTGAAGAGTGCTGGATCTCATTCTTTGTCACTAAAGTCAACTAACATGGTCTGGCTATGCCCACATTTTCGACTGTCTTTAAGAGAGCATGACCACATCCCCTCATCTGCCTATTTGGGAATAGTTTCTGGTATGTGGTAACCCATATACTGTGCCTGAGAGTCATCCAGGAAAATTCTGCTTTGAGTGGGGCAAAAGCACACCAGAGACAATGCCAGGAACTTCACAGGATGGGAGAACTATTTCGACCTCCTCCATCCCTAAAGTACCATTTACTGGTACAGAAAAAATTTTCAAAATTACTTTATTATCCAAACCATTGCAAAACTCAGAAATCTCAACAAAAATTACCACAATACTTTGTGGACCATCAGGCATGCCTTTCCAATGAACAGAAACATGCTACTTCACATTTATACCCTTTTTTTATTCTTGCAATTAGTGGTGGCAAGGGGAAAATTATCTTAAGAGGGTCCACAGTTCCATCAAAACAATGCTCCTACAATTATTTTGATACAGGCAGCAAAATATTTCAATGCTCTGCTAAACATATGGCATCAATAAATTTCTCATAACTAAAAAGAAGTAAGATAAACCTGACGGAACAACACACTGAAACACCAGTTTCTTCATGTTTCATGGTCAGGGTCATGTTTGACACCAATCATGTGGAAAATATTTAAAAGGAGGTTTATTTGTGGAGACCCCTTACTGATAAAAGAGTATCAGTACTCTTTCCTTCCTTTCCCAAATTCAAACAAATATCACATAATTTCTAAAGTCAGTGGCTAAACTATCCAAAACCTACCTGTTAAAAGCCTTCTGCCACAAAAGCGCGCAAGTTGCACACCACATGTGAGTGAGAGGAAGGTGAGTGGCGGACACAGCGAGTGAAAACTAACCTTTTGAGGATCGGAAGTGCTTGCTGGGTGCTGTGAAGCCTCTCGTCCCATGCACGTTCACAGCTGCCACGCGGAACTGGTACCACCTGCTTGCTCGGATGTCTGGCAGCCGAACCCGCTCGTCCGTAGTCTGGTGGGGGAAATGTCACACTTACACTTGCTGTTCTGCCATGGATTTCATCTCCTGTGCAACAACAGTCAGTCCCACTGAATATGCACCAGTGTCACAGGCTCTGTGCAACCACCTCACCTGACTCAAACCATCATTCTGCATTGCAAGGCATTTATAGCTGTGAACAAAATGGTATAACCATCCAATTTTGTAGTGCATTGCAGTCTCTTCTAGAAGAAGTATCCTTTAGAAAACCAGTGAAGTGATAAATTCAAAAAATTAGTTTTCCAGTTATCACAACCTTCACCAGTGTTTAGGGCCTAACTGTTCATTCAGGTAACTCAGCTGTTCAGGGAACTCATTGCCCGGGTCACAGGACTGATTTCTCCAATTCTCAACTCTCAGAGAATAAGGGGTCCAAAATGGCTTAATGAAATCCAGTGATGTGAGAAGCCACTTTTTCTAGTTCATAGGAAACACAAAACTCTCAGGTAATGAATGTAAGCCTTCTTCAGATCTTTGATGCTTACATCAAAAAGACACACACAGCCTTAACTCTTCCCTGCAGACTTTTCTCAGGTTATAGCAGGTGACCTTTCCTCCAAAAACACCCACTGAGACTGCTAGTGTCATGAGTTCAATTCCAAATCCTCTGGGGAGAGCCTTAAACACTGAAATATGGCACAAGCATAGATGCACTCTGAACCATTTCAGTAGGAGGTGCTTTACTCTTTCTTATTTGGACCCTGCTTTCCTCTATGTTTTTTTCCCCATTAAACTTTTGAAGAGCTATAGTCAACACTGTCTCTTTTTTTTTCCAAGGTACAAACACCAGAACTGGCATAGCCTTCTGGTAAACACTAAATCACTGCCAAATGCAGAAGACGTAGCATTTTTGTAGAACTCATCAAAAACACATCCACTTGAGAATTTTATTTTTGCAATTACCTATCAATTATCCAGTTTTCAATTTACTTTAGGATGTCATTTTTATTGTATTTTAATTCTTCAATCAAAATAAAACATGAATCTGAACTAGATGTCATGTATATGTCTAAATATATTATTATCGATTACCATTACTGACCAAATATGCAAGCTCATTAAAAATGTAGTTACATCAATTTATTTTTACAAGGTCTGTTTTCTACAATTTCAAGAAGCCACCTTCCCTGTACAGGACTAAATCTACTTGCAACGATGCCAAGTAGTTCTCAAAAAAGGCACAGCATAATTTCTGCTTTTTGCTCCCTTTCCAATCTGTGTAATAAAGTAGCAGCTGTTGACATAACTCATACAGCCAGAAACTAAGGAAGTTGTTTCAGCTCTCCAACAATGGTATTTTTAGAGACCTGACAAATAAAATTTGTAGGTGTTATCCTGCACTTAGTCTTTTTATTTGGTGACTAACAGAAAATTTAGGGAATGTTTGCGTGTGCATGTAAAGGAAAGACAGCCTTTCTAAACCACACTGTTAACAGTTCTCAGAGTGCTAAGTGCTGCAGACTCTGAGACCATCACATATTGATGCTACTCAGAGCCCTTCTCCAGACTGCTGTATTTGGTTTTTTTAGAGTAAGCAGGGGTAGCAGTCCTGAAGCTTTCATTGTCTGCCTCATCTTCGTTCCTTTTTTTAAGCTTTTATGTTATCTGTAAAGTCAATTATCTCAATCAGGGATTCCCCTAGGGAAGAAAAAGTCTACCTGAACTAACTTCTGCTATTATTTTATGGAGAGCTCAAATGTGTTATTTTTTCCCAACATGCAGGCGCACACTCTGAAGAACTTGCATATAAAACACAACAGTGAACTGAATATAAACTATCACTACTAAGAGTAAAAAACCCAAGGATATATCCAGGATACTGCTGCAACTGAAAACAGGGCCAAGACCAATATCTAATTTTAAATAACTAATTACAGTACTGTGGGCTTTTAAAAACACATTTGCTGAACATCATTACAAGGCAAGCATAATCTGAATAGACTTGATCCCAAATTCCTCAGCTAAAGAATCTTGGTTTTCATTGGCATCAGACCAGCTATTCTGCTGAATAAAATATTTTGTTGTGTCGGTTTTCTGTGGCAACCTTGAAATACTATAAAATCAAATAATTCATTAATCCATAACACCAAAATTATTTTAATTTATGAACATGCCTTGCGCCTATTACTTCCATAATTCTTTTTGTTGGCAAAGCTGGATGGCATGCAGGAGGTGTACACGTAGTTTATAACTCCCATGTCATAAACTACTTGGGCACTACCAAGAAACCTTTACAAGGAATTAATAAATTTCAGAAGAGAACTACGTACTACCGAAATATCTTATATTACCTTCATGGTAAATCTAATTATTTTGGTTTTGTCTGTTTAATTGCTTTAGTTTAGTTAGTTCTCACTACTCAAGTATGCTTGGAGCTGGGAACATAATATTCAGGGTCCTTTCAAGATCTGTCATACTAATGTAAGCCCACTAAATGGTATGCTGAGTGGTACTAAATAACTAATGGTTGAATTTCATCACACCCCTAAATTCTACTTGCATATGAGATAAAATAAATGTTTTATTGAATTTTAGGAAGGCTAGCATATTTCTTTTAAGAATCATTAAAAGACCAAAAAAAGGATCACCACCTTAGGATCATAATTACTATTTATTTTGACTATACATTATCTGTTGCTTAAAAAAATTAATGCAAGGAAGGCAAGCTCAAATCCTAGTAGGAATTTCATTTCGAATAAAATAATAAATGAGCCCTCAGACAAAATAATTGACCAAAATGTCCACCTTCAGTACCATAGAAAGTTAATGAAGACAAGGGAAAATCCCCATCAGTTATATTAAGATACAACTAGAACAGCACGTAGTCTTAATGATACAACCCAGATAGTACAGATAATAGCTTGACACTCCTTCTCAACAGCGTATTTTAGGTCCAAGGAAAAACAGGCCACCTCCAGTGGCTACAAAGAAGAAAACGGTTTGACTTTCAGGTGAGAATTTGGCTGAGACTTGAGAGCTTCTCCATCTAGGAAGTACTGACAATGCTACTCCTCTCCTAGAAGCCCTTAACTGAAAACAGTCCCCTCATTCTATCCTTCAAAAGGGGAATACCAGCTATTCTCTTCAAAAAGCCTACAGAAATCTCCCTCTGCTGCTCATACAATTGACTAATGACTAAAGTACTTGCCCAGAACGTGGATGACCTATCTTCAATCCCATCCTTTGTTTAACAGGTTGCGGGAAAATCGTCCCCATCATTTTGGATGTTGCATGCTATTTACCATTAGAATATGTTCTACACTCAGAGGCAACACTGTTCCTTGGAGAATGAAAGGCTGAAAGTTAAAAATTCTTGTATGGGAAAGGTGGGATTAGGTAGGACTGGGAGGGAGAAGAAAGAGAATACATGACCCAGCAGCACAGCAATTTGGCTATTCAAGTGGGATTCTTCTGTTGCCACTCCAAGTGTTTTTTTTTTCTTATCTTTTATATGGAAAAACTTGGTGCAAGAATGTCTTTGTAGCAAAGATTTGTAGAGAGGACTCTCCTCTATCCAAGGATTACAGCAATCAATGGACTGTTTCACTGTGTTCATTCTCTTTCTTTCACACTATCAACCCTAGACTCCTTTCTGTAGTGTAAAGATTTAATAAGAAACGGGAGAGTACAGCCTGACCCTGCTGAGTTTAGAGCTCTACACCTTTGGAAACAACGCCCAGCGATAAAAGAATCTGCATTTCAGAGAGTGAAGAGATACCATCCAGTGTATCATAAAAGCTGAGTTTATGTTTCCTCTGATACAAAAAAAACCTCACAGTGCTGTATGCACTATTCTATCAAAGGACAGCACACCTCCCCTATTTCATGTGAATGCAATCCCACATAAGGTGGGACCTCTCTAAGAATGCTTACCAAAGCAAGCCCTTCCTGGGAGATGGAGCAAGAAACATTTAGTGTACAGGACTGGTGGTTTACTCCAGCAGGGATATCTCACTGTCAAGGGCTGAGAATCCTCTTGCAATTCTCAGAACCACAACTTTAGGTGTCTTGGGAAAAAAAAGATTAGCTGTCCACAAAATTCAGACAATTCCAAGGTGAAGCACTAAGGTTTGTCACAATCAAGCTGTCTGTAAATACTGCCCCTTATTTTTTTTAATAACAGAATAAACTAATAAGTGCACCTCATTATTGTCTGCCCATATTTCTATATATTATACCTGTGTGTGTATATATACTTGACATCCATGCACACAAAACAGATGTGTTCTGAAAATAATTGACCTGGCATATTTGAATTAACTTAATTAAGTACATTAATAGGATTAAATATCTGAATTTCCAATGTAAACAGAAATACTACTATTTTTAGAAAGTACTAGCACCAAACAGAACAATAAGTTTGTTCACGAGACATACAATATTCACATGGAATAGTGCAGCAGTTCCTGCTCAGCTGGTTAAATCTTAAAACACAGTAGTGTAAGAAAGTTGGCATAACACTTAGGACACTGTACATTCCAGCCAACTTAGCTAATTATCATATTAGTCCCCACAGTTTTTATATTAACCAATGGAAATTAGTCAAATCACATTTTCTAAAACATGTATGCTAAAATACTAAAGTTAAAAAAACTCCTTCAGAGAGTGAAAAGTAACTGAAATTGTTTTCAATGTGTTTGCTTTCTTTATGTAATTGGAGAGTAATATAGTGAATCAATAGATTGAGCCTTCTTCCTTAAAAAGAAAACAGAAAAAAAAAAGACCTGACAATGCAATACAACACAAAGGAAAGAAACTTTTTCAAAACTATTTTTTCAACCAATTAACAATTATGTGAAATATGAAAAATTACTTTCAAATTAGCTTCTGTAAAGGCAATGGAAAACATCAAAGCTTTTTTAAATACACATATTAAAGTTATTGAAAATTATAACCCTATTTCTTCTTGGAAACATAATAAAAATATTGGATGAGAAACTCTGATAAAATATTTTGAAATTTCTTATAAGATGCAAACAATTACCACATAATTGCTCTACATATGTGGATATGCAGAGAGAAATTCAGATCCTCACCTACAGCCTTTCTGATCTTTGACTGCTTTTACAAAGACTCTAGCTTAAGTTGTAGAGTAATGTAAGAGCCAGCATCATCTCCCCTGGACTGAGATGCTCTAGGAGGTCTCAGATGAATGGCTGAGCTCTTCTCATCCTTTGCCTGTAATTAAGGTCTCACACCCCAGTGTTTAGGAATCACACAAGTAAAATCTCAGATATATGGACAAGAAAAGCCTGGAGGCTGTGCACACAGTCATTTTAGTCAATCTGGATATCCATCCTTGTTGCTGATATTGCAAAATAAATTGTAGTGCATGCAGCTACACAGATTTGATTGCCTGGTGGGATGTCTAAAACTAAAACACCATGGAGGTACACTGCTTGATAGAGACAGAAATTCTGATTGCTAGCACCCCTCAAGGGTGCCCAGCCTGAATGTTCCATAAGGTATACACAGTTCACAAAGCCAGTCAGGCATCCTGAAGTATGCTTTGAACTGACATTCCCAGTAGGGTCCACCACACAATCAAATTCATGTCTCCTCTGATGCAGAAGGGACAGTGAAGTTGTCAGAAAGATGTCAGTCGAGGAGGCTTCTGCTGCCACAGTGATTAACTCAGCTCCTTCTGCCCACATTTAACAGACCCCCAGGAAAAGCAGCTGTCAGGGTTCTTATTGCTCTTGCACGGGAACACGTTTCTGAAACACTTTCTCCTGTAGACCCACTGCAAGTCAGGGGTTCATATATGTTCCACTGCTGTGGGGTATACATAGTGCATGCTTCCAGAAATGTGCATGAAGCCTGTTTCTGGGATGAGAAAAAGCACAGCAGTGCACTACCTGTAGCATGTACATGTGGCAAGGTAACAGTGAGGAATAAATCGATCTAGCTCATTTTTTCTAGGAAAATACCATGTAAAAATGCAGGAAGGTGTTTACTGGATATGGAGAATACAGGTTCAAGACCTGTACCGCAGCTAAGAGATAATAAGCCGCTATGACTTTATCAGGTTTGGAGACGTGCATGTTCCCTTAGGCTTGCACAACCAAGGTTTCATGCCAGGCTCTGCTGCAGGTGACTTTTTCTGAGCAAGATTCTGACAGAGTGACACAGCTCCCTCCAGCACTGCATTGAAGCTAAGAAATTCACATCTGAGTGCTCAGTCTCACAAGCTTTATGTTATTATAAGACAGCATTTTCCTACACAATCTGAATTGAGAGTGAACACAAATTGTCCCAGAATTTAAATCCCTTACTTTATTTTGTGGATGGTTCTACTTATTCTCTTCCCTTTTTTTTCCTAGCTATAATGACATTTTGCAGATCTTTTCAAAATCAGCATTTTACTTTTCTTGTCAGGAGGGATGAGGGTGAAGCACTAAGATAAATGATTGGAACTCTGCCATCCAGGTGGACTGTCAGCATGTTAAAAAGCAGACTGAAACTGGAAAGGAACCAAGTGAAAATTTATGCTCTGTTGGGTGCTTCTCATTAAGAAACATTTGCTCATGAATCTTACATTTTCAGTCTGGATTTCACAGAGTGATAAGAGCATGACATCATAGAATTTTCCAAATTGGGACGGTCAGATCTGGAAAAAAACAACTTTACAAAGAATAAAGGTTTTAAATTTTGTGGGTTGTTTTGGGGTTTTCTCACTCTCTGTTTTATTTTAAAAGAAATAAGTAGCCTTTCCGCCAGTTGCACTTCTCGTCTTTTGATAAGACTCAAGCCATGAGCAATGTGACACTGTGTAATGAGTCCCACTGACTGCAAAAGGACTACATCTCTTATGTGTTTCCCTCACTGGGTTTTGGTCTCTAATTCTGGGTTTTTCAAGAGATTTTTCACTTTGAGAGACTTTGGAATTCCCATATGAATAAATCATAAATACGTGCTTATAAGAAAGTGCCACCCACTGGCCTTACAAAAATGAAGCCTCCTGCTAGTTCTATAAAGAGTTCTATAAAGAGTTATTATAAAATAAACAGATTTATTTTGAAAAATAAACCTCAGGGTATTTTGAGCATAAGTCTCCCCAACTGTAAGTGACCTAACTCTTCCCTGATCTGAAGAGGACCTTTAGATCACTGTCTGGAAGCAAGGGATCCATATCGCTTGCAAAGAACTGACCTGTGCCACAGTTTGCCAGTTAGTAGCATCATCCTCACTTGGATGGATTCCTTGATTCCATCTCCTCTGAACAACATAGATCACAGGCTCAATGGAAATATTGAATTTTGAAGACCACTTCACCTCCAGGTCTCCAGACTGATGTTCTATGAATTTTAATTCTTTCCGGGGTTTCAGTGGAACACCTGCAGTAGGAACATGCAGACAAAAATACATGACTAATTTACAAGCTGCAATTAGGCCATTTGTAGATGAAGCTGTACAGAAAAAAATAATTAAAAAAAAAGACTCTTGGTGAGAGAGAAGGCAAAAAGGGGAGAATGATAAGCATGGAAGTTTCAAAAATGTTCAAAGCTAACCTATATCTGCTAATTTTAAAACTTATTTTAAAAACAATTTCAAAATGGTTTATTTCATTAAAAAACTCTAGGATCTGAAAGTTGTAAGCTAAAACTTACCTTACAGAAAAAACTTACCAAATAAGTTTTGATAACCTGGAGAAAAATCCATTTGATCCCCAACAGATCAGCTACACCTGCTATTCAGTTTTTCGCCGAATGTATCCCTAAACACATCTAATGACACAATTTCCACAGAAGCACAGAGTAATCTGTCCCACTACTCCTCTGTCCTTACTACAAGAAAGCTTTCTCACTACCTTGGTTAGTCTCCTCAGCTGCATCTTAAATTCAATATTGGTCCAAGATGTTCACCATGGGCAAAAGATTCTTTCTTTTATCTACAGAGAAGCTTTTTATGAACCACAAGACTAATATCATGCTTCTGAATGTTTTCTTCTTCAGTCTAATAACCACACTGCATTTCATTTCCCTTTTAAATCTGTGCTTCTAGACCTCTATTCACTCTTGCAGTTGTCTCTGGAGACTCTTTAGTTGGCCAACACCCTTCCCCAGAGTCAGGATTAAAACTGGATGCAGACTGTGTCTAAGTTCTTAACAGTGTAGACTAGTGAAGTGTGATTATTTCACACATTTTGCATTAGCCTGACATACTTCAAAAGCTGTTTGCTTCTCCTTGGCAGCATGATCTTATTGGCTTACATGCAGCTGTATTGCATAATGTGTCACTCTCCACTCGCCCTAACGATCTAGGAAATGTAATTCCAAGACATCTTGGAATAGACATGTTTTATCTAATGTATATTGTAAAATTTTGCACTTCAGAGACATCTTTCTAAAATATTATTATAATTTCTCATTACACAGTGACATCAATGTATGGTTATTTCAGTTGTTTATGCTGCCAGTAATAGCACCTTTTTGAAAGCATCTGCAGTAGCTTGAAGGAAAAAAACAACTCTTCAAATCTGGCATCTTTTGATTAAATCAACAAATCCAAGTGTTAGATACATTTCCCTAGACGGACTTTAGGAACACATATATTTGAGTGTGCAGCATTTTGTCACTTCAGGATATGTCACAAATAAGATTTCTATGTTGACATACAAATGTTCTTTACAAGTTATCATATGCACTATATTTAATTTTGCTGTTTCCATGGGTGTTCACATAAGTCCAGCTGTATGTATTGGTTAAATAAATTGTTTCCTTCTCTGCCACAGATGACTGGGCATCAAAATTTCCTCAGAGAAACAAACCGCCTTTTTTATTTTAAGAGGTCTTCTCATAAATCTGAGTACACAAGTAGCTGCAAGTAAATGAAAAGTGACCTTGTAGATCTTGAAGAAACCTAAAATCAACTTGAAGAAAATCCAGTACCTGAATCTGGTTATCACAGCAGTTTAGAACATGGATATCCTTCAACAGCCTGCAGTCTTAAGTCTAATATAACAAACATCACTGAACATGTCAGTTTAGATTTCAACATTTGAAAATCCTTCTTTAATTATGATATACAATAATCTTACAATTTGCATGTTAAGAAAACTTCCATCTGCTTTGCATTAGGGGCAGTTGGATTCACTTGATTGCAAGTATCTCAGCCTCTCTGGTGTTACGTAATTGTGAGCAGATGGAGCGCGGCAGTGCAAACAACGAGAGCACAGCACCAAGTGCATTTTAAAATACTTTTGTAGAACCAGCACCATCAATTTAATATCCAGATGTGAAGATTCAATTACTCTTCAATGTGCTTTTTATTATGTAAATGGTCAGACCTTTCTTCATGCTGGAACAAATTAGTCCTCTGAAGTCTGCAGTGTTTAACCAAAGAATTCAAATCACTGATTGCTGTATATGTGCAATAGCAGAGTCCAGGAAAAATGTTTCTAAAGGTGTCTTTCCAACAGTACATACCTCTCTGTGCCATGAAAAGTAAGTGCAAAATGGTCCATCACAAAAATCTGTGTCTTAAATGTCGGTTCTCTAAAAATTTAAAGAATTCCTATGGACGGTGTTGGGACGGTAAAAGGCATGTGGCATCAATACAATTGTAAACACAGTTGTCCAGCGACTCAGAGATGGACACTTCTAGAACTGTACACTATGATTTTAATGCAAAACTATTTTTCTTTAAGCATGAAAAGAGTCACACTGTGGTTGACCATCTGGCCCCAGCTATGCTATTATGATATTGCCATACTATCACACATTTTCAATGTCATAATCTTCTCTTCACAATTTACTTTTTCTACACTTGTTCTGCTATATGGACTGATCCCCTATACATTTCAGAGAAAACTAGTTAGGCTGGGTTAGACAGCATGAAGTAGTGCATCATCACATCTGAGGGACCTCTAACTTCTGAAACAGGAAAAATGTGATGGGTAACTTTTCCAGCTGCCACCAGTTCAGTGTGGGAAAAGATGTATGTCCTTGTCCTTCACTGAGGATGCATATGCACACATTAGACAAAGTGAACCTGGTCACACATTCTTCATTCCTTCCTTTTCCTTCCCTTTTCTTCTGCATTTTTAAACTGTTTATTTCTAAGCAGATCTACTGCCCCGTATCTATCTCTAAAGTACCAAATCTACTTTAGAGCATTCCTGTTATTTATAACATCATTATGTCCATATAAAAAAAAAAATTAGGTAGGAAAGGGAGAAGGGACACTTTCAGAAGTCCTTCACTTGTTGAGATGGCATAAAGAAGGTGGATGAGGCTGATGACAGAAGAGTATGAGACAACATTTGATATCTTCAGTTAAGGGACATAAATATGTGAGGACTATGTAACCAGTTAGTAATACTCCCAACAGAGATGAAAAAATACATTGATAATGGACTTGGTATGTTAATCTAACAACATCTGTAATATATGCCTTTGGTGACAGTGTACTCACATTAATATTCTTTTAGGATTGGGCTTTAGCACTCGATATTAGAGGGCAAATTCAGTTTGTTAATCCAGCAAATCAGATGGGAATTTTATATCTACTGTTGTGAAAAATCTCCAGAGCTTGATCAACAGTAAAACTATAGGAACTTCTGTAGACTCTTAGATTCAATCTGAGTTCATTTTCAAGCTGTGAATGCTGTCAAAATGATAAGAATAAGTACTAAACTTATTCACTAGATCTTAGTCATGCTTGCAGAGTTTGTTCTTCCTTAGTGACAGGAAGGTCATTTGCCCCTGGAGGAAAAGAATAGCAAGCCTGCTCTGCTTCTATTTGTCTTTTGTTGCAGAAAGGCAGGTTGAAGAGGCTAATTAGCCGAATTCATCAACTGAGAAGGTAGAAGGGTATTGAGCTTGCCCTTCCTCTGCAAGACATATATACTCTTACAAGTAAGCACCTCCTGCAGATCAGTGATAAGATGATAGGGAGGGTTAGTTCTGCTCCTATATAATCAGGCTGAACAGTAGTAGACCTTTCAGTGTGCAGTTACAGAATGTATCATATCCTGTCATATTCTATGTCAGCTCCAGAAACACGTAATCTTGTTTTATTTGCTTGTTTTGTTTTTACCCTTTCCAGTTGATACATTTACTGTGGCATGGAGCTTGATCATGTAAATAATGTTATATTCAACATGAATGCCTGTTTATTGCTCTGGTCATTTGTCTCAATAAGACAAAAGAAATAAATAGGTGATCCATTTTAATAACTTTCATTTTTAAAGGTGCTGTGTATTGGAGTGTACTAATTCCTTTTATTTTTAAAGTGCCTACTCTAAAGTATCTCAGAAACAAAAGAATTTCCCTTCTGCACTGGCAATCTGGATCACAGTGTTGCCTGCAGTTCAAAGTACTTTGAGCACTACTTTCATAAGTTTTATGCTTACTCAACTGTATGACTTCTAGAGCAAATTTTCTCCATTTATGTCAGTAAGACAGTGCTTCCTGATGGCCCACCTTGATGGCCCACTCAAAGGCAGGGTTCAAAAATCAAAGCACATTGTTTCTGACACACATTCTCATCACTAGGGACACCGAAAAAGATTCATTAACATTTCAGTTAAAACAATGAACTTAAAAAAAAAAATCACCATCTTCTTCACATATTTTATCATATTACCATCCACAGATGGAAATAAGCATGAATTCAGATCTAAACCTGGAGCTTAGTTCAGAGTTCTGATATTAGGGTCCAACACAGAGTCCATGATATCTTATTAATAACTGAGTAATATTTATTTTTTATTACTGATATAAGGAGAATGGATTTCTAACAAAACATACTTACTGTGTGGACTAAGAACATGCAGTTCACAATTTTTCTGCGTTAAGTGCACATTTTTCAAGTATTTCCATGTATAAAGCTTTTTTAAATTCCAATAAATTAAAATCTGGAATTTGTCTAACCAAATAATTTCCTAGTTTGTATGTGCTTGTTGAAGGATGTCAAAGAAAAGTTTCTTTAACAAGAATCAAATCAATTAAAAATTTCCAAATAAGACTGCCTGAAATTTAAATAATAAGTATATATATATACACACACACACACACACACACACACACACACACACATATATATGTGATATTAAAATCTTTCACTATTTTGTTCTTAGGTCGTTAAGAACATCAATGCTAAAAATACTGTGTTGATGTGTTCTTTTACGAGATTATTTCACACTTCCTACATGGTAATCCCACCTGCTTGGCTTATAGACATAAATGTTATTTGTGATTAATAGGATCCGAACTATTTATTGTTAAATATTTTCCTGCTGCGTTATCTCTCATCTGCATCAAATTAGGTAAGATTTCACCTAAATTGGCAAACTTTATTCTGCTTGAGATGATTCATAATAGCCACATGCTTACATTCCACAGATTTCCAGACACAGCTTTCACAAGGGAAAAAAAATCAGAAATTTAACCAGCACTTTTCTCTGGCTTTTCATCCTTTCACTGTGCAGCCACATCTCTACAGGCACCTCTCATTTTATTTCCCATTCATACAAACTCCCAGGAAATAAAAGTCCTGGTTTTCTAGAAGACTTTGTTACAGCCTGAAGTTATTAGCCCAGTATGAGTACACATTAATAACCTCTACCTTTGTACAGATTCTTTGGAACTTGGCACGTATGACCGCATCCATTGGAACAGCATTTCTTCACTCCAGAACATTCACTATCAGCTTCACAGCTTTCAACACAGGCAGCTGCAAAACCACTGGCCTTCTCAGGTGCTGGGCAGTCCCCTTGCTTCACAGACAGGATGTACTTAAGGAATTCACAGCTAGTTAGGCATTCATAATTCTTCTTGGGGAAAAGAGGCTAAAAGGAAAACAAAAGAAGTGTATAATGTTTTCAACTGGAACAACCGAAAAAAAACCCAAACCCAAAATGTTGTAAGTTTTCCAAGATCTCCTAGAGGAATATTCAGATTTTTAGCTTTTGCAATACTATCCCTGAAGATTTATACATTTAAGCCACTTCTAAAAAAGCATTCCAAGTACTGAATGATGAATTCTCTCAAGTAAATTCACCATATTTAATCGAATAATGTTGTTTATATCTGCCAGCTTTCCCTTGTTTTCCTCACATTGGCTGGCTACAAAGTTGCTCAATGACAGATCAAAAACATTCCCAAAACAAAGGGGAAGCAATGGTCAGACAGTCTGCTTTTTTTTTTGACTACTCCACATTCCTCCCTCTGTATTTTATAACACTTTCACCACAATATCTGATGTAATGCCACTCTAGATAAACAGGGGAAATCTTGTTTCATTATACTGTTTGAACTAAGTTGGCTAAGAGAAGATTTTGCAGCATCTTTATGTTCTTGCCAGCATACCAGTAATTGTATAACTCTTCATGGAATTAGAACTAAATTTCTTATAAAATGATCAGCAGAAAATACAAATTAAAATAAGCCTTAAACATATTTATTAAAGATCAAAGTAAATGCTACTTCTTCGAGAAACCTAGCCCTGGATATATTAGAAGTTGCTTCAATGCATAGACATTATGTAATGTGTACTATTCAGAGGTTTGCAAGGCCCACTTAAAACTGTACGAAAAATAGCATTTAGAATCCTGGGGAGAATATTGTGTGAGACACGGAGATTCTATCTCCTCTTTGTTTAGTTCGATGCAAAAGTATCTGAAGCAATTCCTTCAAAGTGATTGGTGGAACTGTAATGGGCAACTCTTGTAAATGGAGTTGTCTGTAGCTGGCTTTTCTATCCTAGAGCAACCAAAAACCTTCCACCTTGACAGCTCTGATTTTAAGTTCCTAAGCCAACACAGGAGATATAAACCACTCTCTGTCCAACTATTCACGTAATTTCTGAAACTTCTTTCCATATTCAAATGGTTTCCTTTCTTTTCTTCACTGTTCTCATATTTCAGGCAAAATGAGAAAGACCTGGCTATTATGGAGACCCAGGTGTTTCACAGACTATGTGTCAGTTTATTCCCCAAAGTCACTGTTGTCCAAGAATGTGCCACTACATTATCTCTCCCATATTTTCCTAGCATCTTTGAATTGGGCTTTTAAAGATGCATTTGGGTGTTACAGGCTTAATCAGCCTAAAGGCTGCAAAAACAAGCACTCCCTATGTCTCCTACTGACTCCACTGATTGTAGGACATGCACTCCTGCTGTTGCCCCCATTGGAATGCACCTGATTCCATGGTTAGCCAGTTAAAAAGCTAAAACAGTAGGTAACTGAATTTATGGGGGAAAGAAAAGGAGTCAGATAAACTGTATACTTTTCTTCACACATAAGGTTCCCTTTAACATTCAGTAGTACACTCATTAGGTAGGTAAGAAGTAATATACCAAGCAGGGATCTTGAGAAACACAAAGCTAAATTGTTGCTTCGAGATTTTTTACAAAATACAGAAAGATTGAAAAGACTCTTCCAGGAAAACATCCTCGTTTACCTCAATCAATGTCTATGGAGTATACCTGAGTCTGAAAGGAAAGTGGTCCCGGTTTTAGTGTGTACAAAGCTAATTTCAAATTCTAAAACATGACAAATTTGCAGCTACTTAATTAAAAATGTTATAGCTCCCTAAGGCATAATACGTCCTCAAGGCTTCTCCTCCTCACCCTATTTCACAGCTCATTTTTCAGTTAGCTGCTAAATGTGCTGCTCTTCATTATTGGCCTTTGAAGTTCTAAATTTAGCTTTAACCACAAAACACTAATCAAAGAAGGATGCTCACTGTTTTTAACTACAATGGAACAGTGTTCTACAAATGTTTTCCTTTTAAACCAATTTTATACATATTTTCACCCAGATCTGGAAACGTACAGCCTGAGTGAGGATTGATATACAAGAACAACATAAATTAGATCCACTAAAACTATTTTATTACACTCCCCTAGAGTTTTGTGTGTGAGGAAGTAGCGCATAAGCTGGGTTAAAAAACTCTTACAAGGCTTGGTTTTCATAAGAAACTTTTATGTTGTCTTCTGATGTAACTACACAGATCAGTAATGTAATCCCTACTTACACACTGTTGTATCTAATTTCTTTTTCGTTGAAATTACAGCTTTTCCTAATCAGCTTCATGATGCTTAAAATCATTTAAGCATAATACATGCTCTTATACCAAAAAGAGTGTCCACA
>JAOXXN010000001.1:20372102-20384964 GCA_026770055.1 Myrmophylax atrothorax | reverse complement strand
ATACATGCTCTTATACCCACAAAAGAGTGTCCACAGTAAAGAGAGAGAGGATTTAATTTAGTGTATCAGTGAGATCAGTACATTAACTAAGACAATTTCTATTTTGTAAAGGAAAAGATTAAAACCTTCATAATCATTCACTTTAATAGACTTCAATAAATTTTTATGTTTATATTGATTCAGTTATAATGAACCAACTTTCTATTGAGATGATAATTCCATTCTGAACTAAAAAACACTTAGGAAATGTAACAGCTGACTTCCATCAAATCAATGGAGCCATGTTTCAAATCCAAAAAAAACCATCTCCTTTGTTCTAGTTCAACTGATTCATGTTTGCTTATTCACAGATTATTCTGACACATGATTCAAAAACAGTTTTCAAAACATTTGTTCCTGAATAACTAC
This sequence comes from Myrmophylax atrothorax, assembly GCA_026770055.1. NCBI lineage: Eukaryota > Metazoa > Chordata > Aves > Passeriformes > Thamnophilidae > Myrmophylax > Myrmophylax atrothorax. Next base: position 20,384,556 of record JAOXXN010000001.1, on the reverse strand, counting down.
GCATTTTGATATTAGTCTTCTGAACTTGGAGTCCACAATCCAGTTACTCACAGAGAACTATTCTTTTAAAAATCGGATTGACTTCCACATACAGGAAAGCCATCCATTCTAGCTACCCTGCACAAAGATTTTTCACACAATGACATTTTATCTTTTAAACAAAGATTGTCTTTCTTACACATGGCCAGAAAAGACAGAAGGGCGAGTTGTAGAAATAGCATCTTATGGGAGGGATTTAACAGCATCTTCTGAGAGATGATATGTTAGTGTGACAGGAACAAGTCATAAAACTGCAAGTTAAGAGAAATCGTTTCGTTAGGGAAAATGAGTTTCATTTTTCAACTCAAAATGAATATGGCTACATTGTTATATGTGTATCCTTTCAAATGAAGGGGATTGCTGTAAAATCCCATGGTTTTCAGCTGCCTCCTTGAAGCTGATAATTTAAATTACAGAGACTGCTAGAACAAAGTGAGAAAGCATGCCCTTGGGCTGACGTACCTCACAGAAGCTTTGGCAATGGTTTTTCTTCAGGTCCCAGGACTCTTTGCAGGGCTCCAGGCACTAGGAAAAATCAGGAGGCAGAGAAGTGTCAGGAAGAGAATGAAATAAACAACCACAAATCACCCCATTTCTTCTCTTGTTTGTTTGGCCTACAGGAAGTTAATAATCCACTTCTCCTGGGGAAAAGATTGTGTCATTGAATCATGGTGTCAGAGCAAGGTCATGACAAATCATGGATAGAATACAAGAAATATTTTCAGTATTTCTTACAGTGCAAGGCAATTGACTCACTCATTTATTATGCCATCCTATTTTCCAACTTATTGAATCTAGGTCTTAATACCATTTAACACCATGTCACTGGATCACAGAGACAATGTCAAAAGCACTACTCTAAACTACAGAAAGTTAAATCTCCTCTGCAATCAGCCTAAAGATTGGACAGGCACATTGTCTACCCAAGTGAGAAACTATTTCATCAAGCTATGGAATAAACTCAGCAGAGGTTTAAATACTATTTCTGTATAAATAGACAATGTTCACTGGTCTGTTAGCAAAACCATTTTATTTCAAGCACCATATTACCATTACTTCACCTTTAACCCCTACTGCAATGGTTATACAGAGAGATGAGATTCAAACGCTGCAAACCAGAGCCAAGCTTCACAGCACAGCAAAAAGAAAAATTCCACTATTAAGAGCATTTACTTCAGCTGAAACATAAATTCAGGTTCACACCCAGAAACCTTTTTTCTGTCTTTGTTAGACATAAGATACTGGAAAATGCTCGGCATTATTGGCAGTTAGTAACACCTACACCTTCTGGCAACAGTGAAAAGATACTTATTGTAAGAAAGGCCTTTGACATGCAAGGCAGTATTTATATAATTTCCCTTCTATATAGTATTAGATTAGATTTATGCAAAAATCAAGCATGAATGCATATAGGCAGCATCTTGACTGGACAGCTGTACATTAATGTACTAAAACCAACAGTGTTTTAAAAATTAAGCATTTTTCCTACTAGCAACAAAGACTAAAAGTATAATAAAACCATTAGTTACAGACATTACATATTTTAGGAATGAAAAATACCAATTAAGCATTTTCTTTAAATATACTTTGGTATTTTAAACTCAATTTCTAGCTCTTCAAAATTCACAATGTGTTGTATACAGAGTAATTAGAAGGATACATTATAAAATGTCACTGAAGTCAGTAAGTTTAATTAATTACAGAGTGTTTTTCCTCCTGTGGCACAGTTACTGCACATTTGAGCCCAATTCCTCTGTCATGTCATTTTATAACTCCCCTGGTTTGACGGATTTAATACAAAAATTACTGAGGTATAAGTGGTGTAAAGACAAAACAGAAGACATTTTGACTATTCTGCGACTTTGTCAGTAATTGTCAAGACTGTCTCAGGATTTCCATGTTGTTACCTTCTCTGAATTGCTGTTTCACTGTTGTGCAGCCACAGAAAGTGTATCTAAACCAGCATATCCACAATCTTGAGCTGACAACTAAGACCAAGCTCATGTTGACTGGACCACCTTCCTTGCAGGCTGTAGAGCAAAGCAGCTGGCACTCCTGGAAGGAAATATCAAGATCCTGCATGCTTCAGAGGGTTTGTTCAATGTGTTTGTCCCAGGATGTCTTTATGTGCAATGTAAGTCAGCACCAGCACCTGATGTGTTCTGGCTGTTGCTCTGTTTCAATAAGCACACAGAGCAGCCCAGGCTACTTTCAGCTGGGCCCCAGCATCTCCTACCTCAGGGCAGGCAGAGACAATGGACATCTCAACTTGGACACTTCAAAGGAGAAAATGAACCAGGGATGAACAGTACCCTGCAATTCAACTGCTCTCATAATATGTCAAGAAAAGCAGATGTAGCCAGTCGTAAGGCCTCCATAGGCTCTTACAGGCTCTGATTAGGGTACACACTCTTACGTATACATGAAGAAAAAAATCTCCCCACTCCTGCTGTACCAGGAGTCCTCAGAGCACTGGGCTAGCCTAGCACCATGGGCAACTGCAGGAGCCCACTGCACAGCTTTAGTACCATCCTGTCAGTTAAGAATAACTGGTAGCAGCACACAGACACATTGCCAGTAACTTTGCAGAAGAGTCTGGAACTGTCTTGCTAAAAAGGTAGTTATTAACTGTGCAATGAAAAAGATGGTAACACCTCACAAACACTGAGGTTTGTGCATTTATCCTCTTAGCTGTCTTATTATGAGGTTACCCTGAAGTGGGTAGCTGGGAACACTGAAAGCTTGGATCCAGGTATCACCTGAGTCCTTGACTTAAACTGTAAATCAGTTGAGATCTTGAGGTAACTCCCACTATCTGGTGAGCTATATCCTCTGAATGGCAATAATCTTAGGTAGAGAGGTACCTTTTCTTCCCCAAGAAGGGCTATTATGTACATAAATTTGTCTTTTTTTCCAGTCAGCTTTCCAATAAACTCTCCATCCTCATAAATATAGCCTGACTGGTTCTGTTAAACTTTCTTGTCCCATTTACATGTGCCACTCTGAGCTGTATCTTTGATCTGCAAGGCTTGTGTTGGGTTTTTTCTTATCTCTGGCATGTTTTGCTATGCATGTGCATCAAGATGAGCCTACAGAAGAACATATATTCTGTAGTGCTCTGCTCAGTCCTGTAGTAAGACATTTATCACTTCACTATGGACTTCCCCCATTTTTAGTCCATCTAGTCCAAAGCTGAAAATTGTCTCAAGAAAAAGCAAAACTGGGCCTTGCAGCTGAAGGTTTTGTGACAGGTATTGTTCTGTGGATAATAAAAATTAAAATCAAGAAAATGTGAGTCAGAACTAGTGACAATAACATCTATTTTCTTAAATCCAAGTCTTCAGAGACTAAATCACACGTCTTGAAGTTTCCATTTCTAAAAATTTTAATACAACTGACCCAAAGTTTCCCCAGACCAACAGAACTTATTCTACTTCTGTTTAGCTTAGCCTTGATGTCTGAGAGGAAATCATACAGTATTTCTCACCAATAAAAACAGTTTCAACAAATCTAAAACACTCATGAGAAAACTATTCCCACCCAGCAGGGAAACATATTCAGGTTTTCTGGATTAGTGTAGTAAATGTGTGTGCCTTTTAAAGGATACTTAAATACTCTATCCAGGCTAAGAAAGAATCTAGACAAAGCAGCAGTTGGTTTGGGCTCTACTTTGTGTAAGAAACACTACCTTGCAGACACAGCCACCTGCCTCCAGAAGCCAGGCTTACGTATGAAAATGGCAGACCACCCGCAGGCAGCAGGGCAGTGGCACAGGAAGCATCTCAGCAGTCCATTTGGCAGACGCCACTGGTCCCTTGGAGGCACCACTGACTCCTGCCCTGCCACCACCATACAGGCTCTGTACTGCTGGGCTGGGACGGGACGTGAAACACAGGGCTGAAACAGTCATTACAGTGGCACTCCTAAGAGGATGAGATTTCAGGTTTTATTTTTTGTTCAATCTTTTTTAAAAAATTTGCGGTTAAGACCCATGTTAGAGAAGTCTTTCCTGTTCTATTTTTTTAATCTATAAATAAAGCAGCTAGAAGATTAGCATATGATGCATTCCATTTACATTAGTTAGTAAAGGGATCTTCAAAGTAGCTCACTAACACTTTTGCTTAGGAAAGGATGCCTTTGACCTGAATGGGAGAGAATTACACCAACACAGCATTTTTCAAAGTCTAATGAACTGCAAAACTTCATTTAAGTATTGAAATGCATATTTATTCAAAAACTGTGTATTTATTAAAATATTATAAAGTTAAATAGCTGCATATGACATATTTATAGCTATTTAAACAGAAAAAATATTTCAGAGTAGAAGAGTCTATCTACAGTATTTTTGTCTAAAAAGGCTTTTTTCTTCAGCAGAGTGGAAACTAAGTCATATGCAAACTGTTGTAAAAACAATTAAATTTAGGTATTATAGCTGGAATGTAATTACTCTTTTCATTATCATTCACCATATACACTGCTCCCAACAGCAAGGTCAGAAATGAATGGCTTATGTTGACAACATATATTCAAGTGTTTTGCTGTCCTAAGGAACTTAATTAAATGGATCTTAGATAGCTGGGGAAAAAAAAGGGAACAAACACCTTTCAGTGTACAGTCTCCTAATACCCTACCATGTCATGAGGACAAGTACCTGAAAAAATGCATGTGCTCACTATCAGGCACTAAGTAGAGAACATTCTTAGAGTCAGGCATTTAATCAAAGTCAAAGGAGAATATTGTGTTCATTAGTCTTAGAAAGCATCATATTGTGATGGGTACGCTTACACAGACAGCTGCACTCAAACAATGAGAAAAGTGATTTTGAATCTATACATCTCAGCACAGTGCCAGTAAACACAACATAAAACAGAAAAATGAAGCAAGAGAGAAACAGTTATTTAGAGATTTTTTTTTTTCAAATCTTCATCTGCTGTTTATAAATAGGAACAGAAATTGTTACTTTCTGTTTCTCAAATGTAGGACTGTGAGATGTCTGAAGAACGCAATGTTTTGATTTCGGAACAGTAAGTGCAGAGTTACATATCTACCCAGTTCAAGCCAATCAACAGCATGCTAGCTTGGCAAAAAATATTAAGTATGAGAAATATCACATCACAGAACACAGTATCTCTTTAACAGTTAAACTACTATTTTTCTTCTTTACTGTAAGAGTCATGAGATGCAGGATGTGTTTACTGAAACTATTTCTCATGATAAAACTAAGGAGATGCACCAAGAAGATTATAATAAAAAAACCCTGCCACATCAATTAAACAAAAATCTCCCATTAGTTCTACATTATATCTTTCCAAAAGATCCATACACGCAAAAAACTCCAATCCTCAAATATTCTCTTCCTAGAAGATATATCTCATTTATTAATTTCAAAAAGAAATATCCAGAATTACATCTCTGTTAAAACCAAAAACCAAATTAGATTCTCTAATTTGACACAGGATTCTGACTTGGTACTTCTACATCTAGGAGGACATGGTGTCATTCTAAAAGCTATACCTATAAGGAAATACCTTAATGTAACACGAGAATATTAATTACGCATAGAAGTAGGTAAGAATCACAACTCTCCAACAATTTGCAGTGAAATATTAGAAAAGCGTCCTGGGATGAGACCAGTGAATCTATTTGAAGGACTCTGGCTGCTCATTTCAGGAATATATATAATTTTCGTCAATTTATTTTATAAAAGTCTATTTATACATTTCTCTCCCAACTTTCTACTGAGAAACAGAAAGTTTGTGGTAATGTAGGTCCCCCTAAACTTTGAGATCAGTATTTTCCTTCTGTAGATTCAAGGCAACTGACTTGAATTACTCATATTAAAATGTTTGGTTCTGAAATTGAAGTTAGACAAACTCTTAAAGAGCCCTGTTCTACTTATTGAATCTCCAGTTTAAATCTTTGCCCCACTAAGGTATGGGCTGTCTACTCAATCAGAATGCACAGGTGTGACTATGTTACAAAATGAAAAGCTCAGGTAAACAGAATCTATACGCAGGGAGAATTTCAGGCACTTAAGATTAAAGAATCCTACACAGGCAGGTGAGTGAATCTCCTTTCCACCCTGGTTCATTCTTGATGCTCTCCAAAATCCATGCTCGATAGTTTTACTGATTCCAAGGCTTTATCTGTGCACTTCTCCGTGTAAATGTCTCACAGTATCACAGTATCACACTCAAGCTTGTGGGCACCTTTCCTATTGATCAAGTGCCGAAGATGAGGCACTGCAGCACTTCAGGTATGAGAAATTTCCAGTGCTCACACACTCGATCAGGTCACCCACTGTGCACATCTATCTTGTTTAAAACAAACCATTAGAGGTAGAGCTGACCTAATGAATCAGTCAGTTACTCAGGTAAAAAAAAAATCCAAGAACCCAAAGAGAGGGGTTCAACCACAGAATCAGTAGCTGTCATATTAGCTTACAGGTAGATAAGTGCTATTCAAGAAGCATTTTGTGAGACCCATTTTACACTGAGTCAGTCTCTTGTTTCTCTGACTCTTTTCCCTCTCCTCCCTCATTAGCAGATTGAATCATCAGAACACTAAGCATCAACTTTCTAGAACTCAGTGTGACATTTCAGCTCTGTGCTGGTTTAGTCTGGGATACAGTTAACTTTATTCAGAGTAGCTAGAATGGGCTATGCTTTGGATTTGTGCTGGAAACAGTGCTGATAACAGGGATATTTTTGTTACTGCTGAGCAGGGATTACATAGAGCACCAAGGTCTTTTCTGCTCCTCACCCCACCAGCGAGCAGGCTGGAGGTACATAAGGAGCTGGGAGGGGACACAGCTGGGACAGCTGATCCCAGTTGAGCAAAGGGATATCCCACACCATATGGTGACATGCTCAGCATATAAAGATAGGGGAAAAAGAAGTAAGGGGAAGACATTCAGAGTGATAGCATTTGTTTTCACAAGCCACTGCTACGCATGAGAGCCTGGCTTTCCTGGAGGTGGCTGAACACCTCCCTGCCCATGGGAAGCAGTGAATGAATTCCTTGTTTTGCTTTGCTCACGTGCACAACTTTTGCTTTATCTATTAAATTGCCTTTATCTGAAACCGCAGGGTTTCTCACTTTTACTCTTCTGATTCTCTCCCCCACCCCACCAAGGGGCAATTGAGCGAGCAGCTTGTGGGGGCTTAGTTGTCATCTGGGTTTAAACCACAATCAGCTCCTAAAATTCAGTTACATGTAACATAGACTGGGAAAGTTTTACGTATCTTTAAAACTTTTGAAGTTTTTAGAAGTCTAATAGGAACAACTGTGAAACATATTCTTTTATGTAAAATAGCACTTTCCTGTGGCTACCTGGAGTTACTCCTCTGTTCATGTTAAAGAGGTTCTCATGAGAATTACACTAGTAATATATTTCCCTTTTAACTGAATAAACAAAAGGGTTAAATGACAGAGAAAGGTTCCCTGTCTGTGTTGCCTGTTTTCTCTCCTGTAGGTCAGTGAGCATCGTGATTTGGTGAAAAGGAGTGATTTTGTATTCGAGGATCAAGTCTTAATTAAATTAGTTACAGTTGGGGTTATTCTGTGACATTATCATGTACACTGGGAACCCAGCTGATACTGTCTGAAAGTACTGCTAATTGTAGAGCTGGTTTTGAATGAAAGCCAGGTCTTAGTTTTAAGTAGTTGAGAGTTTTTAGATTTCTTGAAATGTGTTTTTTGTTGTTCTATACTGATGACATCCTGACATGGACTGTGGTGGGGAGATGACAAGGAACAGATAACTAATATGGATATGTTATCATCTGCCAGAGCCAATTTATTCTAATGAATAAAAGTAGGTGTATATACATATAAAGAAAAAGAAAAATCGTTTAAATTTTAATCAACATTAAGACAGTGCAACCTTATGTTTTAGGACAGATGAATGCCTTTGTTGGAGGTGCAGTTACAGTTACCTTAAATATTCTGAATCCTCTTCAGCTGTAAGGTAAAACAGTGCAGCACAAAATTCCAGGGTCCAACAGGAGCAATTAGGAACTGATAGTGACAAGGAATAGTAGCCACATGGCCACATCACATTATATTATAACACGTCACCTACAGGGGTTGGGATTAATATGAGGCTAACACGCTAAGAGATTTTTCTGGTTAATTCACATAGGAACTCATCCAGAGCAATTTGCCATTAAAAGTGCCACGCATTATGCTGTATATTATGAGAATTCAGCATTTTGTATTGAAGTCTAACATCAGAAAGTAAGCAGTTCAGCACTGGTCTAACTCAATAGGAATGACAGTTTTATTTCCTGGAAGAATTTGGTATATCCTTTATGAAAGAATAACAAAACTGTGTAAGAGAGGCACAAAGCATATCACTATGTATGCAACTGACATTTATTTTTAATAATTCTTATTTAAGTAGGATGACGTATACAACCTGCAGGTGAAATATGGAACTTATGACACATCACTTGCTTTAGATAAGAAATACTTTCTAAAATTACATTTCCAAGCCAGCATTAAACAGTTTAACTTCTGGTTTCACATTCAAGCAGGGTGTTCTCAATAAATGGAAAGGACAGGACAATCCCCTACACAGCAGACCACTACAACTTTCACTTCACCAAGTCATGCAGAAAATACCTCGAGTATTTCCCAATTACAAATTCTGAAAAACACAGGGAAAAAAAGTGTTCCAGATCATATCCAGATAAGTAAGAGAAGGGCAACATACTGATATGTTTCTTTGAAGCTCTATTCTGCTACTTGAGCAGAGAGGTGGACAAACCCTTGATTACAGCTCTGCTTACTCAGCCTCTTACAAAGCTTTAGGAACACAGTGAAGTGAACTATAGCAGTTTTAGGTGCAACCATATTCTATCTCTTATCAGCACTTTGGAGAGTGGCCTGGTCAATCACATGGTTATTTCAGAGCAGAATGGAACATTTCTGAGAAATTTGACTGGGTGAAAGTTGAGCAGCATAGTTTGAACTGCTACAGCAAATAGCTGCATTCGATGTGTATTTATTTTACTTGGGTGTGGAGGGACTAAAAGCACACACTTGTTCAGGCATTACCACTCTCCATGGTTATGCAAACCTTAAGTCAAATTAAGACTTAAAGGAAATTTCTGGAAGAGCAACTGTTTGTAACCTAAAACATGCGCTTGAAGCACTTATTTTTCTTAATTGTCCAGCTCTTTTCAGTAGACAACATCAGGAGTGCCAGTATCACTATTCTAGTGTTAGCAATTTGAGTTACTGAATCTTTCACAGTGTATCAGTTAAGTTTGACAGACCTTTACATATACAGAGTAGCATTACAGGCTTTGTTCCTAAAATTATGGCACCAGAAAGACCAAGACCCTTGCCAAGATCTTCACGTCAAGTATCCTGAAAGTCCATGTAGCCTTTGCTGTTAATTCCCAAAATTAAACAGGAACTGAAAGGTACCAGAAAAGTTGTGCATATATCAAAGGTGAAAATCACTGAATGTGTTGAAAAAGAAACTGTGCTGACATAAAATACTTGGAAAGTAAATTACTATTAAAAAGAAAATAAAAAAGGACAGGAGAACTCATCACACCATAGCTGAAATGCAGCAGTTTCAAATATAATCTGTTTAGAATGAAAATAACTTTCAACACTGACAGCTTGGTATCTATCTGTATAGCTTAGTTGTCTGGCATGTCAAACTCTGCCAGCAGAAGTGTTTGTTTGAAAGGACAGAATAATCCTAGGACTCTTTTCATGTTTCTATTCTTTGTTACCAAGTCAAAATAATGGCCATCGATGTCAACATAAAATTGGCTCCCAAATACTAGTTCATTCCTGACCAGTTCTTGTCAAAATTTGTTTACAGGGTTTTGTACCAGCAGATGAAACTGGGACACGTACTTTCTTCTCTTTTCCTGCATCATAGCCTAAAGCTTAACACAGTCACCAAATAAACAACTGTGAGCTCTTACTTTGCCTGATTTTGAAACACGGAATTTAAACCTTCTACCGTCAAGATGAATTCCCTAAACATAGAGTATTTGATGGATCTTTCTCTCTTCTGTTAAAGCAGTTTCATCTTGTATAAACAACAAGTTTTTCTCTAAAGGAGAGCCTTAGAAGTCAACCTCTCCCCTTGAAGGTGCATGCCGGAGAAGCATTTCAGATCCTCCTGAAGTTCTTTAGAAATGCTTATAATAGGTACAAATATTTTGGCTCTTTCTCAGTGCAGTAGCTATTCCACCACCACTTCTTTGCTACAGAGATAATGCTCTTTTTCACTCTCCTCTTTTCACATCTTTGATTCCTCTACTAACCTATTGTGGTCTTAAAATTGTTGTTCTAATTATCCCTATTCAAATTGTTGTCTCAAAGATGATTTTCCCATTCTTCTGTTGCCATACTTTTAACATGCTGCATTAAGTGCAAATGAGTTCTCTTTTACTAAAACTCTTCCTAGCCCTTATTCTAAATCTCCACATTCTGAGTTTTCACCTGTGAAAATCTCAGGCACAGCATTGGTAAAATGCTACAAAGCAGCAAGTCAGGCCTGGAGTGCTAATGTGCACACAAGTTATATACTGTAGTAAAGTGCACAGATTATTTGAAATCAAATTAAGTGATACAGTTCAAAATGGTTAAGAAGCTCCCTGTAATAGATTTCTTTCTGATAGTGCTAATAGCTTTAATTGCTTACTGCCTTCCTGCTTCTTTCTGCGCTATTGCTTACATATGGAATTCTTTGGCAGTGTAGCTACCGTATTAATGAACAACGAAAAGAACTATACGAATTAAGCAAAATTAGTAGTTTTACTTCTCTGCCTGAACTTTCTTTTGTCAGGTTGAAGTCCTGTAGTGCAGTTTACCAATAAACTGATTTGTCATGTTTGCATCTGTTCTACCAGTCATGGATCGGACATGCTAACTTTGTCTTTCTGCTTTTAAAGCTTCTCCAAGATCGCGCCTGGAACTCAGATAGTAAGCAACATAGTAAGAACATTTCTGCCTGTATTTCTCTACTGTTTCTAAGCCACCATTCCCTACCACCCATTCCACGCGAATAGGGTCCAAAGAGGGTAATCTAATAAAAATAACAGGAATATTTACTGCTAAAATGGGTCTGCAAAACGTAACAGCTTTTCCCTTCCAGATATTAGCATTGCAGATGGGCTTTCACCATTTGTTTTCCAGCAGCAGTGAAAGTGATCAGCTCATGGATAACTTTACGGTTGCACTTGATGATCTTAAAGGTCTTTTCCAACTTAAATGATTCTATGATTCCATTAAAAAAAGCCCATCTTACGTACTAAAATGTCTCTCTCATAAACTGCCTTTTATTTTCTAACAGTTGACCATTTGCTTTTGTGATTACATAATACTTTTAAAGTAAAAGTGAGCATAAATATTTTGACATTTTATATATGTAGAGAATTTCCATTGAGAAAACATAATTCTTTTAATCTTAAACAGACAGGAGAAAGCCTCTTCAAGCTGGCACTTTCCCCCTTCCAATCTGTTACAAGGCAGCTTCAGAAAACCACACACAGTCTTGTTATAAACACCATCTTGCTGTGCAACTTAAAGTGTCTGTCAGAGCAGTGCTTCTCTCTCCAAGCAAAGTCAAATTTTTTGTTGCTGTTTTACAAATGAGTTAAACTAGTGAACTCTTCTGCTAACAGATGACTCGACTTATACATTACCCTGCAAATTCACACACACATTTCTGAATGAGAGAGCCGCAACTAAATGTTCTTTTTGCTTATATCCACCACAGTTCTATGGTTTTATAGACCACTAAACAATCAGAGACGACCAAAAAGAGGGGGGCCCTCTTTGTCTAAATCGTTACTTTGTTTCTCTCCCCTGGCTTTCTGTTTCCCTCCCAGCACTACCATCACCATCAGAAACGACATATTCCGCATTACTAAACAGCAAGAGCCATAGGGCTTTTCATTTCTAATTTCACGCCATAATAAAATGCAGTGGTTGTTTCACTGGGGGACCTGAAAAGCTTTCCTTTGTGAGGCTGCTCTGACGGTCAGGTTAAGTATCACACGCTGGCAGCAGGCATCTGTGCATGCCTCTTCGTGCAATTATGGCAAAGGGGGAGGAAAAAGAACAGGAAAATGAAAAGGAGGTTGTCTGGAAAAAAAAAATATTAATCTCCTACTCTGAAGCATACAATTCACATTCTATTGCTTGGTCTAAATAGTTTTAAATATATCTCTTGTCCACCTCATTGATAGACCAATCAACCTAATAATAGTAAGTCTAGAAAGTTTGCAGTGAATTCAGAATTATGCTTGTGGCTTTAATGGAAAATATATTGACCTGAAGTAGACTGATAATAGAAATTTGAGAGGAAGAGAAAAAAAGATTTAAAGGCAATAAATTTACATTTTTAAAATTTCACTGAATACATTCAAACCAAAACACC
>JAOXXN010000001.1:20355059-20369268 GCA_026770055.1 Myrmophylax atrothorax | reverse complement strand
GGCTGGAAGGGCACACCCATGTGGGGAGAGCCCTTCCCAAATCTTCGTTCGCGAAGTCTGGCCATACATACATACACACCTTTTTTAATGAAACACATTAAGAATTTTCTTTTAGGAGTTAAACTCTACTTTTGAAACCTAACATTGGGAAAGACGGCACAAAAGACCATTGCCCATTCACAGATACTTATATCCAATATAATGTACAGTATGGCAAGTAGCCTCCAGCTGCTACTTCTGAAAGCCAAACACCTTTTTCTCAGGTATCTGTCACACCTGCTAGCCCCACATGAATGCCCTCAGTAGTCTAAAGACGCTCAAATGAAACTAGGTGCTCTTGTGTAAAAAACAATGCAGCCCTTATGCAGGATTCAGTCTCAGACAATTAAGTTGCTTATCAACAGGTGAGACAGGGACTTAACCTCCTATCAGCTGATGGAGATCTAGTCAATATAGTCAATGGTATGTGAAGAACCACTTGCTGGAGCACATACAGGTGTCTCCTACAGGGAGATATAAGTAGCTCTCTGGAGTTTACTGACAATATTAACTTGACCCCTATTGACAAAAGAGTGAGTCTGGATACCTCCATCACATAATAACTGCATAGAATCCAAAATTTGGGTGTCTGAATCTCAAGTTAAGTCCTATCATGGTCAGGGTATTGTTAATTTGATTGGCATAATGGGATTATAGTGTTGAGAATCCACATCTTACCCAACAACAGTAATGTTTCAGAATATTGCTGAAAACAGAATACTTCAGTAACAACTATTTCAGGCGGACATTTATAATATTGTGGCTGTATGCTACTTCTTAAATATAAGAACACTCAGACAGGAAGGCAGATAGAGAACTACTAATGAAGAGACTTCTGTAGGAGACATAAGATATAATCTGGTTTGTTTCACCATCAGCCACATTTGTTACATGATTTTACTAATTTTTATTCCCTCAATCCAATTTGAATTTATGTCATTTTCAACTGCTGTAACATTTCAAATATGTTCAGGTCTATGTATGAAACTACCGAGATGACAGTTTCTCCTTATTCGAAGAAACTCTCCTACACTTTTTTATATTTTCCACAGTTCTTCTTGGGGCAAATGGCTAGAGATGAATATATAAGCACCTTAGAGAAACTACCCTATATTTGTCTGAATAAATGCAACAAATGATGATGCATATAAAAAACTAAATCTCTATTTTCTCTAACCTCCAAAAGAAAGTAAAAGTTTCCTACCTCTATGCAAAATTGTCATTGCCTAGAGGCAGAACTGCTAATATATTGAAACTGTTTACAGAATTACTTGTAACGTAAAATAGACATAAACTGTCTTTATTGCAAACGCCAATTTTTACAAACCAAATCACAAAAAAACCCACTCTTTTCAGGGAACAGCACAAAAACTTTTGAGCAGTGTTTTTATATACAAAAAAGGAAGAATATTTCAGGATTTGAGTACTAAAAACATCTTAATATCTGACTGTGAAAAAATATCTGTCTCCTGCATTTTACAATTGCCTAATGGAATGGCCATAAAAGTTTGCATGCATCAGACAAATGTATTCTTTAAGTATCCTAAAACTGCTTACACATTCATATAGAAATGATCTCAGTACCAGAGGGCCAATTTTGTTCTCAAATTAAAACATGCAATGTTCATTAAAATCACCAGAAGCCACCCAGGCAATCAAGGAGACAGTGTTTGGCCCAAAGTATCTTAAGAATTCATTTAAGAATTTGGCACAAATTCTAAAACAATATTTTGGCCAAGCCACTTACATAAACAATATTTCTTGTCATATTCTTAAAATAGGCAAGAGTAATAATGGCTGTCACACCTCATTGTCCAAATACACCTTCATATTTTCATTTTAACCTCTTAGACTAATCTATACCTACATTTTTCAAAAACTAACTTCAAATTATGTCTTTTTCAGTTTTCTGTTTCTATGAATAAAATTTTTCTTCAGACATTAAAAAGTAGCTTGAAGATTACATTCTTCTAAATTGTAGCCGTTACAGGTAATGTACTTACTTCTTTCTCAGTCCTTTGGTGCATCCTTTTCTTGTTTAGTGTAACTACTGAAATCCTTTCGAGGCCTGAAGATGACCAACTGAAATGACTATACCAAGATACTTTGGCCATAAGAGCTTTTCCAGAAAAGGATCATCATTTAGGCAAAGATGGACTTCATCTGTGTTAGAAAATCTAAACTTCTTGAGTGCATCTCAGGCTTAACTTTGGTTACTAAGACTTACAATACATAGAAAGTCGTTCAAATCTAGAAGAAGCTTACAATACCATATCATGTGCTCTTAAAGACACAGCCTATTACAGTAAAGCTGAAATAGTCTGTGCCTGTAAAAGCCCTTCTATGCCACTATAATTACGTCCCTATAAGTACTTTGATAGTGGAGTATCAAAAAGCTACTAAACGAGCTGCTGATACAATTTTTTATTTGTCTCCTCTCCTGGATCTGACAACAGTATAACAAAGGTATGGTATTAAGGCAATTCAAGTTGGGGGTTTTTTTAAGTAGAAGCATACTTCTTGCCAAGAATCATTACAGCTCAATTTTTGAAGTATGTCATCATATCTCTTTCAGACACAAATCCAACCCAAGAAGTTGAAGAGAAAAAACATACCAGCCCCATGTGTAATGCATTTTAAGCTAATTTATTGGCGCTAACTGTTCTCAAGTAACTGACTTGCCCTGCAAATACTATAAGCTAAAGCTTTCTTTTAAGAGCTTTACTTTATTTGCTTCATGGATAGTTTTGGCACATTTTGCCATTTCCCACCGTTAAAGTAGAATTAAATTTCATATACTCTGCAAACCTCCATGTAATATCTCAGAAAAAAAATACTCTGAAGTGTGTTATTTGCCACACTAACAACCCAAACTGCTCCAGTTATCCCCCAAGAAGGACAATCAATCACATTTGCTATGAGAGACTTCACAAGCTATTTCCTCCATCAAGGCGTTTTCTGATTTTTCTAAATGATGACCAACTTACAGTCAGATTTGCTTTTTAAAAAAGGAAAAATGTAGCTTTAAAAGGATCATTCAACAACTATAACAGAATACATAGTATAGCAGACAGGGGCATTTCATGTGTCTTCAAAAACATATGAAAGCAGAAGCAGACTAAACAGTGGCATTTACATCCCACGTTTACACAAGGAACACTTCATCAGTCCAAAATACTTACTACCCTCTCCCTACATATAAATACACTTGAGTCTGTATATGCTCAAGCTTTTCTGTGCTTTTTTGTTTTGTTCCACACACACCACCTTCAACACTACACCCCTCCCCCCACCAAGTAATGCTAGTGCCTTACAAAAGCTTTATTGAACTTTATGCAGATCATGCACAATACAAGATCTATAATGGGATTCACCTTCCAGTGCACTGCTTCCTGTAGAGCCATTCGAACCCAGCACAAATCAAGTGCTACAAAAACAGAACAATACTGTTTTTTAATTCATTGAATCCAGTTTAGGAATTAGAGATGGTGTCTTTACAAAGCAATCAGTGAAGGTTAAGTGAGAGGCATACAAAATTATTAGTCAAGTTGTAGTCCAGAAATGGCATCCACCTCCACAGCTATTAAGTACTACAAGTGAGAGAAGACTCCAGTCCCACTGCCCTTTATAAGAGTGAGCAAGAACTTTGCAGAGATGAGCAGGTGAGGCTCCAAAAATAGCACAAGCCTAATCTGTGGGCAGAAGCTCTGGTTTCTGACCTCTCACTCTGTCAGGGCTGTCAATTGTGTTTGCTCTTTTGCACTTCAATCAAAAAAGTGAACACACTTTTAGGCTAGCAATGGTAACAACTCTCCCTCTGCTCATCTCCTCTATCCCAGTTGTTTATGGCCAGATGTGTGAGCTTACCACCTTGCTCACTGCTAAATCAGCATAAAGTCCTGGGATTAGACAGGTAGCTGAGGGAAGACTTTCCCTTGGCACATCAACCAATACAGAAAACAACCTTATGGGCAACCCACCACCAAATGCATTGTGTTTTGAAAATTTCCAGGTTTCCTCATCCTTTTACTAAATTGAATTTTTTTTTTCTTCTACTTCTGCACTTAAAAATTATGACTGTTGCCAGAATCCTCAATGAAAAGTGTATTGCATTCTAAAATAATAAAGCATGATTTGCCCTACTGTTCCAGTTCTCAAATACACACATAAATTTGATGAATCTGAGAATTAGAAATCATACTCACAAAGAAAACAGCAATGTCACCATGCTGCTTATGACTGGTCCAGTGACCAAATTCTTACACTGAAATTAAAATTTGGTCATTAAATCATTTTTAATATTGTTTTTAATTTGCTACTAATTCACGCAAAAAGCTTATACACCTTAAAGTTGGATGATACTGTTTGCAATCATATATTGTCTATATCTCAACTTCTTACTTTATTTTCTGACACACATATTAAGGAGCAAAGTAAAGCTTTTCTTCTAATCTCACAGGCTCCCTCGGAAAACAAGTTATGAGAGTTGGCGAATTTACCACGTTTCAATTCTGGGCTCCTTGGCCTGCAGCAAATATTCCCAATAGAGCTGTGAACTGCCCTTGCCTTTTACCCCTCTACAGTGTCTCACCCTCTACCCCAACTACACATTCTTTGCTCTGCATCTTCACAAGAGTTTTGGGCACATGCAGCTGTTTTGAGAAATTTTCCTTAGAAAAAGCTCAGCAATTTCTCAAGTACTTCTAATGAACATGAAGAATCCAGGCTGGAGAGAGATACATATTTCTTATCTTTTCCTAAACTGCGATTACGGTAGACAGTAAAAATATAAATGAACAGATCTTTATCAAATCCTGAAAAGCTTAAAATGGAAGAAAGGAAGATATGCTACTGGCAAGGTGAAAAACAATCAGAGGAAGGGCAAGGAATTCCATTCTGAAAATTCTATTGTAAAAAAATAAGATTTTTAAAACTGAAAAAAGTAATCAGAAGTAGCCAGTAAGGTTTAGAATCAAAGTCAACTGCAATCAATGATATCCATGCATTTACTTCAGCATTTACTTTCAATAGGGCTATAATTGCTTTAATTGAGTCTTGAAGGATAACTCCTGATTATATCATGTACATTATAGTAACAGGTCGCTGAAAACTGAAAATCTGTAGCTGAAAAGGTCTTTTTATCCCCACTTATTTACCATCTCTGTTGTTTGAGTGGATTATTTTTTGGTAAATATTTATTCAAGTTTGCATTTTTTTTCACCAACAGCTTCTAAACTAAAAGTTTTAAACTGCTACAATATCTGTATGCATTTTGTTTACTGAAGATGTGAAGCAGCTTGCCTTTCAAAGAAAAGTCACAATTTCTGTCCTATCATTTCCTTCCAGTGTCATTATTTTTCCATTCTATCAGAGAAAAACTAGTAGATCTTTTTTACCACAGATGAGTATATTATCAGCCTACTGACAAAACATGAAACTTTAAAAACTTTGTTTACTGAACTTCACTAATTTTATAGAAATAAATACTGTACGCAAAGTTTATATTTTATTGTAAAAATGTCTATGAAGTGGTGATTCTATTAATCTGTTCTCATAGTTCTTGTCTATTTGCTATATTTATATGATCTTTCAATTATTGCACAGGATTTAACAGCAAAACTTATCTCCTGAAGCTTTTTAACAATACAGGAGACACAAATTTCTACAACTTTGCAACTGCACCAGTTTTCTAGAGTTTTTTACCGGTTTCAAAAATATTGTGTTTAATTAATAACATTGCCGCTTAAACTTGATAGTAAATTCATTAGCATAGCTTATAGGTGTTGCGTTCACACATATATAATAAAGAACTGTTCACAGAAAACGTGTCCAGCTCAAACTACAGTTCTTAATTGCTAAAGTAGATCCAAATTAGCATTCACAGCCTTCATTTCCCTAACAACAGGCTTTCAAACTGAAAATAATTTGTAATTCAAAAAGGATTTTGGTCAATACATTCTGAGCATACAAAAC
This sequence comes from Myrmophylax atrothorax, assembly GCA_026770055.1. NCBI lineage: Eukaryota > Metazoa > Chordata > Aves > Passeriformes > Thamnophilidae > Myrmophylax > Myrmophylax atrothorax. The sequence continues at coordinate 20,363,256 of JAOXXN010000001.1, read as the reverse complement.
ATGTTTGGCACTTTAAAATTCCAAGACCTGTTGAAAACATAGGAGTTTACAGTTTCTTGTTTCCTGTTATTTTTCAATGAAACATTATAAAATGGCTGTATGATATGATAAATTTGGAATTATTCCCAGACATTCAATTTGGACTGGGTTTACTGCTAATATCTGATGAAATCTTAATCTATATTTACAACAGTTCTTTATGTTGACTCCAAATGATGCAATGCCATTATGGTTTAAAAGCAGGAAAATACGTTGAGAAAAATAATCTTTTATGTAAATTTGAAACACACCAGCCTCCTCTTCAAAATGTTTGTCTGTACATATGAAGAGATTATAAGTACAGCTTCTGCAGTATGTTTACCTCAATAACAGATGCAGAAAAAATCAGGTTGATACATTGATTAATTATATAGTTAAGCTGTGTGTAACATCTAGCACTGACTGCATAAATTACATGCAATTACATTTTTATGAGGATTTATGGTACATAAGAAGTAATGAGATTTTTAAAAACTGAACAGTACTTTCCTATCACAAAAATAGAAAAGCACATACAAATCAGTTTATATTTTCCCATGTTTGGCTGTCTTTGAAAGTCTGAAGTATGTAGACATAATATGATGGAAGCAATATGTGCTATCATTATATCTGCACCACACCACTCTTCTATAAAAGTGCTGAAGAAATTTCTACAAGAGTTCTCAAAGAATTTAAAACGTGATTTCTCCTGTGAAGTCTGTTCCTGTTTTGGGCAATGTATGTCTTCCCTTTATTTGCACCGAAGAAGAACAAAAGAGTGAAACAACAGACCTGTCAAGTCTGCTATGACAGAAGAGATGCCCACCATTCTGGCCTTCACCTTAAGTCCTCTCTCCCTCCCCCTTTCCCATCAAGCCTGCCCTCTAGCTTGATGTCCTCACCCAACAGAGGCCTGCTCACCAGCAGCTTCTGCAACTCCATCTGGCCAGTTGGAAGAGCTTGCTAACAAGATTTATGGGGTGCGGGGAATCAAGCATCACCAGGCAACAGAACCATTCTGCAAGAAGGAAAATGTATGCCTAGATAAACATGCTTACCTGTGCCTACAATGAGATGTTGTATTCTTAGAGAGGAGCATCAGCTCCACATGGGGTAACAAGACTCCAGAAGACTCTGTCATTCTATGCTGTTCTCAGATACAACACATTGCTTGGAAGAGTAGAAGTGTTCCATGTAAGATCTCAATCCCGCTGAAACAGATTCAAGCATTATCTCAGCCATGAGAACAAATTAATGTAACATCCTAGTGTGCTGGGGATTTAGGACACTGCAAGAAGTTCTCCCTGAAAGCTCAAAGCTGTAACTTCACTTTGTCATAGCTACAGCATTTTTCATGCATCAGAAGGCACATAAGTTTCATCTGTATTTTTATTTCATATATGTTTGTCATTTTGCCTATTTTCGTTAGGCAGGCAACCACTATTGCATTAATTCTGTCTGTTGAGTGAAAAAACATGGAAAATCATGTAAAGAAATTTTAAAGTCAATTTTAGGAAAAATTCTCTGAAACTGCAACAACAATATACCAATTTCACTTCTTATTTTCTGAGTCATACCATATGTTTTGCATATTGTCATGCTTTTAGAAGACATGCCATCTAGGAAAAAGTAAGATCTACAGATCAAAGACTTGGCAGACAACTTAGTAGATTATTTCATTATGTAACCATCCTTCTAAGCTAACCCCAAAAGCAAAAGAGGTACTACAGATGGCTTCTGATGGCAATTTTTTCCTCATCGTAATTGTAAGACGCATTAGAACAAATGACAGATTAAAGAATATCCAGCCAGACCTATACTTCTTTCAAATAAAATTAGAAGTATGATCACTATGGGCTTATCCAAATGTTTCCTCTACCTTAACACCTTGTATATGCAAGAAAGTAAGCTGTGATTGTTTCCCACACTCAGCTGACATACAGGATGCTTCAGCACAAAATTATTCAATCACAACATGTAATTAAATCTGTCTCAGGCTCACTTTGTACCTCCATTCTCTCATACATATGATTTGAATACAAAAATGAAAGCCAGATTTTTTACTGAAGCTTAAAGAATATAGAAGAGCAATGTAAAAGTGCAAAAGTTTTAGTTTCACTGAGAAAAGAAGGTAAAGCATTTGATTTCCTATGAACCAGATCATTATATCTTCTATATTCTGGGTCATGATATAGAAAATAAATATTATACTTTCATAACCTTTCACATCTCTTTTAGAAAATTTCAACCACCATCACTAAAAAGACTGAGATGATTTACACAGCAGCATGTGATGGCTTCAGTCAGGATAGCAAGGAGTTAAATAGAGGTGCAACACGTAGGAAAAAAATTTCATAGGCCATCCATTTACTCATCATTTTTTTTCTCCATTATGCCAACTGTTATCACAAGACATTACACCCATAAACTGCTAAAAGTTTTTTTTCTACTGCCAGCCAAGTAGAAATTTACTACAGTCAACGCAGTAACAGGACAGACCAGTATGTATTTGAAATTAAAATTATCTCATTAGCCATTACTGAGGACATTAATGTAAAAGACTATAATAGTTACTGATATGTAACTCAATCTCTTTTATCTATTTAGCTGTAATATTAGAAACAAGAGAGACTAAGTATGGCAGAATTATTTCACACCTATCAGTTTATCATGGTCCCAGACATTTGCCAAAAGAAATGAAAAAGACCAGAATTAACCGAAAATGTAAGTCTAAGCCAGAAGGAACGTATCTTACATTATGACACACTGACTAGTCCATAAATATTCCAGTAAAGCTTCCACTTTGGCAGAGCCATTTATACTAATATGGTATAATCCTTTTCCTACTTAGCACAAAAAAAATGTAAGCACATAGTTATAACTAGACAAAACTGTGAAAAGTGCTCATGATTTCCTTGGTAGAGAATATAACAAGCCTTTTTCATTATTATTTGCTACTCTTTTTTTGTTGTGGTGAAATTAGATGTCATGAAAAATCATTATAGAATTCAGTGGTATTATCCAAGCAGATACTAGTGACCAGGCACCCTACATGCCTGCATGTATAACAGAAAAATAACTTCCCTCTCTTATACTCAGTAAAAAAACCAAAACAAAACACAAAACTAGGACTAACACTTCACAAGAAAGCAATCCTCCCTTCCACCAGAATTGACCTTGGTTGCTATTCTGTTAATACATTGTCTCCTTATATTTCTTTCTTCCCCATCTCTCATTGTTGATTTACACAAAATCATAACAGACTTGAGCTGGTGTAGACTCCGTACAAAGACATTAGATAGTAAAAGCTTCTCATGTTCACTGAACTACTTCATTCTGTAAAGATAGCTGCAGGATACAGGTAATACTTCAATTTCAAACACTATTACAGTTTTCTTCCCAAGACAAATTCCAATTCTTAGATAAACCCAACTATGTAATGTCAAACCCCTGTAATGGAATTATATTTTGGTACAACAGCAGACCTAGTGATATCTATATATTTGCCTAAACCTAGTGATATCTATGTATTTCCAAGAAAGTCCAAGAGAGGTAAATATCATTCCATTTTACAGATGGGAAAGTTATAGAATACAGAGAGCACAGAACTTGCCAAGATGACTTAAAGCACATCAGCAATAAGAACAAGTGTTTCTCGACTGCAGGTAAAACAAAAAAAATCTTACTCCTACTTGAGTTACAGTCACTTATAAGCAATTCACCTTTAAAATCACTTTCCATATCTGGATGACAGCACACATACCCCCAAGCCTTAAGTACTATGTTCAGATTTTGCTGTGGTGATCCCAATATCCCACTTCTGTCTTCTGTTGTGCTCTCTGCAGAGGCGAATACTGTACCCTAAGACATCTTCAGGCAGGTAGGTCTTTTGACTTTTTCCAGTGAAAATTAGGCTGCTTAGCAAAAACTCTACATTTGCCCAGATTAACTTGTTTTGACTGAAACAGATTAGGATGTGTTCACTGGAGTAGCAGAGTGGAGAAGCATTAATCACAGGGATATGCTGCAGAGAGGGAAGAAAAACAGCTGGGGGACAATAACCCTTCAGAGGTACCATAAGACAAAAAGGTGTAGTACACAAACTAGAATCTGCAGTCCATCTTGAAGGAATTTACCTAGTTAGCACTGCGGTAACCAAACTCTGAACCATCGGTAAGTGAATGCTGACTGTGAGAGAGATCAACCAGCTGCACTTGGGGAACGGTAAGAGCAGAGGCTGGAGGTAAATTACAACTTTAAAGGAGAGGAGAAATGAGGGTTGATTTACTTCTCATCCATGGGTCTAGAGCAGCCTCTCACAAGCAGTAATAGTGAATGTATATTAAAAAACCAAGGACACTATGGAGCAGGTTAGCTAGTGTCCCAAGTTAACTCTGTGTAATAACAATATAGTCATATTACAACTCACTTTAGAGTAACATGTATTTTTCTCTGCACTCTTTTTATAACTGTGAATTACACAAGAAGTACAAGCAGTGTCCCCTTGCAAATAAAATGCACTGCAATTCTAAAGTGATCAAATAAGCATCAATCCTAGCTGCAAAACTGTTCAGTGATGAAGACTGTTAAAAATTAAGAAAGGATACTTTCTTGCAGCTCAAAAGACAGCCTGTACAAGCCTAAAATTAGCACTTATCTCTCCTCAAAAGTGTTTTATCTGTTTCTTTAAAAAAAATCACATTAACCTGAATAGGAATTAAATATCGCTTCTCTTCTTTTTCCTCCTTGAAACAAAATTTGCATTTCAAAGGAAATAGACAATTTTATGTTGAATAATGAGACAGTATCTGCCTACTCTTCCTTTTGTGTTTCCTATCTCCCCTTTTCAATTTTACATCTTAAGACACCTAGTTTGGCTGGTAAGAAAAGCGTTGTGAGAATAAATATAGATTAAAAACAGTCAGAGGGTCTATTTTTTTTTATTTGTATATTACTTCATGATGATACCAATATCTGTATCATGGAATAGTGGATGCTGGAAGTGACCTCTGGAGATCATCTAGTCCCACTCTCTCTGCTTGAAGCAGAGTCCACTAAAGCAAGTCACTCAATATCTATACAGAGAGAAAAGAGTGTTGCTATTATAAATGCTTTTATACTATAGAAGCAGGCTCATTCTTTGGTTATATTAGGATCCTATATAGAAATGTGCACTAAAGCACCATAAGAAATAACTCCCAAGTGTTCTGTGCAAATAAAAATTATTCAACAAATTACCACAACACTACATATGAAAAAAGTAACTAAAATTATAGATATTCTCAGCCTTCATGAAGTATTTATTTCATAATACCAACAGAACAGAAGCAATGCTGGAGATAAATGAAATGACTATGTCAAAAAAAGCTACCTAACTGCTGCATTTTAAGGGTTGGCCAAGTGCATGATGTGGATATGCTTCAGAGTAGGTACACCTGGGCACAGGCTCTGCTTGAGAATGTACTTTTAGACATGAACCAGGTACTGGGCAATAAGATAACTAAAGACATATTACGCATTCAGGAATTTTTTTCCTTGGAATTTCAGCCTAACTAGACACATCAGTCACTACGAGATATTTAATCTATTTTATAAATAGTGACACAAAGTTTAGTGTCATCCTAGTACTTTAGATGGATATAATCCTTCAGTAAGATACAAATTATAGATATATAGGCATTATGTCTACATATTCTTGCAAATAGCACTCTAGGTTCTAGGAGCTCAGGCTGTAATCCTCTGTAAATACTTCTGCATCAACATAGAAAAGCAAATCCTGAAGTAGCATTAATTCTCTCAAGTAGAGAACCACTGGTTAGCTTCAGAATTACACTATCTGCAATGATGGGACTTCAGGTTCAATGAACTTCAGTGTTGTTCCTTACCAGACGGATAGTTTAAGAGAAAATTACACTGGCTTCCTTGGGAACTGGATTTTTACCTGTAAAACATAGTAGAGAAAGCATGTAAAGGTGTCTCCAAATTTGGGCCCAAATGGACAAATCTATGATGGATGATTACAAATTCCCTTTACCAGATTTCTAGCTTTCCACCATGACCTCTTGCTGCACAGCCTCTTTTTAAATGCCTAAAAAAAGTTGTCTCTCAGAGTGTCCTGACTGGTTGTCATTATTTTGGAAGCCTGGTTATGTTCATAAGCTTGACTGGCCATGCTTCATTAAAACATATACTATAAACCAAAAATGAAAATCAGGATGACTCTCCAACTGGATTTCAAGCAGAAAAAAAGAAACACACAATCACAGAATATTCTGAATTAGAGGGGACCCACAAGGATCATGAAGTCCAAGTCTTAAATGAATGTTTCCTATGAGGATCCAAACCACAGCCTTGGAGTTAACAACACCATGCTCAAACCAAGTGAGCTATCTCAGGGTCTTTTTAAAATATTGTGCAATGTTAAAGAAACAAGTAGACAAAAATCTCACAGGAACTAAAGTATTCACCAAGATGAGCATTTCATCTTCCTTATTTCAGAAGCTCAAAGGGAGGCAACTGTTCCAAACAAATTTCAACACCTGTTTCAAACCACAATTTTCTCAGTGTGTCATAGCTTATCTCCCTCACTAGTATGAAAGTAACATCTTGTGAAACAGCAAAAGTAAGAACAGATATAGACAGAAAAATTTATATCTGCACTTAGATCCAACAAAAAATTACAGTTTTCTAACAAAAATTCTTTCCTTATGGGGAGGAAAGGATGTCTCTGCTTATCTGAATGGACTACTGGACCTAAGGGAAGGCAAGTAAGTTTTTTCAGGGAAATGACGTTACAGGATGGAAGCTGAAAGATGAGGTGAGATGATGCATAAGACACCTGGAAGTAGAAAATGCCAAATGTTTGTGCTTCTTTTCTTCGTGTTCATGGCAACTCCCCCTAACAATCAAAGGCATACACTTGTAAATGCTAGCAAAAGTCACAACAAAGGTTAAGAGTAATCCACATATTTGAAGAATCAAAAGACTCTCCAAACCCTTTAAAAGCATAATTTAAGCAAGTGGAAATTAGAAAGCAAGAGAGATTAGCATAGATGTTTGTTTACACAGATAACACAGTAGAAATACAAGTAAAAATGCTCTATCTCACCCAGACACCAGTTCCTCCTTTATGCTGTTTTTTAAAAGCTCAGATATGGGAAAAGACAACCAGACTTGAAATACAAATTCTGTATAAAACCTGACAATTAGTAAAAACCTCCATCATAAATCAGTCACAAAGAATGTGTTATCCTAGCTGTATCCTGCAACTTCCAGAAAGAAAATCATTGCAAGTTTGAAGCCTAGTCACACAATCTTCAATTTCAAGGGTATTATAGCTGGAGGAAGATTTTATATGACTGCAGTGTCTTGAGTTTCATTGAAATTTTGCCTGTATACAAAGTAAGGAAAGTCCCAGGAAACTCCTATGTTGCCATTTGTTCTGTGGAAGGCATGACCAAGTAAAGATCTCTGGATTCAGATCCCAAGAAAAGCCTCCTAAGCCAGGTAATTTGAATGCGATTTTCAACATCAATTAGCTTCAGTAAGAATAAAAATTATTTATTTTCAAATACTGCATTACTAGTCAACAAGAATTATTTTCTCAGGCATTAAATGCATACATTTAAAGCACAGCAGCTTGTAAAAGAAGCAGGAAAAGTTTCACTGCTTTCAGTAAAAGTAAAAAACTATGGTATCAAAACAGATTCAGATAATTAACATCTTGAAAACATATCACAGCAGCGTACATTGTAAGATCCAGTTTGAAATTCTGACATTTCACATAAAGGCTGACTAAGGGGGTCAGCTGGCTGGTGTATCTACATTTGCAATGAAACTCCCATTTATAGTTTCACAATTTTCTTTCATACAGATTTCCAACACATTTTTACTATTTCTCTCTATATAAATGAACTCTCACTGATGCACTTGCCATATATTCTGCAGATAGAAGAAAACAGGAATAATAATTTTTAAACCCAACTTTTGAGAGATCCAATTGCATGTGTTAATGTTCTCTACTGAAGGACCCAGGGGGAAAAAATAGGATCTGTGAAGATTTTCATCCTTTAAAAGAAATTAAAAGAACAAAGTCACTGAAGGTTGCTTCTTCATGTGTTTTTCCTTAAATTAGTGTTAGAGAATGTTGGGGGGGGGGGGGGGGGGGGCGCAGGTTTAT
>JAOXXN010000001.1:20314703-20348618 GCA_026770055.1 Myrmophylax atrothorax | reverse complement strand
TGAACAGAGTCTAATCCAGCTTTCATTGAAGTCAATGGTAATCTTTTCATTTACTTCAGTGGGCTTTGAATGATGCCCTGGGTGTAGTCAAGCGAAACTCCTTTTAAAGTCAGGGCTAAGATGAAGACATACATGTCCCTTTACAGTGGCTGAATGTATTTTATTACTACATTAAAGGTCAATGCAAGTACCTTTTGTCTTTGTCACTTAACTAGAGCTGTATTTGATCTAACCCTGCAGCTGTCACTCACAAGAGGAGAAAAGGGCCATACATTCAAACAAACTATTACAGCCTGTTTTGCACTAAGAATTAATTAGGTCAATGAAATGCAATTTAATAAGCTAAGATTCTGATCTCAACTGCAAAGTTATAAATTTTGTACAGATTTTCTGACTTATGTGAGCTGCTGACATTTCTAATAGTAATTCATGCAGCTAAGCTTTGGGAACTAAGATTGTATTTGGGAAAACAAAATTTTAAATATACTTTCATGTTATATATTTCCTTCTGTATATAGAGTGCAAAGTTATTGAAAGATGAAAAAAAAATTCGTACAAGGTTTGAGCAAACTGAGTGGTGAACGATCTGAGAAAACTAAGGATGTAAAAAGATAACTCTGCTGCTTGTTTTCAAGCACATTTACTTCTAATTTTCCTTAGTCTCAGTAGTACTGTCTGTCTTTACTGTTTGACTAGTGTTGCTCCAATGATGATTGTCCTTCTGCTACATGTTACCTAATCAACTGCTTTCTAAATGACAAAAATTTACAGTTGATTAGGCTGCGTATCTCCATTGGTATTTCAAGTTTCTAGGAAGGGATTATGTTTGTGCTCAAATACCTCTAAATAAAGGGTTCTGCAGTCTGAATATCCTTGGATTTTGAAGAGTGTTCACTGAAGCAGATAAAGCTAAGTTAAAGAAGCATTAGTGCTTCAGCATGCCAGCTTCAATAAATATCTGTGTGTGTGTGTGTGTGTGTGTGTGTGTGTGTGTGTGTGTAAATGTGCACGCCCATGCACACGTTTTTCCCTTTAGCTGCAGTGTATGTCTGTAAATAGTGTAGAGTATGCAGAGTTAAAGTCTAAAGCCAGCATTTGCATTTCTGAGACCCGTGTTGAGACTGCTATGCCGTTATCCTCAAAGCTGGTGTTGGCACAATTCAGTCATTAATGACAATTTTGCATCCTTTCTCTGTGCAAGAGGGTCACTTAATCTTTGGCTGGTTATGCTCAGCATTGACTTAGTCTGCTCAGTATTGAGTTCAAATTTCAAACAGCACAGCGATCAGACTTGATTACCTCCTTAAAAAGTGAACCAGATAGAACTGGCTAAAATAGCAAGCTTCAAAAGAGACAACCTTTTCTGTAAATCCACACTGAAGATCAATGAGAACCTCAGCAGAATTCTGCATTAACAAAAACCTGGGGTAAAGGGACAGAAAACCTATATGATCCTTTCCTCCCCGCTCATCGTAAGGGCTCTGGCGGTGGTGATGATCATTTAAAAAGATAAAAAGGAAAGTAACTTGATTCTAACCATTTGTACTAGAGACAGAAAGTTATCAGCAGCAGCATTCAGAGTGAAGGCCAAGCAAAACACATTCCATAAACCCGACTTCTGTTCTGCCAAGGCAAAAACATTCAATTTTAGCAAATCAGTAAGCAGCAAGAGCTGAGAAACTACAACTAGTGTCTTGAAAAGGACATACCTTTTATGTTTCACAGTTATCACACAAAAATAAGTAATAGGGCTTAAGTAAGTTTTTGTCTTGCAGGTTATTCCAGACCTGCAGGTTTACTTACCTACGGAGAATCTAGCTGGTAACACAAGTATGAGACTGGAAGGATGACAGATGTGATCCAATATGGCAATTTTGAAGAATATGAACTTACTTCAATTCCACTTATTTCAGTGTTCCATGTTCTAACACAACTGTTTTTCCTATTCCCCCCAAAAATAAAACTTGGTATTTACAAACACAGAACAATACATCAGAGTATTACAAAGTACTGTAAACATTGTTTGGATTTTAACTCTCTTTATTTGTCAGTTCTCAAGGCCCTCAGAGATCAAAGGGATTCCTGTCATCACGGCACATTTATATACTAATGCTTTTATACAAACATAAACACTGAATCACAAAGCTCTTTCTTGTTTTCCCAAACACAAAGATCCCGAAACTTCAGTCCACCTATTTCTTAGCTAGTTCAGCTTTAATCACCTAACCACTACCGTTTTCTCAGCCCCCTCTACCTTTTTATAGATTAATATAATTAAAAAATGAAACAATCCATAAGACTGCTAGCAATAAGTACTACATCTGCCTTCTTATTTCTTACATTATCAGGATTATTTTACCTATTTAGCAGACCAATAATTTGATCACATCTTACGAACTCTGCTTCTATTAAATGGTTTTAAACTTATCTTACACAAGACGAAAGAAAATCTGCCTGGCAGGTCAAGAAAGAACTTTTTGTTCATTCTAAGTTTTAGCCAAAAATCAAAACATTCATTATCTTGCCCCTTCATGGGTGCCACTTAAACCACTATTCCTACTAAATTTTACAAAGCTATCCCCATCCTGCTGTAGCTTTATTGTTTAAATAACAGTGGCTCGACATACTTTCCAGCAGAGTGTGAGTTCCCCGGCTAAGAAACCTGGAATGTTCCAGCTACTTCAGGCTAATGATCTCTCAAATGCACTAATATGTTTGATAGAAGTCTCCCAGCATGTGTGCACAGAATGCTTAACATAAGAATGACAGTACTGTGGGCAGGGCAAATCGCTGACACCATTTCAGACTGAGTTAGATGCTGGAGGCACAAATTAAAACTGTGAGCTTTCATTTCAGTGGGCTTTGACAGATGGAAGACTGCATCAAATCTCTAATTGTTTAAACCATTAACTCATCTTTCCACCTGCATTATCCTTGGAAAGAGCTCAGCTTGAAGCCTGAAACAATTACTTACATACAGAATTCAGGAATATATATTATTCTAAAATGAAATTAGAGTTGTCTTTTTGAAATAGTTAAATAGTCTGTTTATTTGGCTGCAGCATTTGTAAACTTATTTATCTTTTTTTTCACATTTTCCTCTCAGTTCCAAAATTTCAAAAAATAGCCTTTCAGCCTTCCCGCGGAATCAATCCATCAGGGACCACTGCCTTGGCTATTGAGAGCAAGAAAGTTGTATTGAAATTCACAGTGAATTATGATGATCCCCATTTATTTCCAGTCCTTGTAAATGTCACTGCACATGCAGCTCTAAATTATGCCTGCTGGTCTCTTGACTTTCACTTGCCTACAAAAGGAAAACCTTATGTAAAAAGCAGTAAAATAAATTTAAAAAATAATTATCTCTAGTTCACAAACTGTCTTGAAGTGCCCTTCCCAGTCATTTCACCCCCCACCTCCACCCTCCTTAGGGCTAAAATACATTTTTCACTAAGCCAGCCTCAATGCAGGACACTTTGTCATTTCATGTTACTCTCAGCAGCAATTGACTCTTACTGTTGTTTTTATAGTGAAGCACCTGTTTTGTACTCAGCACTTTCAAGTACTTGAACAGCATTGGAACTATGGAGCTCACACTACAAAAACAAACGAAAAATGGAGCAGGAACAGCAAATGCTTTGCAGAATCACTGGTAATAAAACAAAAGGCAAGACAGTGGGGAACAGAAAATGCTGTGCAGAATCACTAGTAATAAGAAAACAAAAGGCAGTGGGATTTTAAGGTCATGAGCTTTGCCAATGGCAGTAGGCAGGAGTCATTTGGGGCTTAGAAAGCATAAGGAGAAAATAAGAAAACAATGGGCCAAGAATACCATTCTGGGGCTGGAGCATCTCCCATATAGAGAGAAGCTCAGAGAGCTGGGACTGTTCAGCCTGGAAACAAGGTGGTTCAGAGGGATCTTGTCCATGTCTCTAAATACCTATTGGGATGCAATGAAGAAGAGGGAGTCAGGCTCTTCTCAGTCATGCCTATGGACTAAACAAGTGGCAATAAAAATAAATTAAAAAAGGAAAGCATAGAAATTCTCTTATTGTCAGCCAGTCAAACACTGAAACACACTGCCCAGAGAAGTTGTGGTTTTCATGTGTGGAAATACTCAAAACCCAACTGAATGTGGTTCTGGACAACCTGCTCTCACTGACCCTGCTTGAGTAGGAGGTTGCATTAGAAGATCTAAGATGGTTCTTTCCAAAGTAAAAAATTCATTGATTATTTGGTAGATTTGTAAGAAACAGGTAGATGGGCATACAGAATACTGACACTAGCGGAGAAAAATAAGCAAAATACCACATAAAGATTTTTCAGAGGGTAAGTTCAGGAGAGACAAACAAAAAAAACTAAAAACCCCCTAGGAATTATGTAAGGACTTGACCTCAAAGTTAAATCCAGTAGCAAAGGTTAATTTAGTGGAAGAATTCAAAACACAACATAAACCAATTTATTGCCATTGTAAAAACAAGTAAAGCTCTGGTGCAACATTTTTACCCTTGAAGTACTTGAGTCACTCTTGCAGACTATTTCTTGGGCCAGATTCTGAGACTCTCTCACATACCATGTAGTACTTAAATCCACACACAGCTGTTAGTAGGAATTGATCAACAAATACAATGGTTATTGTAATGCTTTAGTTCAAGTGAGTGAAATGGTGATGTCAAGACTGAAGGCAGCCTGGAATGCAATCATCACACATAAATGAAGTTTGCAATCCTGAGGGATACGGGTCAGCGAAGAGTAAAGTCAGGACCCTAAATTTTAGGAAAGCAAAATTCCAGCTCTTCAAGAAGTTAGTCAACAGGACCTCCTGGAACGCTGCTCTAAAGGGAGCAGAACAGAGCTGACGGATCTTTAAGGACATGTTCAATAAAGCACAAGAGCTCTCAATCACTAGGTGTAAAAAATCAAGTAAGGAAGGCAAGAGATCAGCACAGATGAGTGGAGACCTCCTGGACAAACTAAAGGATAACAAGCAAATGCATAGGAAGTGGAAGCAGGGGCATCTGTACTGGTAAGAACATAGGGACATGGTCCAATAGGGAGAGAAAGTTGAGGTATTCAACAACTTTTTTTCCTCAGTCTTTCCACACATCTTGAGTAGACAGGCTGCAAGAGAGGGACTGGGAAAGCAGTCCCTCCAACTGTGAATATAGACCAGGAACCTAAACATGCATAGGTCTATGGGACCTGAGGAGATGTATCCCAGACTCCTGAGGGAAATTGGCTGAGGTAGTTGGCATGCTATTTGAAAAGTCATAGCAGACAGATGAAGTCCCAGGAGACAAAAAAGGGAAACATTGCACCCATTTTTGAAAATGGTGGAAAGGAGGATCCTGAGAACTACCAACCTGCCAGCCTCTTACTAAAATCTAAACTAAACCTACTCTCTTTTAGTCTGAATCCATTCCTCCTTGTCCTGTAATGGCAACAAGATCAGAGCTTTTAGCAGCATGGTGGCTTTTGACTCCTCCTGTTTGCTGCCCATGCCGCATGCACTGGTGTAAAGGCACTTCAGCTGGACTGTCAGCCATGTAGCCTTCGTAAAGCCCTTAACTCCTTTGACATAGTTCTCTGGTGTTTCCCTGTTAGTTTCTATTATGTTAGGAGTACCTGGCTGTCTCTGTAAGACTGCAAGTGTGTTCCACTGAAATGTGTGGCTGGCACATTTCACAGTCACTGGCAGAGGGTCCTGGCTATCACCCTGTCCCTCTAACCTTTGCCTCTAATCCCACAGCTTGCCAGCCACAAGCCTGATATTCTCCCACTGCCCCCTCACATCCAGTTTAAAGCTCTACAAAAAGCCCTGCTAGTTCCCAAGCAGAGACTCTCCTCTGTCATTGAGAAAGGTGAGTCCTGACTGACGCAGCAGGCCCAGTGGGGCACAGAACATTCCTGTGTCAAAAAAAACAAAATTCTGGTAGTGGCACCAGCCTCAGAGCCATGTATTAATAGAGCCAGCCTGTCTGTTTCTTCCAGTGTTGCTGCCTTCAACTGGAAGTAGAGAGGCGAAAATAACTTGTGCCCCAAACTCCCTTAACAAAAAACCCACAGTGTTTTTGATCATCCTCGACTGCATGTTGCCACTTCATCATTCCCTACATGGAAGATCAGTAATGGGTAGTAATCTCAGGGTCAGAACAGGCTAGGAAGTTTCCTGCTGGCATCCTTACCCAGACCACAGGGAGGGAGACCTTCCCATGCGTTGGGCCCAGCCAGCATTTTGGGCCTTCTGTCACCTTAGAAGGGAATCACCTACAAATCAGTAAGCATAAACTCAAAGAAAACAAGGAACTAGGAAGGAAGTTAGACAAAGAAATTTTGGGTTCAAATCTATTTCCAAGGAATTTCACAAACATCATCAACTACAGTGCCAATTTTACCTCAATACTCATATTCACAGTGGAATCCAATCAGGCAATTGCCAAGAATTCAAGAAAGAAAGCCCTCAGTCTGTTTTAACACTGTGCCAGCAGACCAGCAGGAGTGCATGATGGCAGTGAATCAGTAACTACTGCAACCAAAAATGGCAATTTATTTATTAAGCCTATAGTTGTCCTAATTATAACAGAGTATTTTAACATATTGAAATTACACACCTCATGCCAAACAGGGCAAGCTGTCTTCTGTTTTATCTTGCTAAACAGACCTCTGGAGAGATCTTATTCAATTAAATTATATGTAAAATCACTGGTGCATATTTTGCTGCCCACAGTCAAGCTTTTACGACTTGCTCCACTAATATAACAAAAATAAACAGCCATTTGGGATGTAGGTAGCGATCCAATCCACGACTGCTCCTATGCCAGCTAAAACTACTTTAGTTCATTAGATTTGCACCTCATTGAAAAATGAGTAGTTCTCAAAAGGTGTTAATTTTCAAGTTAGCATTTGTTGTCTGTATTAGAGGGCAAGAGTATAATAGCTGAAATTAACTTTAGAGGTACTTCAATGAGCAAACAAACTTGAACAATAGTTTATCAGGATCTATCTTCAACCTCAGAAGTATTCTTAAATATAAAGACCACGGACTTCCATAACAAAAAAAAAAAAATCTCACTCTATGCTGGTATTAAGGTATTTTTCCCAATTACTCTACATACAAAAGAGTAGCCACAAAATTTCTGCGTAACTTTATGCCAGACTGATCTTAGCCTCAAAGTATAACGGAGAGAGACTTCGGAACTGCTTTATTTCTCAGTTCAGGTCTAGGCAAAATGAAGCCAAAAAAGACACCAAAGGCTCAATGAGGAGAAAACACATGCAAAAGCCCTGTATTGGATGCTCTATCATGATTTTTCCTCTTCATAGCTTGATTTTCCATTCAGGACTTCTACTTTTACAGGCTACCATCTGTGCTTGGAATTAAAAAAAAAATATTTCTAAAATAAATTTGGGACTGGTTATGTTACAAGTAATAACACGGATCACAATGTACCTTTTCCATCAAATAAACTGTTCTATGAAAGCATAAGATAACAGAAAAGTTACTAAACTGCTGCATCATCTTTTATTGTTGTATCAGCTACTGTCTGATACATTGATGCAACTTCCATATAAAACTTCTCCATTGTGTATCAGATGTAAATACGTGTGCAAACAAAGGTGCTTCTGAGCTTCACAGTCTCCCTGCTAACAAAGTAGTTGGATGCTGGCTGTCATCTGCAGTTTACCAAAAATCACCACAAAAAGTTCTGTCACTAAACACCACAGCCACAAAACAAAGGTAGATACTGGGAGAATCCTTCAGAAAAAAATGTCATCTGAAATATTTAGCAGAATCACTGAACAGGTAAGCTTGAAATGGACCACTGTGAGTCACTTGGTCCAACCTCCTTGCTCAAGCAGAGTCAACCTAGAGCACAATGCACAGAATTGCATCCAGATGGTTCTTGAGTATCTCCAGTCAAGGGGACTCCACAACTTCTCTGGACAATCTGTTCCAGTGCACAGTCACCCATGGAGCAAAGAATTTCTTCCTCATGTTCAGGTGGAACTTCCTGTGCATCAGTTTCTGCCCATTGCCTCTTGTCCTACTGCTTGGCATCACTGAGAAGAGCTTGGCTGTGTCCTCTTGACACCCTCCTTCAGATACACTGAAAAGTTCCCTCTCAGTTGTCTTTCTAAGGCTGAACAATCCCAGCTCGCTCAGCCTTTACTCAGAAGAGAGATGCTCCAGTCCCTCAGTCATCCTCATTGCCCTCTGCTGGACCCACACCAGGAACTCCACATCTCTCGTGTCCTGAGGAGCCCAGAACTGGACACACCACTCCAGATGCAGCCTCACTAGGGATGAGTAGATGGACAGGATCACCTCTCCTGACCTGCTGGCAATGCATTTCCTAATGCAGCCAAAGATACTAATGGCCCTCTTGGCCCCAAGGACACAGCGCTGGCTCATGGACAGCTTGTTGTCCACCAGGACCCACAGGTCCCTCCTTGCAGAGCTGCTTTCCAGCAGATCAATCCCAGCCTGTGCTGGTGCAGGGTGCTATTTTTCCCTTGCATTTGCCTTTGCTGAATTTCAGACAGTTCTTTGTCCATCTCTCCAGTCTGCTGAGGCTTCTCTGAAGGGCTGCACCGCCCTCTGGGGTATTGGGCCACTTCTCCCAGCTTTGTGTCATCAGCAAACTTGCTGAGGAGGCATCTGCTCCTTCATCCAAGTCAATGATGAGTAAGTTAAACAATACTGAACCTTGGGGGACACCACAAGTTACAGGCCTGCAACTAGACATTGTGCCACTAATAATGATCCTCTGGGTTCTGCGGTTCAGCCTGGTCTCAATCCACCTCTCTGTCCACCCCTCCAGTCCACACTTCCTCAGTTTGCCTACAGAGATATTGGGAGAGACTGTGTCAAAAGCCTTGCTGAAGTTGAAGTAGAAAATATCCACTGCTTTTCCCTCATCCATCCAGGTAGTTGTTTCATTGCAGAAGGCAATCACGTTGCTCAAGTATGATTTCTTCTTAGTGAATCCATGCTGACTACTCCTTATTGCTCTCTTGTCACCCATGTGGATAGAGATGGCCTCCAGAGTGAGGTTCTCCACCACCCTTCCAGGGATTGAGATGAGTTCCCTGGGTCCTCCTTCTTGCCTCTTTTGAAGACTGGGGTGACACTTGTTTAATGACAGTCCTCACATACCTCCCTTGATCCCCTGATTAACCTTTCAAAGATGATTGTGACTGGCCTACCTATGGTGTTTGCCAGCTCTCTCAGCACTTATGGATGCATCCAGTCAGAGCCCATGGACTTGTGGATGTCAGGGTGATCCCTAAGCCAATTCTCCATGACCAAGGGAAAGTCTTCCTTTCAACATTCCTTTACCCTGGTCTCCTGGGTCAGAGACTCCTGAGGGCTGGTCTTGTTAGTAAAGACAGATGTAAAAAAGATATTCAGTAACTCTGCCTTCTCCATGTCCTCTGTTACCATGGTCCCCACTCTATTAATTCCAGGTGGGCCTTGACCTTCCTTGCCTCATTTCTCCTTACTCTGACAACCTTGCTATTTTCATTCCAAGTGCCCCAATCCTGCTTCCATCTCCTGTATATTTCCTGCTTATGCTCTAGTAATCACATGATTCTTTGTTTATCCACACACATCTCTTGCCCACCTTGTGCAATTTCTTGCTCATTGGAATGCATCGTTCTTGAGCCTTGAGCAAATGATCCTTTAATATCAACCAGGTTCCCCTGGACTCCTCTTCTCTACAGGATGTGTTCCCATAGGATTCTTCCAAGAAGACCCCTAAAGTGGCTAAAGTTAGCTCTCCTGAAGTCCATAGTTACAATCTGACTTACTGCCCTGCTTCCTTTCTTACCCAATGCTGAATTCCACAATCTCATGGTCACTGCAGCTAAGGTTGCCCCCCACCTTTACACCTCCAACAAGACATTCCATGTTAGTTAGTGTAAGGTCAAGCAGCACACCATTCTTGTGGGATCTTCCACTACCTGTCACACTCATATAAAACTCCTCCACCAAGGTGCTGAGAAGCAGTGAAAATAACTTACATTTTTAAAAGGTTAATTCAATTCCCTGCACCACTTCCAAAGTTTCAGTTAGATAATAACATTGTTTGACTTTGCATTGCACAGAAAACCAAAGCCATCCCGAGAAGAGAACATTCTGCTTATGTTCAGCTCTGCTAACAATTTGAGCAACTTTACAGTTATTTATTTTCTAAATATGTCAAAGCTGCTTTCTTAGGAAAACATATTATCTTCCAAAGAAAGAATGAAAAACAGAAGGGTAACATGACTAAAGTGTCAGTTAACTAATTTAAAACTCCAACTAACATTTTGCCTTGTAATACAATAAAATATTAATTTGTAGCATTCTTACACTGATTTCAAGAGACTAATAAAATCTTAAACTTAACTTTAAATTCATAACAGTTTATATACACCTTCTGTGGATTCAATAAACTTTTGAGCCACTCAAGAGAGATATTCCTGTAAAATCTGCCCTGATTTAAAAGCTAGACTATTTTTCTTGTATGATTCCTTCTTTGTTGACAGAAACCATTGGAAAACCTTTCAGATTACTTACCACAGTAGCCTTCATAGCTAAATAGAAAAAAAACTATTACCAGGATCACTGTGGTACAAGGCCCCTGTGCTTTCCTTCAGAGGCAATTTGGTTATCATCTCTGCAGCTCTGTTTGGGGTTTTTAGAAGTGATAATATTTCATTGCAAAAGTTCAACCCTTGGCAGTGAGGTGCAGCTAAAATGAAATATTCCATTCTATTCTTATACTGGCATTGTTATACCCTGGATTTTAATACTGACAAAAGCAATAAACTTTGTTTTATTTACCTGTGATGGAACAGTCAATAAAAAATTGGCCCATTTCCAATTCCATTTATTTCAGTTGAAGCTAGAGCAGTGAACCAGTAATCTTACTCCTTAAATGTACGGAAGAAATTGTCATGTTAAAGTCAAGGGTCAGCATCAGCATTTACATAGATACATGATTAAAAGAATATAGGACAATGCTACTTGGATTTAATCCATTTTTCAGTACAACCTTCGTGATAAAGAATAATTACTGAAGTTAAAAAGCCTATATTTTTGTAGAAATACATTTTCAGGATGTTTAGACAAAAATACTACCCTGAAATTTTCAGGCAAATTTACAATGGATGCAACTTCTATAATTTTTATGAACAGTCAGCACCAAAATGTGTAATTCCCCTTGACCCCCAAAGCTCCCAAATCGTTGCTGCTTCCATCCAGGAACCACAGAGAGACTCTTGCACAAGAGAACCAGTTGTCCATTAGCTCACCTACCCTTTAGGCTTTCAGGGTTGAAGTCCTAGGAGAGGACAGCACATCAGTAGAGCCACTGGGATTTGTATCAATATTTTCAAAGAAATTTAGTGTCAAGCTAAAAATTAAATACCCAAATGAATGAAATTTGTATGTTGACACAGCTTGGTGCTGTTGAAGGAAGATACTGAAGTTGCTGACAGTTTTACTCTCTTCTGACCAAAAATACTGAAGAAACACGAAGTTTAAACCAGGTTTTAGCCAGTGTAAACTTTGTTACAACCACAGAATTATGTTAGCTTAACTATGCTTGATATGTATCCTCAAACTTGATCTCTTTGTACTGAAAAAGTAAATCACTTGGTTTTAATTTTCGGTATTTTATTATAGGTTGAGGTTCACAAATAAAATATAAACAGATGCTTCTGAAAACAGGTGAAGAAGAAAAGCACCTACTCTACAGAGGAGATTGAAAGTAGCTAGATAACCTCAGTGAGAGGGGGAAAAACAGGACTTACCTTTGAACATTGTTTATGATTCTGGCACCAAGCAAGTGACCCATTGTTCTGAAAGACAAAGGAAAAGTACATAAGTATTAATATTTCTTTCAGACTACATATGTTCACCCTAACATGTTTAAATAGGAAACGCCATCCAGGTCTGCCTAGATAATGATGTTGTGCCACAACACAAGTATCAATGCTGACTTCTACACCCTTGTGTGGAGTAAACGCTTAGGCAAGTGTAAAGTGACAAGAAAAAAGTTAGGAATGTATTTCACCAGGCAAATCTGGTGAAAAACTGACCAAAGGCATCTTTTAGTCCATCTTTGCAAACACTTACTGTCTAGAATTGCTAAGAAGTAGACAAAAGATAACACTTACATTTAAGAAATTGATATAGATTGGTAGTGACTCATGAACAGAAAGACCAATAGTCACATTTCAATACTGCACAATACTTACAATAAATTATCAAGGCAAGATAATGAACAACCTTAAAGTAAATGGAAAATTCAATTAAATGTAACATGAGTTTACCAAAGTCACCTGCGCCAGTTTTATTTTATATTTTTGATAATAAAGTGCATTTCCCAGATAAGGAAGCACTATACCTCTCATTTATCTTGACTGCAGTAAAACAACCAATACAGTATAACATGCAAAATAATAATTTAAGCTAAAGTAATAGAAACATGATGAGAACAGAAAGACAAACATGAAACTGGCACGAGGAAAAACAGCAATTTGGTGTTCTCCTAGAGGAACTTCTGAAGAGTCAATTTTTAGAAACAATATTCCCTTTTAAAAGAAAACACAGCTCAGAAAGAGAAGTGTGTTTGTGGTATTAAGAGATGAGATAAAATAGTGATTCACATTCTGTATAGGGGAAGATCGAAACAACATCAGGAAGACTTGAGTGACTCTGTGGACTGAACATGTAAAATAGACTCCAAACTCTGCAACACAGAGTGTACGTTCATGTACTTAGGACCTCATATATATACATTTCTTCCGTAAGTTTATACTCTGGAACAGAATGGATGAAGATTCTGGTAAATGTGTTGTTCAGAATCTGACTAGAGTTAAGAGTCTGATGGAGTAATAGTACATCCTTTCATATGAATTAGGCAAGGTATTCCCACAGGGATGAATTAATGTGATCATAGTATACCTTCACCATTGGCACTGACTATAGATAGAGAAATGAGTTTCCAAGGAGGAGGAATCAGGTAGGCCAGAATACTAATACAGCAGCACTGTACCCTTCTCCCTCTCTCTTTTTTTTTTTTTAATTTAACAAAGGTTGATGTAAATAATGGGATAGTATCTGTATGTGTTGGTTTCAACTGAAATACAGTTAATTTTATTCAGTGTAGCTAGTATAGGCTATGCTTTGGATTTATCCTGGAAACAGTGTTGATAAACAGGGATGTTTTTGTTACTGCTGAGCGGAGCATACATACACAGCACCAAGGTCTTTTCTGCTCCTCATCCCACCAGTGAGCAGGCTGGAGGGGCACAAGACACTGGGACAAGTCAGAGCTGGGACAGCTGATCCCAACTGAGCAAAGGATATTCCATACCTTATGGCATCATGCTTAACATATAATGCTGGGGGGCTAACTGGAGTGATGGTGTTTGTCTTCCCAAGTCGCCACTGCATAATGAAGCCCAGGTTTCCTGGGGATGGATGAACATCTGCCTCCCCATGGGAAGCAGTGAAATAATTCCTTGCTTTGCTTGTGTGCATGGCTTTTGCTTTACCTATTAAACTCTTTTTATGTCAACCCATGAGTTTTCTCACTTTTACTCTTCTGATTCTCCCTCCCATCCCACCAGGGGGGCAATTGAGTGAGCACGTGTATCAAGCTTAGTTGCCAGCTGGTTCTTAATGACAAGACATAAATTTTTATATATACAACTCAAACAGATGAAGTCAAAATTATTCTCTCGACATACAACTACAATTCAGAAGGAGAAACAGATACATTAGAATCATTGCAACCAAGACAACTGGAACAGTTTCCTGAAACTGCAGCACTGTGTTCTGACCTCAGCAAAGCTCGTAAGTTTGAATACAGTGACTTGCTACCAGAGCTATGAAGCCTATGCTTTGAAGCTGGATCTCTCTTTGTGAATCTTTCAATAGATCATGTTTGTGCATGTCTTCATACATGCAGTTGTACATTCACAAAAGCTCCCAAGATGTTGCCAACAGGTCAAGGGAAGGGATTGTCCCCTTCTAATTTGTTCTCACAAGCCCCACATGGAGAACTGCATTCAGTTCTGGAGTCCCAAGGACAAGAAGGTCAAGGACCTGTTGGAGTGGGTCCAGAGGAGGGCCATGAAAGTGATCTGGAGACCAGAACACCTCTCAGTAAAGGCTGAGAGAGTTGGGCTTATTCATCCTGGAGAAGAGAACTTTCCAGGGACACCTTACTGCAACCTTTCAATATATAAAAGGGGCTTATAAGAAAGATAGTGAGACTTTTTACCAAGGTCTGTAGTGGCAGAACAAGTGGCAACAGTTTTAAACTGAGAGAGGGTAGATCTATATTGGATCTAGGGAAGAAACTTTTTATAGTAAGGGTGGTGAGATACTGAAATAGGTTGCCTAGAGAAGTGATGGATGCCTCATCACTGGAACTGTTCAGCAACCAACATGACCTCGTGAAGGATCCCAGGGCAGGGAGGGGTGGAGTAGGTGACCTTTAAAGATCCCTTCCAACTTCAGTCATTCTGTGAATGTGCAACTTCAGCAATCTCCATAGTCATAGATTCACTGAATGGTTTGTCTTTCACCACAACTTCTAATCTGAACTTCATAAACCTTTATATAAGCCATTTTTTTCTTATTAGTTGTGATGTCAAAAGTATCTACTCTTGTATTACCTAAGGAGCTCTGGGGATGATAAATATAAAGGTTCTTTCCACTTCTAAGCTTATTTAGAAGCAATTTTTAAAAAGCAGTTCAAATAATTTAATTTCAATATTTTATGAAAATTTGTTCTATCTTCCAGAAGTTTACAATGGAATCACTACATGATTTTATAATACCACTTTTATCTGTCATTATTGTAGAATTTAGCTAAAACTGAAATTTTCTAGCATAACATTAGCTAAGTATGAGCACCATGTCAGGTCAAAAACCCTTTGAAAAGAGAGACATAAATAGAAGTAATAAAACTTTAGAACTGCTGTAAATAACATATGCTAGTGGGAATTCTTCAGTATTACCCTCAATACTGTATCAAGATTTATTATTTCCATTTACTGATCTAGTCACCAGTAATGTTAAAAAAATATTTTATGTGTTACTTTCAATTTATCCTCCCTTTCTTCTGCATGTAAAATGTGACAGAGGGAGCTGATTGCAATAACAGATTAGTAGCAGCTCACTTTGTTTCAGTTACACTGCTACTTTCCACTGACCTAGAAAATGCACCTCTGCTTTTAAATTGTATCTGTTACTTGAGACAATAAAGCCATAAATGTCCAGGTGTGTGACTCCCTGATTTGATAATTTCAATGTCTACAACCATTTTCATTTCTCTACTGAAAACTACTAGCACTTGAGTTAGGAAGTTTATCAAAAAGTAAAAGTGTTGTTTAGCAACTTCAGCTTCATCCAAACTAACATGGTGTGAATGATCTTTCATTGCACAAGAAGAAAAAGCAAATTCTACAGGTTTCCTTTGAACCACAGGGTATCGGAGGAAGCACAAATGCTACGTGAGGGCTCTCCTCCACTCTGCATCTTAGCAAATGGTTAATCACAAACATCCAGCTGTGATTACTGTTCCTGTTAGTGTACCTGGTTGAAACTATAATTTCAAACTATCAGTAATTTTTGCTTTATCTATAGCATTTTACATCTTCCCAGATTCCATCCTCAGTTCCATCATATCTCTTTTTCTTCAAACCCAAGCCTGACCTAATTTATGCCAATGAGAGTTTTGACTTAGTCTTTAGTGGTGGCTTAACTCTGTGGTAGAGAAATGACCTCAAGGAAGGGTTAAATAGAATAGTTTCTACCCATCTATAAGCCTTGCACCAGCGCACCTTCAGGGCAACCTTGAAATATCTTAATCTGCATACTGAAGGGAACAAGCTGCACTCAACAGGGCAAACTCCAAGTATCCACCCCTGACACATCACATGAAAGATGTCAGGTAGATGAGACTAAAGCAGTCTACAACAGCATACAGTAGATGCAGTAGAGGAACTCGGCTCACCACCTGAGCCCCACACACTTTCAGTCTGCCAAGAAGGAAACTGTAGATAAACTTCTAGAAGCACACCTTCAAAGACCAGGACAGTTTGAACTTGTATAAGGACAAGAGCTTACCAAAAACAAAGACAGGAGGGGGAAAAAAGCCTAAAACAAAGCAACAGACAAATATTACAAGACTTACCATTCAAATACTTGAAGAAAATACATGCCACATGTATTTTCAATGACACTGTTAAATTGGCATCTCTAATCAGTCTTATTAGGCTTCATTTCAGCAAGTATATGTGCACACTAACTTTCTTCCGGTAAACCATAAATGTACTTGTTCTGTGCCCTCTTATACCCTGAGAAAAAGAACAGTTGTGCAGCATCCCTTGAAAGGAAAAAATACATGTAGAGAAGCAAGAAAAATCAGTCGTCTTCTATCTACAGTATGCCCCAGGGGAAAAAACTAATAACCTTCATAAGCAAGTAAAAACTGGTTTTTAATTGGGGCAATGGCAAAAAAAAATTCATTTGCATCTCTGTCCATAATTACATTAGGAGATACATCCCTTCTTTTGAAATGCCAGAGATGAGCTATAAAAATGAACTAGGCACTTAATCTGCTATGACAGTACCTGTATACCTATTATCAGTTTTGGAAGTCTCTTCTCCCCTACCCAGTTTTCAATATACATTTGTGTGAAACCACTGTCTCGCAGCACTGGCTGCTCCTGACGACCTCACCGATCCTTTCAAAATGACAAGAAAGCATAGAAATAAACCCTTCAACTAACAATACTCACTGAAGTGAAAAAGAACATCTGAGTAGACAAATCAATAACTGCTGCAGTGATAAATTTAGAGAGACAGGCTCCCAACATACATTTTCCTTAACCTTCCAAAAATCTCGACAGCATGAAATAAAAAGTAGCATTGAAATATAATTTACATTGTGCTTGACATGCATTTCCTGACTGCATGTTCGCTATTACATAAATTAATATATAGACTTATCTATGGCAGAGCTGTGTGACCTCAATCCCAACTCAGAGGTGTGGAATTAAGATGCAAAATGGAATCAACAAATTCAAACTAGGCCTTCCAGCTTACCAAAGTATACACCTAAGAATGAACTTCAGAAAAGTCTGTACACTTAGTGGGGAGAGATCAAACCCAGAGGACAGGAAATGCCAGAGAAAAATTTATTTCTCAAAGCCTTTCCCTTGAGGTTAAACATGAACTTATAGTAAATGTATGGGCAGGGGAATCCCAGTACCACCTCTCCTGAGCTCTCGTATTTAGTTATCCTTTTGCATATACACATCCAGAATGCCATAAAACACAACAGCTTGCCAGTAATAACCTAGTTCCTCGGCTTCCATTCAGGGAAGAAAGGCAGGAAATACAAACAACTGAAATGAGTACATTTTGTTCTTTTTATAGTGTCATATTTCACCATAAATTACATTTAAAGGAAATAATTCCTTAGTAAGGGATTTCTGTTGCCTTACAATGGTTCTAATAAGGAACTAAGCTGAATAAAGCAAACATCAACAAATCATAAATTGAATGCTATTGTGTACCTTTGAGTCATTCCCATCTGCCCTGTCACTAGATCCCAGGGAGAAGAGATGAGCACCACCCATTCCACTTCCTCTTCTCAGGTAGAGAGTAATGAAGTCCCCCATCAATCTCCTTCTGTCCAAACCAGACAAGCTTAAAATCCTTAGATGTTCCTCACAGGACATGCCTTCTAGCCCTTTCACCAGCTTTGTTGCCCTCCTCTGGATGCATTCAAGGATCTTCACTTGTTTCCTAAATTCCTAAATCCCAGCACCCCAGGCTGGGATTTGCCCTCTTGGCTTCCCAAGCACCCTGTTGACTCCTATTCAGACTGATGCTGACCAGCACCCCAAATCCTTTTCTGCAGGGCCACTCTCCAGCTGCTCCTCTGCCAGTTATACTTGCATTCAGCATTACGCAGAATCCATTTTTTAATTGTTAGATTTGATCCCATTAATCATTGTCCAATATTCCAACCTACCTAAGCTCCTCTGCAGGACCTCTTGTCCCTCAAGAGAGTCAACAGTACTTTCCACTTTTGTATCAGCAAACTTGCTAATGGTGCATTCGAGTGCTGCACCCAGAGCATTGATAAATACATTGAGCAGAACCAGCCCTAGAATTGAACTCAGGAACACCAGGGATGACCAGTCACCAGCCAGATATTGCCCCATTCACTACAACTCTTTAAGCCCTGCACTTTATCCAGTTCTACTACACCCAGCATACAATGAACCCACTCAACCCATAGCTGTCCCTGACACTGGCTCATCATTTGCCATGCCTGGGGCTTTTGATGACTCTGTTACCAGCACCCAGCTCTGACCATCTTGTGCCAGCACCTTTGGGGCTACTCCCCTCCAAGAGGCCACAACCTGCAATAGAGTCACCCTCGGCCCTCGCTGAGCCTGACAGAAGAAGACTGTGCTTCAAGGTCTAAAATAACATCTTCATTTATTTCTGATGTATAAGTAATGCTCTTAAGACATTGGTCTAGTTAGCAAAAGCACAAAGCAAAATTTCTACACCGAAAACAAATAAGGAACATCTAAACCAGACGAAACAATAAAACATATAGAACCTACAGAAACACAATAAAAAAATCACTGCATAGGACTCCAATGTGAGAAAAGGTAAGAAAACAAACAGTACTTAGCACATATTAGTCACACTGTTTAATATATTACTATCAGATAACTATACGACTGTGTAATATAAAAGCATGTAGAAATACAGCATTAAGTTTAACTATGTGCATATATTTCCTCTGCCATCTTATAACTACATACAACTCCTTAAAAAAAAAAAAACAAAAATAAAAAACCACAAAACTAAGCAACAGTATTCTGAAAAGGAAGCTGAAGGTAAGAATACATTTTAGAACAAAGACCTAAAGCTCTTCTGTTACTGTCACCAGCCACTATGATTCCTCACAGCCCAATCAAATGTACATCCCCCTTACAGGAAGCCATTTCTATACCAGTTTTTGTAAACTGTAGAAAAGTCAGTGCTGGTTACTGGTTAACCCAAACTAATTAAGAGGTGACTGAATGTAAGAAATAGGTATAAAACTAATCAGCCTAACAATTCGTTCTGGTGACATAACTGCAGTTTGTAAATATAAACCAAAATTAAATTATCATGGGTAACATCATGACTCATGCTACCATCTAATTTTAAACATCTGGATTTAACACCAGAAAACGCATATCCCAAAAAAATTTAAGACAGTCTCATTCAGGTTTTGTTTCGGATTTCTGCTACACTTGCCATCACCTGTAATGTGCTAAGTCCTATCACAAAGATATGGTGAGCTCTCCTGCAGATGAATGGCTACAAATAGAGCTATATTGACCTAAACCTTGCATTGGTATTTTCTAAAAAGTCCAGGCAAAGTCATCTTCAACTTTCTTCGCTATTACAGACTGAAATATTTAAAGCCACAATTTCACATGCACCAAAAATACAAACAGAAAAAAAAATCAAGATCAGAGTAATTAAAAAAAAAATAAGTAAAATCAGCAACCACTACCTGAATCATGAGACACAACAGTATTTGTTCTCTGTCTCTCAGCATTAGTATGTTCCTAGAAAGACAGTCATTAAAACCCAAAGGCCATTATCACACCTCTTCTCTTTTTACAACACGGTCTTCTCAAATGCATAGAAAACCTACTAGATAAACACAAGCTGTAAAAACAAATGAGCCACAGGAATCCTTGTGTCTCCAACACACTTGTGAGTTATGACTGCCTTCTTGTGGTTTCACAGACTTCACTCTTACCACTTCTAAGAGTGATCTAAACTAAGGTCTTATTCTACTTAGCAGGAATTCCCACCAATCTGTGAAAGAATCCAGATGAAATAAACTTCACTTCACTGTGCAACAGGAGGAATTAAATACATTGATCCTAACTTGAAGATAATAAAATTATAAATTATATTAAGGAATATTTGGGCCAAATTCTGCATACATTTCTTAGGATTAAGCAATGCAGTTGAAGTGAACAGAAACTAATCTAATGGCATTAATATGCAAAGGATAGCTTGTCAACTGTTTGTTTGTATGCTCTATTTCAAAATTCCCACACTTCCAAAATGCTAATGTCTTTTCTGTCATGTCATAAAGTGGGTTTGCTATACACATGAATGAATGAATGAGACAATAAAAGTATAAATAAAAGTATATGCCAACAGCTCAAGGATGTGACAGAAGTGTAGCCCATTGGGAAATTAACACCAAAAAGAATAAAACGCATTCCAAAAATGTAATGCTTACTTATGCAAAATACAATGTACACGTAACATATACAACCTACTTTAACGTATTTGAAAAAACACAACTAGTTTACAAAATACAGCAATATTCAATGTTTCAGAAATGCGTGCATGCTGCATTTAATGATGACTTGACTCCATAACTGAAAATTACTGTTGGTATTACTATTCCATATAATTATAAGATTATTGGTTAATTGGGTGACTCCAAATAGCAAGTGATGTGATACATTTACCACAGGCTTCATTTGCCTGCACTACAAACAAAACACTCCAGAGCATCTCCACAGCAGGAAGTCATGTGAACCACAGAAACACAACTGTTGAGAAAAAAATCTGGTGTTGATGGACTTGATGTCTGAACAACACTTATTACAACTTCCCCTTTCCCTTTTTGTTTAATGAGTTGTAGTCTGGTCCCACGGACACAATGCCCATTAGTACCTAAGGCACATTAGGTCCCCGTGGATCATCTCTCTTAGATATGTTAATCCAGAAGAAATCTAAAGTGAATTTTCAGACTGGTCTATAACGTGAAACAAAAGAGACTCACTCCAAAAGGAAACTGATCTATATTCTAACACTAATGTATAGATGCACCTCAGACACCTCTAACACCACCCAAACACACAAGAGTAATAATTCAGTGATTCCTACTAGACTAGATTTTTCCACAAAAGCCACACTGTTTTAGGGCTGTTCAGGGTAGCAGTCCTTTCGGCACTTGCAAAATGCTTAGGGATCAGCTGTTTCACATCATTAAGAAACTAACTGCAAAAACCAACAAAAAACAAAAACAAAAAACCAACAAACAAACACACTTTTTAGATCATCTAAAATGTCCATTATAAATAGTCCAACCATAAACTACATGAACACGGGATATTCAGATACTCCATGAAGGTTTTACTGTCAAAGAGTAACTCCTGATTACAAAACTGCTAAATGCATTGTACTATATAGTGGCCAAGTGATGTTTTACTGTACTTTCTCCTGTTCTGGTCTAGTATGTATGAGAGGAACACCATTATACACCACACTTGTGTCTTTGTCAAGAGTATGTATACACACCTGTCCTTAAAACTTAGCAGCTCATCAGCACCCAGGTTACTATGACTCAGTATCAGGCACCATCAAATTTTATGCTCACACTCTTGTGCTTAATGTACTATTTATTTCCAATACAATTGCATGAAATTTATGTGATAAATTTCAGGAATGTATTTCCTTTCTCTTTGGCATGTGCTACTAGTTTACAAGGTACTAAATATTTCAAGCCATAGTAGTAGCCATAAGCACTGCAAGCTGATGGATACACTTACTTTTATTTCCCTTTCAAAGAAAAACAAATTAATAAATTCCATGCAGCACCTTTCTCAACAGAAAATATTTGTGACAAATACCTCCTTATTCCAATTGACTTGATGTTAAAATTTCTCCTCTTTGATCGGTGCATGGCAACAAGCTCAATAAACATCTTTGCCATTATGAATACTATGTTCCACTATCCAAAGTTCTTTTAATATTTTTAAAGTATGTAGTAAAGTAGAATCTCAGCAATAAAAATGCTGCAAAACTAATGATCCTAGAGATGAAATATGCAGTCTAAAATTTGACTACAATTATTCACTGGTAGTTCCACAAATCCATTAATATTTATTAAGTTTTCTACATCAAAATCATGTTTTGGAGGAATGCATTATTCAAATGCATAGCAAAGTTCTCAAAAGTAACAAGTGTAAAAATTAACATAGTTCTTGGACTTCCAACAGTTGAGTAAACAGTCTTTGAGGATTTTATTTTTCCATTTTCCACAGAAGACCTGGCTCAGTCAGTGAAGTACCTCACCAGGCATGGGATTTCCTAGAAACATTTGCAAAATGGTTCTGTGGCCACTCAGGAATTAAAGAACTTTCCAAATAAAAATGACCCTTGGACTCAAACAGAACAGCCTATCTGCAATCTGAACAAAACCCAACACAATATTGTTAACATACACTCGGAAAGCACTAATTCAAAGAAGCATATGTCAGCCACACAAAAAAGTCTTTCACCACAACAATTAAGCAGCATTTCAGAAAGTCTTGTTTCCCAGACATATTTTAATTATTAGTCTTGCCATACATCTGCCTCCATTGTAGAAATTTCAGATAGACAGACAAGATGTAATGGGCACAATTTTCTAAGCCCACAACTTGATTCTTTCATCTCTAAAGCACAACTCAACAAGAAATCACATCATGCAAGTTAACACTCCTCTCTCTCCATTGCTCCTCTTGTTTTGGTCCTTGGCCTCTTCCTTCCCAACCCAGCTGTCACTTCTGCAGAAAGCCAACACACAGGACTGCCACATTAAGACTAGTGGATGCCAGTTGCATAGTGCTCAGATACCACGTATCACATCAATTTATGAATGTCCTCCTCCTAATTGTATCAATGTAACAAGAGGAAGTTATGATGCCCCTCTCCAGGCCAACTCACTGCTGTTCTCTTCCCACAGTTCCCAGATCTGTAAATGCTGTTCATGTTTGTCTGCAGACCACATTTTTATTCCTAACCTATTTTAAGGAATGGTAATAGCTCCTGCAACAGCAGATGTTGCAATGACATTGCGTCGACAATGGATGAAAAGCAGGCATCAAGCGAAGGAGCACATAGAAGGGTGGTGGGTGAGTCCCTTTCCGCTTGAACACACCTGCTAATCTGATCCTAGCTGGGATCCGCTGGCCCTGCAATGCTGACAGTATAGGCCTGAAAGAACCCGCCTTTTAACACACATTACAGTAGAATCTTCCCATTTTCTTAGTGGCTTTTTACAGTTCGCCACAAGAAGTGTTTATTACATGGGACTATTGCTGCAGTCCAGTCTTCTACAACACCTTGCAACCCACCTAAGACTGTGAAAGGACAACTGAGAGAGAGAACAAATCAACATTAAGGAAGATACACTAAAACTACTCATACAATTCAAGCTACAGAGATATTAACTGTATCTTTCTACAGCGACAATCTTCAGTGAAAGATTTACGTTGCCTCATCACATTGGCATAAAATTTCCCACAAACATAAAGCACTTCATACACTGGGTTTTTAGAATACAGACTGATAACTAGATAATGAAGACATACCATAAAAAGAAAATAAATCTCTCCTCAAGGCAGGACTGAAGCATTTTTCATTAACACATCTGGTTTCCAGAGATATAGCTGTTATGCAGAGCAATCGTGCTGACAGGTCCATCATGTTTCAGACCTTTCTGGCATCAGGTAAAAGAGTTAAAACTTAAATCAGGCTAATTTGCACTGAAGTTACGGAAAGGCTTGTAACATGACAGATATTAAAGCTCAGCTTATGCCTCTACCCAAACCACAGAATTTTAAAGCCTCCAGGTAAATGTAAATGATTAGATATGAAATTTCACAGATTTCCACTACAAGGATCACACGGGTTCTGAAGTATAGCATTTGCTTTTGTATCTTTAATCTAAATCAACAGCCACAAAAGAAAAACATAATAATATATATCCTTAAGCTGATAAAATGTGGATAACTGTGGTTAATGCCAGTTGTCAGTAACTTGTACTATCAGCAGACATTCTAAAGTCTTTTTTCATTTCTCAATTTTTTTTTGCAGAACTGACAAATATTTTAGTTGCTACATCTTTGAAAAGTGCCACATAATGGTGGTATGTTCCAGGAATTCCATCTAAATCATGTTTCCTTCCATTTTACTAGCCTTCTCACCTGTATAAAGCAATTAAGAAACACAGTGAAGGGGGTTGTCGTACTACAAGTATATTCATAATTTTCAAGTTTCTTTTTCACTGGTCTGGGAAGCTCTGCTCAATTTGCTTTCTCAGTAGGAAGTTCATGGGTGAGAACAATTTGTCTGAGGCTTTATCTTTACCAGATGGATCCACTAGGTATGAGTAAGTATCTTAAGGGCATCAAAATTTGACATCTGCTCCTGTTATTAAGAGGATACGCCATGTTTGTTGATGAAACAGGGATGCCTTGGAATCCCTGAGGGCACCTGGATATAGGAAGCTACAATTAGTAATTGGGCAATATTCCATTTTTTTAAAAAAATATTTGTTTACTGACTTTACTGGTATTTAGCTCTGATTACATAAAAAATTGCTTCTACCTTCCCTTAATAGCTGAAAGAATATCTTCTAAAAATATCTTAATTTGAAGTCAAGGTGCTTCACATCTGACAAATAACAGGCAATTCAGTTTTACTTTGTCCTAATGGCATAATATCATTTGCTACAACTCAACTGTAAAGGAAGATGTCATGACACAGTAAGATGGTATTTAACAAATTCAAATTAATTGTCTTTAAGCAGCATACAGGGAATTTTCTTGGGTTTACCTATAAACTCTGAACAGACAATTCCAGTATATTTTCACTGGCGTAAGCTTATTTCCATTTAAACCATTGGATACATAACTATAGATAATACTCTGGCCAGCAATGAAAGCTCCCCAAAAATCTTGTCAAATTATTAATTACATTAATGGAAGACTCAGTAAGTATCAGTCAGAAGTCTGAAAGATCTCCAGCTAAAGAAAACAACAGGAGCTTGCACTACATTAATTTGCAAAGCTCTTCAGTCTTTAAAACTACACGAGTCATGTTTTCTACTCCAGAACAAAGACAGTCAGTATATTCTTTAGGCAACTCTAAAGGTTCATTCCTTTCTACAGTTTGGAAAATGGCTCAGGTTAGGAGTAACTTTCAAGTTTAGTCCACATTGCTACTCTTTTTTTCTACTTAAGGACAGTTTTGAATACTGGAAGGAGTCTTGAAATAATTACTGTTTGTTATTGCACATTTATTGCCACCGTAATTACAGCTTTTCTGCTGTCCACACTCAAATGCCTACATGTGTGATTCTATGAATAAACTAAATCTTTTACAAGACAAATTAATATGCTGCATGTGCAGCATTGAATGCATCCCCACTCCACTTGGTCATGAGAATCCACTGGACAGAAACCAAAAGCCTACTGTCTTTCCCACTGTTTATTCAATTTTTCAACTCAAAGAACAAATTCAACAATAAGCTGTTAGCTGCAAAAATCTGCATCTTGTTTCCTTATTTATTCTGACAAACGTGTCTCATAGCTGCTACTAAGTACTATGTAAAGTGACATACACTTCATTAATTGCATTATTTTTACCTCTTTGTCAGTTTGTCTAATCCCAAATGTTCCTTCCACCTGCTGCAGATGCAGACCAACCAATACTTGGCCAATTCATGAACTCTCAGTTCACAGCTGCATAGAAAGAAATCCCAAAACAGAAGAAACCCTCAAGCTCTCTTAGTTCCATTTCTCTTCCCAAAATTGCTAGATACAAATCAAATGTCAACATATTATATACTCTTTGTGACTAAGAAAAATGGGGGCAGGTAATGATGTGATTCACTATTGTCTAGTTGTGGTTAACAGTAAAGTGCTTTCATTGTTTTCAAAAGTATCTATAACAATCCCCTAACAAAAACAAAAAAGCCACCCTGTTAAATTATTATGCAGTGATTCAAATTCTGAAAAAAAATGACGGAACAGTCACTGTATTAGGACAGAAACATAAAGACAAAGGCGATGATAATAGTAATACAAATAATACTGCTAATAATAAATTCTTATCACCCCTTCATCACTGTTTGATGCCTCACATAACTGTTCAGCCATGTACTGAATTTGAAGAAAACTCAAAGCCTTACAGCAAGCAAGGTTAAAAAATGAATTTACAGTGTTTAGGTCCAAAAATGCCCTTAGGCCTGACTGGAATGTTCCAGTCATTAACAGTTAAAAAGCATTACAAATTAAATATAAATGATGTATAGTTCCTACACTCATGGCCTAAATCATTAGATGAGAAATCATGTTCATGTACATGAACTGTGATTACTTCTTTTTTTAAAAAAAAAATAACAATGTGAAGATAACTTCCCTAAAGAGTAATTATTAAAAAAAGAAAAACAGATTTATGGTTATAAAGTCTCATAAGAATGGCAGGGAAGGCTGAAATATGTTTTCACTGGATTAAATGAGTATATTATTCTCATCCAATCTTCACCATCAACCTCAATTTCTGACTCTCTGGACATAAGACATTTGCTCTGAGGCAACCCTATTTCCCTCATAATATCTTATAATAGGGTCCATGACAGCTGGACTGCAACCCTCACAGGAAGGAAAAACAAAATTTTTACTACCTTGTCCAGGTTTGCAGTTTCAGTTGTGACCACTTGAGAAACTACAGTGGCAGCAGTTTGTCTTACTTCTGACTTAAAAGACAACATCTTTGTACCAACATACTGCCTGGGAGGACACTTCACTTTTTTTTCCCCTACTGCATGGGAATAAAACATCCGTACTTTGTCTCATCATATGACCAAGCTTTACTATATATGTGCAATACAGTAAATCCAGCATTTCTGAAACTGTACAGGACACATGTGTAAGAAGACTCAATGCTCTTTCCAAAGAATTGGGATCACTGTTTATTTCAGAATACATGTAAGTAAATCACAATACTGACTCAAGACAGCAGGCAGCCATCACCAGAAACTACTTCTGGTTGAAAACTCTCCAGGGAGTAAGTTCATAATGTTTGGAGAACAGGAATCATTCAGAAAGCCAAAGCAGCCAGTTTCTTAGTCCCTCTTTTTCACAATCCATCAACGTTGTTAAAAGAAAAGAAAGAAATGAGGAACAAGCTGCCATCACCAGGACACATTCAGTCCATAAACTGCCTCCAGACTCACAAGTTACTTTTAGGGAAGAAAAGAATGAAAACATGCTGAAAAGAAGCTAGTCACAAGTCAACAGCTTTACCTGGACCCTAACCCTAACCCCTGATCTAGAACAAATTTAGTATTTATGTGCCTGCACTGGTATACATGACAGGATCACAAATGAGTTAGAACCTTGTGGTGAATTTTCTTGGAGGTTTTACCCATAACTGGATTTTCAATGAAGACAGAAGTATTTTCAAAACATTTTTACAAAATTATAAACAAGAAAAAGTAATGTTTTTAAACTAAGTAAAACTCAAAGCAGCTGAAAAAGAATGGAAATAAAAAACATGTACAAAAAGCATTTACAAACAACTCGCCCTACACTCACTGTCTGTTTCCTTTTCCAGCCTTAATATCAATTAATTGTGTCACAGTAAATTTTACAGTGCACTCTTCTCCTAGATAATTTCTCTATGCAGCACTGTGAGCCTGTGGGAGGTCACCTGTCTCCAGTTTTCTCCCATCTGAGACTGTCTCTCTTTTGCTTCTCCTACAAGTTCCAGAGCCATGCCTTCCTCACAAATCTCAGCTGCTTACTAGGACAGTCATTCCTCTTGCAAAATTGAAACAAGTCTCTTCTTTTTTAAAGAGAAATGTAATGTAGCATGTAGGCCAAGGAAAAAACCAAGCAAAACATGGAGTGTCCTCAATGTAAAGGTATAGTAAGTCACAGGGTGTTGTTTTTATGGTGAAAATGTATTTTCCTGCATTATATGAGTACATAACTTGGATGTCATATCTCTTTGGCAGTCTAGAGAGGCACAGTGGTGAAAACAAGACAAAAAAAATTATAAAAACTTTGGACCAGGGTTTTTCTCCAAATTTGAAAATATCTAATATTCTTTTCAGTGGAAGCAATTGAATGTGTGATTTCTTCTCACCCAAGATGAAAGAAACAGTACTCTACTTTCAAGTTTAAAGAGTCCACTTACCTTTCAACACCCCCAGGTCTCCATCTTTGCATCCTGTGATCTCTTGGTCACTAAAAGACTGAAAAAGGGATACAACCAGAGTTGGGATACCAAGCTCACAGCACTCTGTTGACAAAGGCTGCATGGACCTTGTGTTCATACATGGACCTGATCCAGCTGAAATCAACAGAAGGCTTTTCATGGACTTCAAAGGTTTTTGAAATATAAGGCCTTATGAGGCTCAGCTGTGGGAAAGGTCAAAAAATGAAGATTCTTGGTGTAAACTCCTAGGCAAGTGGGTTTTTTGGTTCAAGGTTAACATTTGCTAGGCACCAACTACTAAATATCAATACAAATGTGTCTGTCTTCTCAATGATGTTCCTGATAGTCATTAATACTATTTTCAATTTTTAAAAATATGGACGCTAAATTACAGCACTTTCTTTTTCTGTTTACAGAAGTAGTCTATGTAGTCAAATCAGATAACCTGGGAAAGCAAAAATTCACATGGAACAGCCAATAGAGATGTAAGTCAGCTTGTAAATAACAATCTCCATTTGTAGACACACACAAATTCAATACTCAGCCTTAAGAAGTTTGCCCTTTGCAAAATGACAAATGTTGAGATTCTGGAAAATCAGTCTGCTTTTCAAGCTATTTCAGAAATGTATTGGGTCTGGTTTAACTTACAGGATACTTTCTAAACCAAATACATTTAAATACAGTTCAGAGCACCAGTTAATCATAGAGACAGCCCATATGCATACAATGAATAATGTTTTAGTAATAGTTTTAATATGAACATTACCTATCCTAAAAACCTTTCACTCTGTAGTAAGTGGATGTATCTTTCAACAGGGAAAGGATTTACATTGTAGAACTCCCAATGTTTTACTTTCAAATGTTTACTAATGTTTTTCAGAAGCAACATCTCTTCCCTCTTCCTAACATGCCTGTGACATTTAAACTATGCTTGGCCAATATTATCTATGCATAAATGCCTGTCTCAAAACATACTAGTAACATTCTTGTTGGACTTATTGCATATGGTATCAGGCACATTTACGAAATTAACAGAGATTTTATGAACAAGTATATTTTATGAAGCAAGATAGCATAAAGAATTTTTTTCTTAATATGTAAGCATCCACAAGTAAAATGTGAGAAAAGTATCTTGGCAACTCATTGTTCAATACAATTGTTAACCATTCACTGACATTTTCATACAGTTCATTTGCTTAGCATTTAAAACTTATGCTTGAGGCACAGACAAACATTTTAACTTGGAAAAGTAAGGGATAAATGTGAGGTCCCAAATCTGAGTAATCAAATCTTCTAGAAAACAGTGATCAGACTCTGTAAATCCTGCACTCACATCAACCATGCAGGTTATCAACAATGTCAAAGGCATTTGAGTTTAGTTATGACCACGTGAATGTAACTCCCACTGAAGTCAGGGAGGTTCATAGCAGACCAGGTTACAACAGCAAAGACTAACTGTGCCTCGATTCCACAACATGGTGAATAATGCAGGTCTTTTCACTAAATGCAACCATTATTATTCAAAAAAACCCTTTCATCTTCAAAGTTTTTACATAAGATCCTGTTAGATGTGTGCACCTCTTGTTCACAACTGCAGATCTCAATAATAAGAGCACACCAAATGACAAAATAGTTATCCAGATCATATTCCATATGATCAATAAAGACAGGAGCACGATTGGGACTTCTAACAAGTTTTGAGCAAAACAAAGTAATGACAAATGTTAAAATTTGTCTGTGGAAATAAAGTAACAGCAGTGTGCTTTACAAGACATATGAAAGTCAGAATTATTTAACACAAGGACTATTTTTGGAAAGGAGATGAGTACTAAATTGGTAACACGAGCAGATGGCACACATCTTCATATGTAGAAAAGACTGTGAACGTGGCCCAAAAGATCTAAGCAAACTTTAGTGTCTGAGCAGCCTGTCCATTGAAACTAAAACATTCTGGGAATAACACTGCATATCTACTACATCTCATTAAAAAAGTACCACGTAACTTTTAAAAAGACTTCATGAAAAAACAATTTATGGTTCCAGAATTCTTCAAGACAGTTACAGGAACTGTTTTTTCATGATCTCCACCTTTCCTCCAGCAGAGTAGAGAGACACACATGCATCCTAGACTTTCGGCCTGGCCTACCATCTTCCAGCTGGAACCCCCTGCAGATTTTTGCAGGTGCAGTCACTTGGGAGTTACAAGCAGTTTGCAAGTAAATGCACTGGCATTTAGACAATTAGCTGTCTTGTAGGTGAAATCTGGTATTGGTTATCTAAAGGTAATCACTTGCACACTATTTGCTTGCAGACATACGATCTGAGAACCTTTTATTATTTACTTAAAAGAACTGCCTGCTTTTCTTTAAAAATTTCAGTTGTCCTGACAGGCAAGAGTCCTTCTACAACAGTAAAAACAACCTGCTACCACCAGAGAGTTATCAGTCATTCAATGTAACAAACTTTTAAGACCTTATTGTTCCCTCTTACAGTTACTAAACATTAGGCCATATATGGCTCTTGGCTTAAGACAATATTTTTCCATAGTTTAAAAAACAATTTTCAGTTAGCCTTGGCTCATCTAGCTTAGTACTAATTCCTAAGTACCAATCCTTAGTATGTTACTATGAGAGTTACACTAAATAACATTTACAAGGAGAAGTTTCACTCCAATTTCCCTCCAATTATCATGAAACTGGATTACAACTTGAGGGATGTCTATGCCGTATCAAAATTTTCAACTACAACTCATCCACTACTAAAATAAGTCAACTTAGGTATGCACAAAGAACCCCTGTGTGACCAGGGTCATCCACAGTGTTGTTGGTATGTTTCTAAACAGTACCACCTTAATGAGTTTAACCAATCTCTCAGGAGCCTCTTCAAGCAGCAATCATAATTTTGGATCACACTATATGTATAAATCCCAAAATACCTGGACTTCCCCCTTAAGAATAAGAAGTGGATTTGCTAAGATTCAATTTACTACTGAAGATTACTCACAGAAAAAAATCATAGTGAGATATATGGCTATCTAAAAATATGGAAAAAAGGTCTGATTTGACTTAGCATTAGCATTTTGTTTTTAACACATTAACAATCACAAGTGGACATATATGAACTCATATATGAAAACATAAATAGTAAAAATTAATTTAGAAGTAACAGTATTTAGTAGGCTTTATGACTTTATAATGTAGCTAATCTTGTTTTCTGTTCTACTCACTTCTCCGCATCTGGAGTGTTAGATCCAGTGCAGGGCTCCCTGATACATGGAGAGACATGGACTTAGTGGAGGGAGTCCAGCAAAGGGAATGTAGGCTAAGAGAACTGGGAATGTATAGCTTTGAATAGAAAAGGCTCAAGGGATTTTCATCCATGTTTATAACCACCTGATGGGAGAAAGTAAAGAAGATGGAGCCACACTCTTCTCAGAGGTGCCCAGTAACAGGACAAGAAGCAATAGCCAAAAACTGAAACACTGGACACTCCATCAGAACATAAGAAAACTCCTTTTTACTGTGAGGGTGATTAAACACTGGGACAGGTTGCCAGGAAGTGTTGCCCAGCCTCAACTCCTCTGTCACTCTGTAAGCATGTGGCTGTGGCCTCTCCTATGACTCCACAGCACAAACACAGCCAGCTTTACTGGCAATTACCCCAAATTCTTGTGGCATGTTCTACCACTCTCTCAGCTTTTGACCCAGTAAACAAGACTGACTGCTCCTCTGCCTTAACTAATTTATCAAGTTGCATATATTAAGCAGGAAGATGCTCAAGGAAGAGGCTTGAGAGGCCTGCAACAGATGCCAACCAAGACAAAAGTTCCACAAGCTTACAGGTCGAAGTAAGCAGCTGCTTCTCCATAATATTTTGATGCTGTACCTTTAGCTTAAGTATTTATGCTGATGTTGAAGCTCTTACACACAGAGAAAATTTTAATCATACTAGTTTTAGAAAATGTATCAGACAACTGGCAGTAGAGATTAATCCAAACTGTGTTTTCACTCAACTTGAAAATAGAATGCTAAAGGTCACTGCTATGCCTGCTCCCTCAAGATGGAAGTTCATCCACAACCAATATCATAGATGGGAAAGGCTACATCCATAGATAGCAATGCAAGGAATTTAGTCTCACTGCACTAAAGCAGGCAGGTTATACAAAAAAGCCTTAGCAAAACTAATCTGAGTATTCAAGCCTCTTTTCCAGCTACCTAGACAAGCTCCCTGTTTATACCCACACCATTCTCAAGAATACAAAAACTTGTGCATTAACTGACCTCATCTTCATGAGAGTTTTACTAACTATACTGGGTTACTATAAATCCAAATTCACAAATAAACTTTGAATACCTCAAATTAAAATTCCTATCTTTTTCCTGAACATCAGCTAAAACACTGAGAAGGGGACTGCCTTAATAAGAAAATGTTGAGGGAAAGAATGTATCCAATAACATCAATATTCTTTACAACCTTGGTCCCTAAAATAATGTCTTTTTTCACACAGGATTCACAGTCTTGGTGTTTCATATTGAGCCAGACACTTAAGTCCTTCCTTTCATTCCCAACTAGAGGAGGAATTGTCCTTCCCACGTTATAAGGGCAGCTTACTAACACACAGGCATGCTTTTTTAGGTGACAGACAAATACATTGATTTTGATACAGGACTATAAGGTTCAAACCTATACCTTCTTCTCTATCATAAGCAGTCCACTTGACTGTCATGCTCTTGCTTACTGGAAGAGCACTCTTATCATTCTCCTCTGTTCAAGTGTTTTACAGAGAATTTTGTCAGAAAAAAAGCACAGCAGTAGGTACTCTACTACTTTTCAAGGCAGTGACCCAAGAGCATGGACAGGTTCCAGCAAATGCTCTGATTATTCCCTCATACATGTTATGCAACAGTCACGGAAAAACCCTAATCTAAACACCGAAAATGCCTACAAGTGACTACCCTAAACATTAGGCTAGATAGATGAGTCCTCTTTGCCCTTACACTCTCTGGTCACAGGTCAGTGAATGCTTCATTTGGTGACGTTCAGTGGCACAACTTGCATAGTTGAGATAAATACACCTGCTTACGGTTTTTTGTTTGATTTTTTTTATGAAAGGACTTTGTGCCAGCATGCTCTCTGTGAAAGTTCCTGGCCTGTAGATAGGCCATAGATAGATATAAAATACACATATTTCACTGGGCTATAAGACCCATGTGATGCATAAGTCTCATATTGATCTCACATATCCTTTGGTGTAACCTCTACATAGAATTTCCCAACACTACCAGAACTGGAAAAGTCCCCTGGCCATGGGGATTTTATAGCAAAAACCCAAACATCTGCACTTCTTCAACAAGCATTCTCAAGATAAGATATAGATTTAGGTGACTGATTCTTCTTCTAGCCCACATCAACAGTCTACATGGAAAAAAACCCAAACCTGTATTATTTGACCTGTGCCTCAGTTCAAATAATTTCCTACTGACAATGTATCTTTAAAATAGGCTAAGAAAGGTAAATTAATGTAAATTAACAAATAGGGTTTTTTTAAAAGAACATCTCTCTTGACCCTTTCATGTATAGGGACGGTAAAAAAAAATTAGTAAAAATTCTCTGTGAGAGAGAAAATTAATTAAAAACTCTTTTGAACATTCTGGAAACTGGAAAAAATATTAGTTGGCATCCAAACAAGGAATCAAAAGGTATAAGATTAACCCAGATTTTCTATTCATACTATCCCATTCTCTCGAAAAGGTTATTAGTGATGTGGGTTTAGTACTATAAACTATGTGCAATGAAGTCTCTCT
>JAOXXN010000001.1:20289538-20299879 GCA_026770055.1 Myrmophylax atrothorax | reverse complement strand
CAGAAATCACCTCAGAGTGGTATGTTTTCCCCATTTTAGTTTGAAGGAGACTTTACTTTTAAATTTTAGTTTTACTACCAAATCATAATGAGACCCTTTTTGGAAGTGCCACCTCTTTTATTTGAATTAGAATGCCAAGAATGTAAAATGTCTGTCCTCAGTCTGATCAAAAGCTGTTTAATAGTTTTAATCTCTAGAAAAAGGGTTTATGTCTCTGATGTCTTGGTAATCTGGAGGAAGATATGGATCCTCAGACAAAAATCAGTGCTTTATGAACTGCTCTTTAAACTTCTCTAATTTACTTGAGAGGTTGGACTGTTATTACACTTGTCTTGGTGTTGAGCTGCTCTTCGTACACCTTTTCCCATTTGTGTCAGGTCCATTCAGCCTAGCTGAAAATATCCTTCTCCACTGCTGCTACTGTAAAAAAATAAATAACAATTTTAATGTTTGTTACTGCAATGAAAAATTCCTGTGTTGTTTTATATCATGGTCTTGACGGGAAATGCCATTTTTTATTGACCTCCTTGAGTTATTTGTATAGTTTTCACACTTGTATAATGCTCAGCCTTGTTTAATAATGTCTGTCTGATCATCTGTATTGCCATGAAGACTTTACAAACATAAAGACAACCTGTTTGTCAAATCATTTATCCCTACCAAAATTCTGTGGTTGTCATGGTAACTGTGGAAAAGAAAGTAAAAAAAAAGGAAAAGTAGATTGTGGTTTTCTAAAATGGTAGTGTTTCATGGCCATTAGAAATAAAACTACGAGAAAACGCATTAGTTTCTCCATTACTCTGTAAGGCAGGATACAAAGAATTGTACTTTATTTTTACACATTAAAAAAAAAAAATCGTGTTTT
Organism: Myrmophylax atrothorax; assembly: GCA_026770055.1. Taxonomy (NCBI): domain Eukaryota; kingdom Metazoa; phylum Chordata; class Aves; order Passeriformes; family Thamnophilidae; genus Myrmophylax; species Myrmophylax atrothorax. The sequence goes on along the minus strand of JAOXXN010000001.1, from coordinate 20,299,014 downwards.
ATGTTTATTAGAAATGACATCAAATCTTCTTTTTCATTTCATTCCTCATAGCTGAGGGCATTCCTGACAAAATAACAAAACTCAATTCTACCTGCGCGTTTTAACAGCAATAAACCCTTTCATGAACATGATAGTTTTTGAGTGCTCTTTAATTATGTTTCCCACCTTCCTTATCACCTCATCATCACAAAGGTGATGTTGTTCACCCTGTTAAAATAAAGTTTCATGACTTTGAGTAAGCAAGGTCCCTTCCTAGTGACAAATGACATTGTATTAAAGTGGTGCATAACAGTTTAGGAGACTTCAACCATTCTAAAAGCCCAGGAGTTTTACTAAATATTTTTTTCTGAGAATTGAAGAAATTACACCAAATTTTCTAATTTGCCTAGTTATTTTAAAATAACCTAGTCAATGTGAAAGTGATTGGCAGGATCAGATTATAAGAGAAAAAGTTTACTTACCTTCTTCCATCTGAGGAAAACTTTTTATTTTGAAGTATTCAGATTGGAGCAGTGTATTTATTTTGATTTGGACGTACAATTTGTTTCTAAGTTGCCTAAGTCTTCCTATCTCCATAAACTTCTTGTAAATGGACAAATGAAAAATCGGTACAATTGCTTAATAATGGTACTGTTTTGTCACCATTGAATAAAGGCTTCAAGAGTCAGTGTTTGAAATATACTTTCATTTTGACATAAAAGAAACTGTAAGGAAACTGTCCTAAATACGTAGAAACTTGAGCTATAATGTTCTGTATGGTCCTTAGTTGCCATAAGAAACATCTACCAATGTAGCCCAAAACTGCTTATGAGGCTAGAGTTTTGAATGAGTCACGTGTCTACTTTAAGAAATATTGGAAAGGTGTTTCCATGCCAATTTGCTGCACCAAACCAGAGATATTTAATTAGTTCTTCTTTGCATGTTGCTCCTTGCTGAACTCAGAAGGATTCTGTCCTGATGTGACAAAGATATACACTGCTGTGACTGAATCTGAGAAGTGAAGCAGTCACTTTGAATACAGTATTTCTGCCATTCTGGTGATATATTTGTGTAAAGATATGACTGAAGGATTCAGCTCTTTCAGAACTGGAGTATATGTATTTCTGATAGAAGACAACAGCTTCATCTTCATGCTTTTTGTTCACCACCTGAGAGAGAAATCCTGTGGAAAATGTAAGTGACATTTGATTGCATAACTAAATACTTTAACATGATGTACATGAGAAATGGGGATATTAATTTTCAGGGTAATTTCAATTTTTGCATTGTAATTCCTGTTTTGGGATGCTGAAACCTATGATTTTAATATAATTTGATTTAGATGGAGCTTTATGGCATATAATATATTAATATCAAAAATTCCTTTGCTCAGTTGTTGTCCTGTATCTTCAATAAATACTTTTAAATAGAAGTTATAAGAAATGAATGTAATATGAATTGCATGACAGAATATGAGTCACATTATAATAGAGCCTTCTGCAGAAAACCTTGAATCTAATGATCCCCATCTGATCCGGTTTAAATGAAACAGCAGGATAAACAAAAGCATGTCTGTAACTAAGGATTTTGATTTTTAAAGGTCAAACTTTAAGTAATTGTGAGAACCAATTAGAGACAATGACTGGATTGAGAGTTTAAGAAGTTTAAAATAGAAAAGCCATGCACATTAATTCAAAAGAGCAAACTGTGTACCTGGAATTTGCAGGCTAAGCAAAGAAGAAAAGGTTGGACATGACATTCCAGTACTCTTAAAGTAGACTACCTTCAGAATTGTAGTGGATATAAAAAGAGGAATTTGTAAAAAGAAAAAGGAAGAATTGTTTTTATTTGGTGATAGAGTAGCAGTAAAGAAAAAGCCTTGTGAAAGATATTTAATACATTAAACAGAATATTTATCCAGAAGTACAAAAATAAAAGGCAAAGTCCCATGACAGAAAGCAGAGGTATTAATGAAATGCAAGATTTTGTTAGTGTAGCTCTAGAATAACAAGCCCGTTGTGCTTCAATTTTCAGTACCACTAATGATTCAGAACACCAGCTGCTGAGTCCCAGTTTTCCTGCAAACCAGCCATGTGTCCATGAGTTACATACTGCAGGGCCTTCTCTTGCCACATAATCTGGCATGTATAAAGCATAATAGAGTTAAGAATCCCTGTGCAGAAAACTCATTGAAAAATCCTATAGCAATCTGCAAATCTGTTTAAAATCTCTACATTATGGGAATAATCTGTAGAAATGAAAGAAAAACTTTAATTTCAATTGTTTCATGTGCTGCAATCTTTACATTCTTTGATATACGCTTTTGAATCAGTATTGATTTCTACTGGCTTGCACATACCATAGTATTTATCAAGGAGAAGTGGATCTAAGAAAAGTATAGATACTTTACAATTCTATTTTACTCTATTTTAGTAAAATCTTGCAAATTAAATTAGGTGGATTTTAGATGAGATAGCTGAAAACAGGTCTGTTCAAGAAAAACTAATATTCTATATATTTATTCTTAAATTATCATTTTGATGGAGAACATTATTCTGGTTTAAATTTGTTTTTCTGTACATGGCAGAAGAAGTTTCCCCCTATGTGGAGGACATCTGCCTGAAGTTTACCAGGTGAATATGCTTTGACTTAGTTTACTGAGACTACATACAAGATTCGCATATGCTGTACTAGATGAAAAATTAGGGGCTGAAATCGTTGCGTAATTCATTTAAAGGCCACATCACAGAGATACCATCTGTACTTCACTAAGGGCTTGTTCCAGCTAGAGGCCAGATTTGTCCCCAAAACTACTAACATGAGGAAACTTAATAAAGTTTTCCTTGGTCCTCTGTCTTTAGTTTTGCTGAAAAGGTGCATTAGTATTTACATATAGCCAACCACTTTTCTCACTAATATTACTGGGTAAGATCTTGTATTCTGGACAAAATATTGCTACTAATGGTTGTATTGTTTCACATATATCAATTTTAAAAGAAATATCCTGTGCATTGTAGCATTGTCATTGCTGGCATTGTCATTGCCAGCATTATCAGTGATCTGATGGTTCCTGTGCTAAATAGTTTAATACTAGCTACATCATTTCTAAATTTTTAACAATGTTAGCAGTAGTAACCTTTTACAAATTATTCAGAAGCATTCAATAGTATTTCAGATCTGTACTTCTTTACATCTTATAGGATCTTTTCACCTTGATCAAGGTACATAAACATTAGACAATCAGAATTACCAGGGGACTTATGCCTGATGCTCTTTGAAGTCTCTGTGTATTGAGAAGCAGAGTATATTATCCCAGCTGAGATTTATTCCCAATATAAGATAATGAATTTAATATAAGAGCTGACTCTGTGCAGACATATTTTTGGAGAACACCATGGGACCTGGAAAGAAAGCTAGGGCTTTAATGTGAGTCAGAAAGTACTTCTGTGTATCCTAGAGATTCTTTGTTGCATGTTTTTTCTACACTGTGGAAAAGTTATGTTTTCTACTTTCTAATTTCTTTCCTCCTTTCCCTGCCAAGCTCCATTTCAAGAACTAAATATACATTTCAAACATTAGCTTCTGGAGCTTGAATGAACCTAGAAGGAAATTTTTCTTTTGTTCACCCCCAGAGGTTGTTGCTATTCTGGTCAAATGAGACCAGGATTTTACCTCAAATATTTGTGACAAAACTGTGGAAATAAAGGCCTATTGAATTTGGTAAAAAGTTAGAAGCTAAAATACTTTCTTAGAGGGTAATTATCTTGAGTATCTTCTCTGGTCAGACTGGTACCACTTGCCTCATTGCTGAAAATAAACTATGATTTTCCCCTTATGAATAAGCTTGCCAATTCTCCTTGATAAAAGAATACTTAAACCACAAGGCATTTATCAACTCTAGTATTCCATACTTCTGTTTTCTTTTTGCTGGACATTCTGAAGAAAACAGTTGGCTTCATCCTTGGACGAAACTGACAAAAATTAAGGAATGCTTTTGTATATCATGTAAGTATGAATACAAGTATCTGTGTGTATATGCATTTTAGCTCTAGAAGATATTCATTTCCAAATCAGAAAAAATAAATGTTTTAGCATAATGATGCTTGTAAGATTATGCTCATTCTGAAGATCTATATTTTTACAAATTTGCAATCCTTGTACAACCAGACAATTTTCTGTTATGTAATCCTCAAGTATTTTGCAGCATCCTAATTAGAAAGACTTCTCATGCCTTCTCACACACACCAATTTTTTTTTATTTAATAATCTAGCTAAGAAATTAGTATCTATTTGGAGGGATAAAGTCAAGAGCAGCAACAGTGACAGAGTTTTGATGCCTGCCTTAGAAACAAGTGCTTTGCTAAAAATTAATTTTTGCCTTTTAAAAAAAAAAAAAAAAGGAAAATCCAGTGAAACAAGTAGAGACTTCACAAACTTAGATTCACATTTTGTGGTGTAACCTTGGGCAATTCTCATCACTGTCCTGCTCTTTATTTCCACATCTTCAGAAAGAAGTCAACAGTTCTCTCTATTCCACAGAAGTTATGTCAAGGAAAGTATATGAAAGACTACGAAGTGATGATATACATTGTGAAGATCTCTCCAAGGAACAGCGATATTCATTTACTTATCTTTTTAATACATATGTCCATTTACTTCTCACTTCTAGTTTTCTTCATAGTCTTTAAAGAAGTAGATCTAGGGCAAAAGTCATCCTATTCTAAAGGCAACATTGAATAGAAGTCAGCTGAGCAACATGCCTGTTCCTCTCCACTAACTCCAAAGGAAGTCTCAGGTGTAGATGTGCAAATGTCTGTAACAGCAGATATTTCATGAGATTACTCAGTGAAAGAAGTCCAAATTTTTTATAGTAACCATCCAGAAAAAGTGTGGGCAGTTACTCAGGCAAAGGTATACTCTTCTGAGTATCAGGTAAGTGCCCAGTGCTAAAGTGTTTAGCTCTAAAAAGTCATATACTGCAGACATATAGACACTTAAATGAATGTATTTCAGTGTCTTGCTCTGCTCATAATAGTGAAGGAGACAATGTGGCTTTCTGTGCATGCCTTCTTGAAAATTCAAACCCAACTGTTACCTGTAGTCTTGAGAAAATCTATTCAAAGTGTTATTTTCTGATCAGAAAAAAAAGTGGTGGATGACGTTTTCAGACAGGCGCTCTACTCCTTTTATGCATACCTCCTTACTTTCAGAAAAACTTTGTCTTCAAATGTCTTTTTAAGGAGTACTTTTCTGCTATAAATACCCACTGAAGTCACGAGTGTACTTGTAGACTAAATCACTACCTATCACAGAATGAGAGGAAAACAGTCTGAAAGAGACCTCAGGAGGTCATCTACTCTATACTTTTGCCTGCAGGCAAATTCAACTGTACCTGTCAACTCTGATAGATGTTTACCTAATCTGTCCTTAGAGATTTCCAATGACTGAAACTCTAAAAGCTCTTCAGGCAATCTGTTTGAGTGTGTCATGATCCGTGTCATTAGAAGTTTTACTTAATATCTATCTTAAATCTGCCAAGCTATAATTCAAACCCTTTAATTCAGGTTCCATCCTCTCTAGCGTGGAGAACTGATTATCTTATTCTTTATTCTGGTAGCATTTTACATTTTTACAGATCATAACAGTGCAATCCTCTTTTATCTGTTTTTTTCTGAAGCATTAATACTAGTGTACTTTTTCAGTTCCTGCTCCTGAGGGTTTTTGGATTTGGTTTGGGTTTTGGTTCTTTTTTTGAAGGTGTATTTGTACATGTTTTAAATAGGAGATGTACAGGCATCCTTCCAGTGTTAGTGTATATTGGGTGTAGGTCACAAGGTTTTGGTAGGGGAAAAAGAGCTACAGGGGCTCTGTGAGAAGAGACCAGGGACTGCCCCATACCGGACACAGCTGTATCCAGCTGGCTCTGTAGCAGACTAACCAGAAGACAGCATTGGATCCATTAGCCAAGCCGGAGGTGCCTCTGGGAAAGCATATTTAATGAAGAGCAAAACAATGCACAGCAGTGAGGGGTGAGAAAAAAAAAAACAAACTATAAGAAATAATCCTGGAAACAGCAAGGTCAGAGAAGAAGAAGGGGAAAGAGGTACTCCAGGTACTGGAGCAGATTCTCCTGTAGCCTGTGTAATCATGCTGGAGTATATATTCATGCTGCAGCCCAGGGAGTACACAGTGTTGGAGTAGGTTTATCCTGAAGGATGGCAGCCCATGCAGAGGACCCATTCTGGAACAAGGGAAAAGTATGAAGATGATGAAGCGGTAGAGAGAAACTGTTACAGACTGATCACAATCCTCCATTCACCTTCTTCTATGCAGAACTTAATGAGGGAGGAGGTCAAGGGAATGAGGGAGCAGCACTGAGTCTGGGGAAAAGGGTGGTTGGGAGGAAGGTGTTTTAGTCTTTATATCTCACTATCCAGTTAAACTTTTATTTCTCAAAGAATTAAATTAAATTTCCTCAAGCTGAGTTTGTTTTGCTTGTGTTACTAATTGGAAAGTGATGTCCTTGTCTTTTTCTCCACCAACAAATGTTTTTTAGCTTATTTACTCCCTTATTCCTATTAAGGAATGGAAGTGAGAGAGCAGCTACGTGACTGTCTGGCAGCTATCCAAGGTCAACTCACCACATTCCCACTACAGGATAGTCTTTTATATTAAACATTTTTCCTGCTTTTAAAATACATTTTCCATGTTTAATGTAAATAATTAAAGTTAATTCACAAGTCCTTTCCTATCATATTATCTGAATTCCATATTTAAAAATAAAAATACAAAATAGCATTCATCTACTAGACTTTCCCATGCAGAACTCAAAAACATAAACCAACCATCTACAACTCTAAAACTTCAGATCTCCAACAATTTCACCTACAAGAAGCCAACGAAAAATGCTGCTTACTTTACTTGAAAAAACAGTCATTACTAAAAACTAGATTAAAAATCCAGCCCACTCTCCTTATGGTTCCATTAATTATCTTAATTCAGAACTTTCAATTAACCAAGATGTCATTTCATCCAGCCATTTAGGAAGAAAATAAAAATGTTCAGAACAGTGGGTGTTTTATATTTTGACTTTATTACTTTAATTATTTCAGGAAGAAATTACAAAATTTTAAAGCCAGAAAGAAAATTGTTTATAATGATAATGGTACTATATTAAAAAAAAAATCACAAAAAGACAAACAAAAAAAAAACACCAAAAAAGAGTCAGCCTTCATTCACATCTTTCAACGTAACTTCAGAGCCTAAAATTGTGCTTAAAATTTGAAGTTCATTTTAAGCATTTTATCTCAGAAATATAATGAGATTCCATAAAACAAATAGGAAATTGGGCTACAAATAGGGAACTTGCTGCACAATTCATCCTTCACAGTTAGCGTAGTTAGATTTTGTGAATTAATATGTACATTCATGAGTTCCTGGCTCTGCTTACTTCAATGTGATAATATTCAGAAAGGTGATAGATTTATAGTGGAAAAAAAAAGTTGCAATACAATTTCTTTGTTGTAAGCTCTTTATGACAAAATGGTAAATATGAAGAACTAGAAAGTGCGATTTTTAAGGGTTTATTGATTAAAGTAAAATTATAGCACAAGGGGCAATAGAGTAAGCTATTTTCTTGAGAAACAGATGATGTCAAGATCTGTGACATGATTTCTGTCTCAGTCTCATCATCAAACTATTGAAATATGTTCCAAAAACTCTCAGAAAGGCCAGGCCCCTCTGTTTTCTGGTAGTGATAAAGTCACCACTTCACAGAACCATGGAATGGTTTGTTTGGATGGGACCTTTAAAGGTCACCTAGTCCGACTGCCTGCCGTGAACACCTTCCACTAGACCAGGTTGTTCAAAGCTGTGTTGACTCAGGTCTTGAATGCTTCCAATGATGGGGCACCCATAGCTTCTCTGGAAAACTCATCCCAATTTCTCACCACCATTTTTTTTTCCTTATGTCCAATTTAAACCTACACTGTTTCAGTTGAAAAGTGTTGTCCCATGCCATTGAAGAGCAGGTTTTTTAATCTTATTAAATATGTTCCCCCCGATATGCTTCCACCATCACTGATGGACTTGGCCTTGGGCAGCAGCAGGATCCTCATGGAGCTGGCAGGCATTGGCTCTGTCAGACATGGGTGAAGTGTCTGGCATCTTCTCATAGAAGTCACCCCTGCATCCCCATGCTACCAAAACCTTGCCATCAAAACCAATACACAACTAATGTCCAATTTTTCATCCAACAGTATCCCCAAGTCCTTCTTTGCAGGGATGCTATCATCACCCAGTCTGTGTTGGTGGTTGCCCTGATCCAGGTGCAGGACCTTGCACTTGGCTTTGTTGAACTTCGTGGGGTTCACACAGGCCCACCTCTCCAGCCTGTCGAGGTCCTGTTGGATGGTATCCCTTCCCTCCAACATACCAACTGCACAACTCAGCTTGGTGTCATACATCACTTGACAAAATATTTGGTCTACAATGACAGAATCAGAATGGCTAAGGTTGGAAGGGACCACTGTGGGTGCTCTGGTACAACGTCTCTGCACAAGCAGGGTCATCCCAGAGCCCATTGCACAGGACTGTGTCCAGATGGTTCCTGAGTATCTCCAGTAGACAAGACGCCACAACCGCTCTGGACAACCTGTTCCAGTGCGTAGTCAGTGCACTGGAAAGAAGTTCTTCCTCATGTTCAGGTGGAACTTCCTGTGCATCGTTTCTGCCAATTCCTTCTTGTTCTATTGCTCAGCACAAACAACAAGGGCCTGGCTCCATCCTCTTGACACTCTTGCTTCAGATATTTACATACATTGATGAGTTTCCCTCTCAGTTGTCTCTCTGAGGCTGAACAGGCCTACTTATCTCAGCCTTTTCTCATAGGAGAGATATTCCTGTTCCCTAATAAACTTTGTTGCCCTCTACTGGACACACACCAGGAGCTCCATGTTTCTCTTATCCTGAGGAGCCCAGAACTGGACACAGCACTCCAGATGTGGCCTTGCTAGGGCTGAATAGAGGGGCAGGATCACCTCCCTAAGACTGCTGGCAATGGTCTTCCTAATTCACCCCAGGACACTATTTGTCTTCTTGGCCACAAGGACACACTGCTGGCTCATGAAGAGCTCGTTGTCCACCAGAACCCCCAGGTCCTTCTCCACAGAGCTGCTTTCCAGCAGGTCTCTCCCAGCCTGTGCTGGTGCAGGGGGTTATTCTTCCCCAGATGCAGGACCCTGTATTTGCCTTTGCCTTGGCTGAACCTGCTATACCCTGGGGGTTTTTAGCTTAGACTGCAGGTGCAGTCTGAAAAGCTCTGCATACTGAAGTGGAGGTTTAGGCTTGCGAACGAGTGCATTTAAGGTTTTGATGTTGGTTTCAAGGCCTTTTTTGATTTGCCGCATTACTATGTAACGTTTGCCTGACAGAAAAAGAGTATTGAAGAGCATGATATTAAAGTGTGCTGAGTGTTAAATTATATAACGAATAATAGT
>JAOXXN010000001.1:20233725-20250736 GCA_026770055.1 Myrmophylax atrothorax | reverse complement strand
CAATCTCCACGTAACTGTTTTTCTAAGTATTTGAATTTACCTTTCAAGTTTCACCTGTTCATAGTGTTGCAATGTATTTTCTCATCTAGACAATAGCAGATTAGTTGGCTCCAGAGAACTAATTGTGGGTAGTCTTTTTAATGCAATTTTCACTCTAAAATAACAATTTATTAAAGAACTATCTCTCTCATTTTAACCTTTTTTATGCAGCCAGAGTTCAAGGTGGGCAACTTCTGATAATTCTGCTAAATAAAGAATGCTTTGGGTTGGAATGGACCTTAAAGATCATCTAGTTCCAACCTCCCTGCTGTGGACAGGTACATCTTTCACTAGATCATGTTTCTCAGAGCTCCATCCAACCTGGATTTGAATACTTTCAGGGATGGGTCATCTACAACTTCTCTGGGCAACACGTTCCAGTGCCTCACCACCCTCACAGTAAAGAAATTTTTCCCACTATCTAATCTAAACTTGCTCTCCGTCAGCTTGAAGACATTCCCCCTTTTCCTGTCACTATGTATTCTTGTAAATAGTCTCTGTCTTTCTTGTAGGGTACTGAGAGGCCACAATTAGGTCATCCCAAAGCCTTCTCTTCCCTGGGCTGAAAAAAACCCAATTCTCTCAGCCTTTCCTTATAAGAGAGGTGCTCCATCCTTCTAATCAACTTGGTGGCCCTCCTTTGGACTCTCATAACGCTGTAACTAACAAAACCACATGGGAAAATATAGAACAGGCCTTATTTTTCTCTTTAGTATTGCAAACATTTTAATGATGGGATGCTGGAATTAAAGACACAGTTGCTAAAGGCAGGCGTGATCCCGTTAAGTTAGGGCTGTGTATGGCATCAGTTTTAGTTTCACACAAACTCAAACCATCCGGTTTCTTCTCCCTGTTCTGCTTTTCCCCCGCTAGATGGAGCTGTGACGTGCAGCATCCGAGACAAAAGCAGCTTTTGATGTAATGTAAAAACACAAATTTCTGCAGAAAACCTAAAATGACAGTGGAACAAATGCTTGCAAAAGTTATGGAGTTCTCATAGATGCATTTTAAAAATCATGTCCCATTTCCAGTGCATGCATTTTGTACCCTCCCTACATCACTGTAATTTTCTGAGGAGTGTGTTAGGAAAGAAGGGATGCTTTCTGGAAACAATGCAGAATTTTATTTCCATAGCTGCCAGTTTGCTAAAAACTGAGAATGTGAACATTGTTGCAGGTATTGTGCATGAAAACTTAATTACACGGCTTGAAATTCTAATAATTTTTGCAGCTTCTTGAAAGCAGTAAATTTATATCTAAATATTTTTCCCCACCCAGCTCTGACACTAGAGTATTTCAGATCAGAAAGATGAGCTTTGAAACATTTGCATATATCAAAAATATTGTTTCAATTCCTGTTATTATGACCCTAGTTAATGTTACACAACTTAGTGAGCTGTTTTTTGAAATAGCTGTTCTTCCATCCACTCCATAAAAAAAAAAAAAAAAAAAGAGAGATTGCACAGCAGGGGATGTTAGCTGGTACACAGCTTTTTTCAGTGTTATTGCAATGACAGCTTTGGGTTGGTGGTTGACATTAAAATGAAAGAAAAATATTTTCCAGCACAGCTAGTTCAAGAGCCAAGGCCATGACAAAGTTGTTTAGCAGTACAGTTATTACAGAAAAGAATTGACTTTTAGAGACTCTTTAAAAGAAGCCTGAAGCAACAGAGAGGCACAATGTCATATCAGATAGTAGCACCACTTTTTTATCTGAAAAATAAAGCTATTTGAAGATGTCAGCTCAACAATTGTTTTGCATTAGCTAAATGCAATTATATCAGCATCTCCAGAATCTGTGAGACTGGTTTCCTTTATGTTGCTATGATACCATATTATTATTTGATATGATACACTTTATCCTGAACCAACCCAGGAATAACAGTCAAGGGTAAAACTGAATAATTTAAATCTAGAAAATGCTCCTTTTCTAAAAAAACACTGATTATCACACAGTTTTCCTCTGAAAAGAGACCCTGTGAAATTGATATCTGTAGGTTTGATGTTTACTATCTTTCAATCACTCTAGTATCAAATATGGTTATTTTTCAAGCTGTTTGTTTTTCCTAGCTGCTATTTCTGCAAACTAATCTGTAGTTCAGACTGATTTCCTGTGCTTCTGAAACAAGACTGCAGAAGATACTAAAGAAGATTTTGACAAGGGGTCCAGTCCATATAGCCCATTGCCAAGCTGATGAGATTTAACTAGTCCACAGGAGGCAGCGAATTAAATGATTCTCATAGGAATAGGTAAAGCATAATATACTCTACCTATTTATCAAAAGTAAAAATAAGGGTGACTGGCATTTTTCACAAATATTTGGTGACTCAAGCTCAAGATCCTTTGTTTGGAGTATCTTTGGTTGAGTGACCTCCTATCACTGGAGATCAGAGGGTCTACAAAATTCATCAAGAAGCCCAGGATCCAAGTCCGCCTTGGTCCAGGGAGAGGCAGAGAAGTCTGATCTGCCATAGACGTGCTCTTCCATGGAGCCAGGACCACAGCAGCCCTGGCTTTATCCCACAGACCCTTGCACTGCATTCAGCTGTACAGTGAAGTTTGTCTACATTTAAGAAATTCAGTCATACTGAGTCTGGGGCACATGCGGTCAGTGAAGGAACATTTGCTGCTGTTTAAAAATGGAGCTTCCAACAAATTTCTGGTTCACAGGAAATTTTGAGCAGTTTTACTTGATCAGATGATTTAGAGAAAGATCAAATTTTGAAATGTAATTTTTCATAAATTAGAAACCCCTCTTCTCTGCAGTGAAGACATCTTTTGCCACTAACACAGGAAAATAAGAATTTATATGCCAGGATATCATCAGGGTTAGAAGGGGTCACTTTAAATTTAATCGACCCAGTAAAAGTGAACTCAAGTTCAGACTGTTTAAGACAAAAGCAGAGAAACAACTAAAGGATAGAAGGGGAGAAAAATTTATAATTCTCTGCTCTGCATTTAAATAATCTTACTTTTATACCATGTTTTGTGTCCTTATCTTCTCCTGCTCTGGTAATTATCTCTTTAACTATTTACCTTGGGAATAGGCACATGGTACTGTGTGAAATAAATACACTGGTGCAGTCCTCTTGAAACACCACACTGGGTATGATGGCGTAAAACAGCACCAAGGAATTTTAGCAAAATGAAGCATCCTTTATAGTCTGCAAATATGCATTTTGTATGACAAATATGCAAGGAATTAGTAGCTATTTTGTTAACCAACCCATTCATGCTGTACTATTCTTTGTTAGTTTAAAAGTGCCCAGTGCAGAAATGTAAATGTATACATGCTTAATATTTAGATATTAATATGTTATAAATTATGTACTTTTACATAATTAATTCACCTGTGGGCACGCTTTGCATGCTAATGCAAATTAAAGATGACTGATGTTATGCAAATTTCCTATCATTTGTTAGAAACAGTCAGACCAAAAGACCAGGCAAATCATGTGGTTGCCTTTTCCTGAAAAAAGGATCTGTCTCTGTGGCATCATGAAGTATCATGAGGGGATAAAAAAATTTTTGCTACAAATTAATTAGTTTGGCCAAAATTAGTACAATCCCTAGTAGAACATCAGCCCAGACTGATCAGTTTTATCTGGTTTTTATTAGCATACAAAGTAAACCCATAGGTGAATTTAACAAAAATTCATTCTTGCACTGTAAGCTGTCTTTACCCAGAGACTACCTTTACACAGAGCACAGATCACTCACTTCAACATCTAAATAAAATCTGTGCTGCTGTGTGACAGGGCAATAAGGATTGACTCGGCATGTTTGATACCTGCTAATTTAGAAAACAAGAGGAACTCTATCCATGTAGAATGTCTTTCACAAACAGTACAGGTATTCCTTTCCTTGAAAACGAGTAACAGTGCATCTCCAGTGTACTTTTAAAAACACCTGAGATGTGTAAAATGCACTGGGTCCATAAAATCAAAGACAGAACTAGAAGGGCACTGCAACAGTTGCACAGGTTTGCTGCCATTACCAAGAATTCAAGGAACCTTCTTAAGCAAACAATTCATTTGCTGCCAATTTTGACATCACTTTGCATTTCCTTTTAATTTCTGTGAAACCCCCATGGGTACCACATGCATGTATTTCTACAGGCTCCAGCAGGCCTTCACATAATTTTTTGTCTAATGTAGACCTAATTATGGTGGAGCTGCACCTGAGGGATGTTTGGTGTGATTTTTTGTATGAGCAAGTGAAGCTGAGGGTGGCTGTTTGTGCCTAAAGAGCCACTCACCATGGTAACATAAGACTTAGTTGGTGCAGAAGCTAGTTTTAGTTTCAAAGCCATAACCTGTACTGGTGAAATTTGAATTCACAGCTTTCAAAATATGCTCCAATATGCTCTATCAACATTAGCTGCCATTCTCAGTGACAAGTATGACAAGCAACCAGAATCTCTTGATCAAATTTGAACTTGGCATTTTAACTGCAAAACCCAAGAACAGGAGTTCATATGAGTTGCCATGCCATGTGTGTTATGAGTACTCTGTTCCTTGAGTTAAAAAGAAATAAACCACAATTAATAAACTCTACTCTAATTTGCTATTCTCTCCATCTAAGCTTGGAACTGATCATGGGTCAAGAAAGGTTTTTTCTTCACCTCTCAACTGTTGACCTGTAGGTTGAGGGGAAGCACACTGGAAACAGCCGTGGATGGGCCCCATTTTATCCCGTTCTTCCCCTCTTTGCCCTATGGCTACTACATTTTTGTCCTCAGCTACCTTATGCTTTATTCTCTTTTATAATCTCTGCTTTCTAAGGCTCTTCCCATTTAGTACTGACATATTTCAGAGCCCAGATTTATTTCCAGACCCTTCAAGATTCATTTGCTGAACTTTTGATCTGAATAAGAAAACAAATCCTTTCAGCCAAAGGAAGACAGAGTTGTCAGCTTCTCTTCAGTGTATAAATGGTATTGCTCATCCTGCTGGACAACATCGATACATTAAAGGTTAACCCATGGACAAGGCTCAGGGGCAGCAGTGTTACCAGTCTGTCAGTACATGTCTGGTACACCTGTTTTACTACTTGCTTGATGTTCTGCCCTTTTGTGGGGCTTCTGGGAGTGCCAGGCACTGGCATCACTAGAACCACAGTTTCATTTACAGCAAGTCACTGCCTTCTACCGCTTCAGGATAATATTGGGCTGTTAGCTCCTCCTCCTGTTTCAGAGTGATCTGGCAGCAGCAGTGTTTGTCTTGGCTGTATGATACCTCCCTAGTGAATGCAAAGGCAGAAAAGGCAGACAACACCTCTTTCAAGATTTTTTTTCCTTTGTACTTGAAGAACCCAACCATATGAGCAGGGTTTACAACAGGGATGTTACAAACCATATTATTAGAAAACAGGATTATTGAACTGTCAAAGTCTGGTCTTAAATTAAACCTTACCCTAACCTTGTCAAAGTCCCAGGTCTCTATAGGAGGTCTCATATTTCTGGTGTTTTTCTCTATTTATTTTGGAGAGCAACTGCAACATTTATAGCTCTGAAAATAATACACAGCATCTAAGCAGCTGGAGAGAGCTGAAGCTGTTGTTATTGTTTTGTTAAATGATTATTGCTAAAAATTGTAAGTGCTTCTCAGGAAAAATTATGTAGAATAATTTTGCTCTGATATTGCCATGCTGTCAGAAAAGGGATCATATACCAAAGAATTCATTGCTTCATTCGCACTCTTAAATGTTCACTGCTGAAAAGAGATATAAATAATGTAAAAATTTACTCTCCTATTGGAAGATTCCTTGACTCATTTAACTATCTATCATGCCTTCCTTCTCTTCCTTGCTTTTTGTCCAAGACCTTTGAATTAAATGTCCACTGTTGAAAATATTTCTACAAGTTCCTTGTGAAATCAGTTGCTGTTTGTGGAGGGAGATGCTTTCAAAGTCTCATATGCAAAGTACGGTCAGAGACCTTGTGCAGTACCACCCTAAATAATCATAATAAATAAAGTCATTTATTAAGTTAATCCTTAAAACTTAAAATGTAAATATACCTACTGAACCAGAAACGCTATGCACATATGCACTCTCCTCATACAGAGAGTGCACAAGCAAAGCCTAACTTGAGAGAAGCATTTGATAATGGAAAGCAATGATTCTATTTTACGAAAGGTATCATAAACTCCTTTTGCTGAAAAAAAAAGGTTTGTGACAGTAAGTTCTCAAAAAAATGGTATAGGCTGCATAAAGCTGCCCTCAGCTCAATCAGCAGCATTATGATTTCTGTAATACATTCCAATGGCTTCTGCAGTGAGCTTCTAACTGTGGTAAATTCCTGGTGTGGTAAATCCAGGTGGACTTTTAGTAGTACTTCCAAAGATAGATGGAAAAGAAAAAAGAAAATTACTAAGATAACAGCAGTTTGCAGGTGGAAGGTACGAATATGAAGAAATGGTTACAAGGCAAGTAAGAAAATAGCTGAAAGCATCACAACACTTGAAAGGCTGTCTCTAATGCCACCTCTATTGTTTCTATCCTGTCAAGTAATTGTATTGATAAATCATGTCTGGCTAGACTGAGAACCCTGGCCCAGGGGAAATTGCTCTCCAGAAACTTTCAGCTGGCTCCCACAGCCAGTGGCACAGCTCACTTTGTCTTTTATGTAGTTCTGCATTTGAGAAGTTGCAGCCCTGTTCACTCCTTGCAATAAGCAAGTTACAGCCCACAAAGAATTTCTCTAACTGGAGTGTTCTGACTTTTTCCCCCAGGTTTAAAAAAACCCTCATGTTCTGCAGCAACTACATATGATGTGGAAAATGAAAGAGTGAGATGTCCCAGAATAACTGGCACCAAGATCTCAATGTATAACATCTTTATAGCATTCTGTATAACAAGGCACATAACATCTATAACAATATTATGTACATTGGCAAGGGATGCAAAGAATAATAATAAGGATTTCTGCAGGTACACTGACCAGAAAAAGAATCTGGTACATATAGAAGTCCTCTATTAGACTCTGAAATTAGCTCAGATGGTTAAAATCAGGTGGTAATAGCTCCAAGGTCATAGATTCAATAATCCCCTGTACAGACCATTCCCTTAAGAGTTGGGCTCGATGATCCTTGTGGGTCCCTTCCAACTCAGAATATTCCATAATTCTGTAATATATAGATGTTACACAGGGGGAATCTGAGACAGTAGCTCGTGTATTCATCAGGAAAGAAGCTCTAATAGCGATAAAATAATGGTTTGTGACATTTCATTTTTAATTTTGTAAAAAAATGAAAGTTCCATCTGAGCTGCTTGTCTCAATATCAGCTCAAGATAATACACAGAAATGGGCACCTTTAGAGTTCTGTTCATTAAACCTTGTAATAGTACTCAAAAATAGATCAGATAATTTGTACCTTTTCCCTACTGCCTACAAAGAGAAGACAGATTAGGCATTTTAAACATGTCTGTAAATAGATAGAGATGAATCCTATCCCCAGTTTGCTACTAAGCCTCTTTCCTAAGTAAAACATTACAATTTTCTATCCTACAATTTCTCTGTGTAGTACAGATAAAAGTTTTTTTGGAGAAGGGTTATGTTTATGCTTGCCACTAGCAAAATGGGGTACAGCTCTCTCAGTAGTACTGTAATGTAATTAATGCATTTACTAGCAAAAAAGCTTAAATATTTCTAAACATTAATTGCAGTATCTAAAACAGTAACTTTATTAGGTAAAAAGCAGTTGCATATGAAATCCTGCTTACAAAATCAAAAATTTGATTGTGGATGGAAAGCAGCTGCCTCATTTTTGTATCTGTAACTCTGTTTCCAAACTTTTGCATGGAGCACTCTTGGATAGATTACTAGCAAATAATCATTTGAATAGACCCCTTCTGACTTACATTCCTAATGTAATGACGTGGAAACGTATTTTGATTTCTTCTGATTCATGTTTCTTTCTTTCAGCACTTCTCTCTCTCCTGTGAAAACTTTGTATTTCTCATAATTCACTCTTCTTTGTCCCTTTTCTTGAGCCTTCCCTCCCCATGCTGCCACTGAAAAGTTGGATTAACACCTTCATGCCACAAAGTCACCTGCAAAGCTTGCATGGTGACTTCAGTGTATATGTAAATTCCTTCACTGATTTCCATAGATGCTTGAATTTTATAGCAACAAAAGAGCAAGATAATAGTGAAACCAGCTTTTATGATGCCAGTCATAGTCAGGCAAGTTCTCCAAACAAGAAGGCTCAGTCTCGCAGTAAAAAAGATGCCCTGCTTTTTTAGGGAAGTTGTCCAACAAACGGCTTTCTAAGTTTCCCTCTAAAATGAGGCAAAATTTGCAATAAAACCTTGGAATTCAGACTAATGGGTATGGATATGCTGAAAAGCTTCACATTTACAACATGTATAACAAAACTTTTATATATATATGGAGAAGTATTAAGGAATGTATTATTGCCTGTAGGCAAACTCAAGGCTCTGATTAGACAAAACCGTCTCCTTCTAAACCATTGCTTTGCTTCTAGTGCAATTTTCATTTTGAAAAAACATCATATTAGATATCCTTGCAGTGAATTTGTTTGGATTCAGTAAGGTTAGGGCTTGAACTCCATGTGGAATCAGGAACACACATCAGCCATGTTTGCCTTCAGGCCAATGGAAAGGAATCTGTCCACAGAAATAAGATAATTTCTTAGCAATTTATTTTAAATATTCCTATCTTCTCTCCCTATTATTAAAGATATTTTTAAGGACCACAAGATGAAAATCAGAAGCAGCTCAGACATTCCTTTTGGCATGCTGACTTGGTATTACCTTCCAAATCCATGCAAATTGTTAACTCACAAACAGTATTCAAGATACTCTTGACTTATTCGTAAGAGGTAAGAGATAACAGATATGCACATGCTCCCTTAGTCTTTGAAGGAACTGGAATTCCTCAGCAAATCATTTGCCCCAGAGATTTCAGTTTTTATCATTTTTCATTGGACTGTTAGTGAAGGTCAGACTTGAAAGGAACAGTTAATTCACCTGAGATTATAAAGTTGTCTGTATTTTCTAAGTTTTTTCTATCTCAGTGCCACAGCAAAAATATTCCAGACATGAAACCTTCTGCCAGATTCTGGATGACTATGATATGATCTACCTCTGATAAAACTCACGGAGCTTTGCCTGGGAAAATCAAGCCTCACAAAGTTATATGGGGGGAAAAAAACAACTAACACACAAAACCACAAAAACCCTGCAACCAACTACATGGAATAAAAAGTTCTGTGTCTTGCTGGGGTGAAGCCCCAAATCAGCTTGTAATTGAATGTGGGAATGCTCACCTCTGAATATTTTTCCATCTGTGGGTCATGTAGGCTATTTACTCTATAAGGAAAGTTTCAGTAATTTTGAGAAACTGGTGTCTCAATCTCTGGTTTACCATATGCCTTATAAAAATAACAGTAATCCAAGAATCATACAGCTAAAGTTTAGCAGTATGCCTTTGGAAGCCTCACAGCTCTTAGCAATATTGCATTCTCAAGGGACAATTCTTTCTGGTATTTCCCGTGAAGTAGATAACTCCCTTTCCTTCAATCCACCCCAAATCCAGGAAAAATTCTTGACTTGGTTCCTTATATCTGGAAAAAGCCCAAGTAGTCACCGTCAGGAGTAATACAGATTAAATGGATATTTCTAATCATATTTTTTAAACCATACAGTTTTCTAACCTAGAAAGGCATGGAGAAAGACAGATATATGTACAGACATTTGTATGTTCAAAATGGGTCCAAATAAAACTAATATTATAAAACAGTGCTAACCTTTGATTGACTTTGGAGCATAGTGCTGCATCCAATGGTTAACACGCTTAATAAATGTGTATTTATTAAGGTGAAAATTCAAAGCTCTCCTTCATTGGCATCTCTTGTACTTATGACAGATTTTCATATTTCATTTGATATTATCTACTGACCTGGTTTTCCATGCATGTCTTAACCATTTTAATTGATCTCATTGCCCAAAGCCTAGTATTGTAATTCTACAATCCACTATTCACTTTGTATGAAAAAAAAATTCCTTAACTCCTCAGGGAGTTATTGAACAGCATACATGGCAGCCTGATCACAAAGTTGCTTTACATTTTTAATCCTTTGGTTGTAAATCATTATTCTACCTTACATCAGAAATGAAATTTCATAATTCTGAAGTCAAGACCTCATTGTTGCTAAAGTTCTTTTGGGAACACTACAATGGACCTTGGTATAATGACGCAAAAAATAGTGCCACATGGAATATGCAGAAAATAAAATAAAAACGCCCAGGGAGATCTAAGGATACAGTTTAAAAATCTCTGTGAATTAAATCTCGGGACTATTTTCTATTATAACAGTCTTGCAGCAGACTGGCTTAATGGAAATGATAACACTTTGGGGTTTCTGATTGATTATGACAAATTATTGAATTTCAATGGGTGTGGGTGTCTTTTGATCTGTTTTGAATCAGAGCTTTAGGTAATATGTGTGAGTTAAGTGTTAGTACAATTTGTTGGCTTTACAGTTAAGTTTACCTGGTTTTATTTGCTGTGGTGATGTACTCAGAAATTTTCCTATTGCAAACTACTGAGGTAAGGTGAAAGATATGAACTGACTAATAAGGAAAACTACACTATGTGAAGACTGAAAGTCATCACTTATTTCTTGGTCTCTACTCTCTGATGTTGATAGTGGTATTGGTATGTTCAATATAGACATAGGACTTATAAATCTTGAAGAAGTTTAACAGTCTAAGTCAAAATTGGTGATGTGTCACAGCACCACACGTTAAATTGGCTTGGTATTGTCAGGAAGCATTTTCCAAAGATTATATCGATTATCTATCACCTCGGAATTAAATAATTGTCTTTTGTCCTATTTTCTATTAAATTATTAACCATTCTAAATTATTTCCGTTTTCTGTCTGGAACTGATGTTGCACAGTTTGTGTTTGGGTGCATGTCTAAATATTCAGAGGCCAGCAGTCTTAAAATCCTGAACGTACTTTTTAATACACCACTAACCTTTAAAAAAGGCAACACAGAACAAGTTAATAGCATTTCCATGTAAAATTTGTCAATAATTCCTGTTTCCTATCTAGGCAGAAAAACCCCAGCCTGGTGGAATTTCCAATCATTAATCCCATTTTCCAAACTACTGGGGCAGCTGAGACACATGTATGACATGAACCCCAACCTCAGATATGTTTTGAGCTTGAGGAGGAATGTGTGAGTACTTTCTTGCTACACCTGAGTCAATTTAGCCATTTGTATTCAAAGTCCGTGCTAATCTCTGATCTTTAGCTACTGCCAGTAGAATGTGTGAAACCAGAGTGTAAGTCAAGTGTGGGGAAGTGCTCATTGCCCTATATGCCACCTGAGGCTTTCAGTTATAATACTCAAACATTATGTTATTTTCCTTGTGACTGATTTAGGATGAATGTAATGCTGTTTTTAATAACAGCAGTCTAAGATAAATTATTTTTATTTTAGTCATAGCTCAAGTTCAGGTTAAGCTTCAAAAGCAAAGCACTCCCTGTCAAGTGGCAAGATAATAAGAAATAGAATAAGAATTACTGGTCGCCTGAACTCAAAAAAAAAGACTTAAACCAGAATTATGCAATTATTTTTCTTTAGAAGAGCTCATCCGGTGGATTTACTTTCCTATTTAATCCAAGAATAGAGTAAGTCTTCTAACACACTCTGTCTAATAGCAGTACAGAATTTGCTAAAAGAATTTCATTGTCCTTAACTGTGTTTTGCTGTTGATGTCTTTATGCTGAGGAAGACTAGGGGTGTAACAGGGTCTTATGCATTTCTTTCTCTCTGAACAACTGAGTCTTCAAAATAGGAAATTTCCTTAGATGGTTTCTGCACACTCATAGGAAAGCCTCTAACTATTGTCCCCAATGGCACATTATTTCTTAGATAACTGTTTTCTCATGCCACTATTCTGATATCATGCAACCGTCTTGCTGTTGTAGCTTGCATGAGAGCTTAAGGAAAGGCACTACTTCTCATGAAACTGTTCATACTCCTTATTGCTAAAGGGCATGAATGTTTACCAGCCAGCACAACAGTCCTGTGAAGTACATTGGCCTCATCCTAGTTTACTGATGGAGTAAACTTGCAGAGGGAAAGAGATTAAACACAGGTCATCATTTGTGCCAGGGTGGGTAACCAAATCCCAGAAATTCTAATGACCCTTAGGTGCTCAGTTATCTGGGTACAAATGTGTAAGAGTGGGTACATCAGTTAACACTTGAG
Source organism: Myrmophylax atrothorax (assembly GCA_026770055.1). Taxonomy (NCBI): domain Eukaryota; kingdom Metazoa; phylum Chordata; class Aves; order Passeriformes; family Thamnophilidae; genus Myrmophylax; species Myrmophylax atrothorax. The sequence goes on along the minus strand of JAOXXN010000001.1, from coordinate 20,238,447 downwards.
GCTGTTACAGGTAAAAGTGCCAAAGTCAGTTTTATGATGGGTCATTGCTAATTGATTTGGGCAGTCCCAAGTTACAGTGGGTAATTGTCTGCCTTTTTTTGTTGTTGTTGGTTGGTTGGTTTATTTGGTTGGTTGGTTGGTTGGTTGGTTGGTTTTTAACCTGTCCGTTGCACTTTATATATTAAAGAATTCTGCATTAAAAAAAACCAAACCACAAAACAACAGGCACTGAGTTTTTGAAACTAGGAGAGGAATACTGATGAAGTACCTCAGCATATTATAAAGAAATGCTGATTTCAAAGTCACCATGAGAACAATACATTCCGAACCTTTACCTTAATAAAAGGAGATAGACATTTATTAGTTTTGAAAACGCAAAATAAAAATTCCACTACATGTATTAGGTAATGCACAACATGGTCCAACATTGAATACATCTCTTAGAATAATAAGCTCTGTTTTTTAATACTGTTCATCATTCCTTGCACATATTTGTTTTGCTGGTCTGGATTTCTGATTTTTCCTTGTGTGTACTTGGAAACAGAAATCCATATCTGAGACTTCTTGGAGGTCCAGTTAGAATAAATGAATCAAATAAAAATTAATATTGCCAAATTGTTCTTGCAGTACTGGCACCATAATTATACTAATGTAAATGTGCTCAATTAAACAGTAAACATTTTTCTCTTCACAGCCACCTTTGCAAAAACAATCTACAAGTTAAAAATCTTGGGTTCATGCTGCATTCCTGGCGTCTTCTATTTTCTTGCTTGCAGTAGAAGTTTTTCAGTCTGCAGTAAGCTTTCAGCAATTCAGATTGTTCCCTCAGTGGAAAACTGCATGAGTTCACAGAGACTGAATGCTAAGTCACGACTGGAGTTAAGACCCAGCCTGTGAATGACGTGGCAGGAGCATGACCTTATTTGCCTTCCCCATATCAGAAGGTCAGCATCCATTACATGCTGAATGTTTAAAACTCACAAAAATAAGCATCAATAGAAATTTTGCCATCAAATAAGCAAATGAAATTCATAATATCCAATATATATATATAAAAAAGAACGTACCTTTTGTAGCAACTTTTGGAATAAAACAGTATATGCAGATAAGTAATATACTTGAAGAATTTCTTTACCTGCTATGTGGCTGTAGACCATTACAAGCTGAGTGATAAAACAGAAATTTCCTCACAATTACTCATTAATACACTTCAGCTCAGATTTGACACAGTTCAATTCATTCCTATTGTAGAATTCAAATAAATGTTCAGGAATTCTCCTGAGCTATTCAACTACATCACTATATTGCATATAAAAGTGTAACCAGAAATGGTCTCAAAAGTACATTTTGCCTCCAAGCAAATCTTTTTATAATTGCAGGCAATTGGCATTTGTTACTCTTTCAATTTTCAGATATCTTTATTGCTTATCAATATTTGTTCTTCTCATCTAAACTGCTTGCATATTGTCTCTGCCTATTGTTTGTGTCACAAAATAGAGACAAAATCTGCTCTCTTTAGAGCAGATTTATACAAATGAAGTTTCCTTTCCACTTCCTTCAACCTGAGCTAAAATTTGTTTTCCCCTCCTTACTTTGTCCTTTTTAAAATGTTTTGTTCCCTCCTTTCAGATGTTTAAAAAGAAATTTGTTTTAAAGGGACTTCTCCTCATTCAATGCCAACAAAAGAGGATATTTTGAAATGGTGGAATGAGATGATAATTTAATTTTTATATCTGTTCCATCAGCTTTTCTGCCTAAATTAATTAATAAATCCACTTTATAAATATGATTAGTATGACTCTTCTTGAATATTTTTTAATAGAATTTACCATTTATTTTTAAAAAAATCTTCAGCCATAAATAGATATTTTTGAAGAAATAAGCTGAGGTACTTTAAGTTATAAAATCTTCAGAGAATGGATTTTATTTTTATGATGCATCATTTGCCTCTATGATGCATCAAAGCAATGAATAATAATACAAAATGTGTAAGAAATAAGAATTTTTTTTTCTTTCCTGAATCTCATAATATATTTAGCCTCCAGATATCCTCAAGAAAACAGCATCTTATCAAGGGCAACTAGTGTTATTAATCAAAATGACATTTGAATAAATGGTTTTCACTTTATATACAAGGACAATATAGATGATCTGCAGATATCAGTTGTTTATGACACTGAAGTATTTTACTATCATAATGCCATTGCCCTGCCCCTGATTCACTAGATGCAAACTGCTTACCGTTTCAAGGCTTATTCTAGTGGCAAAATATGAAATGAGAACCTTATGAATATGCAGAGGATTTCCCCATGGCAGAAAGTGAGGTCTGTTTATGGTTGTGATTTATGAAACAGCAGCACAGATAGAATTTGAGTTCAACATTAACATTCCTTTTATGCATAACATGACAGTTTATAGTTCACAGCACCTCTGTATTACATTCTGGTAAATGTAAATTATATTTTTTGTTATCTATTAATTTAAGATAAAAATCATCTCTCTAAACCTGTAAGCTTAGTTGATATATATAATCAGGTAAGTGGGAGGGAGAAGAAAATAATATGGAGGAGAACTCACTAAAACTTAATCCTGGAATACATACAAAGTCTTTTGGTTCCCTGGCAATTAAACAGTCGTTACTGTGTCCAGCTGCAATGCTCCCCATTAACAGGAAGCAGTAAACATGAAAGCACTGAATGCAGATAAAGTTATGCTTTCTGCACCTTATGCTCTCCAGTCCTCTCGCAGGTGCAACCTTAGGACACGTAAGCAGGCATCTTAGTTAGCTGCAGTGACACCTTCCATGAGCATCTGTGTCACCCACAGTATGTGGACCCATTATGGCTGGATGACTACCATTGCCAAAAGGAGGGTCAGTGTTTGCCGACAGCTAGGAGGGAAGGGAAAAGGGGAGAGCGAGCGAGAACCAGGACAGGAAACACTGAGCCACAGCTATGGGAGTGCATGCCCAAAAAAAGCAGAGAACTTTGATACCCAGTGGGACAAGGAAGCAGGAAAAACTTAGTGGGAAAGCTTGGGGGTGGAGTCTGTAATTAAAGAACAGCTGTGGGTGTGCTGGGGTAATCAAGTGCAAGGGGATTTTATGAGAGGAAAGGTGTTAATCAACAATAACAATAGAAAGAGGAGAATAAGGCAGCCTGCCACATATGCCAAGACTGGAGTTTGACACCTTAACAGGGATGCATTGGACACCCAGTCTGGCCTTTTGAGTTGTGGTTTTCATTTCTTCAATGTAGGCAAGTATTCCCTACGGTAGGAATAAGATGAAAGTAGGGAGCAGAGAAGTTTCTTGGGGTATTCACATCTCAAGTGGCTGGTTTGGTTATCCCATTCCTGTTCTGATTTAAGTTCCTTAGAAAATATACCTGTAAGAGAAGAGATTTTTCTCCAGGTCACATTTCTAGGGCCTTCTCTTCCACTGTTCTCATTTTTAAGTTTGAGCTTACATAGCTATTTTTGGAGAATTTCCTCCTCTTCAATAATTTTAGTCATTCCTCACTTTCTAAGAAACAGCTTCTGAGTTTGTCTTTCAGATATGTGCCCTTGAATAATTTTACTCCAGGGACCTCAGTCACTAGGCTGTCTACTTTTCCTACTTTCCTTTGTCTAGCTTTGTCTATCTGTCAGGCTTTTATGACATGCCTTTATTTTACCAAACACTAGTCATAAGTAGCTTTTTGACTATAGCATCTGAAGCAGATCTTCCCTGACCCTCTCTAAATTTGTTATTACTTGAAGGTTATTTGCAAGCCCTGATGACTCAGACTTGATACAGATAAATTTAAATTACTTCTGGGCACCTGCCGTTGCTACTTCTCATCATTGCAGCAGAGACCATAAGAACAACCATCCAACTGTGCAAGCTGTACAGGAGGTACTACACATTTCAGTGTGCCCTGGGTAGAATGATCTTAGAAACCACATGCCCTGGGGAATGTCCAGTATATCCCAGCATTAGGTAGGTCTTAATGCAAGCTTTTTGTTACCTTGCAAAAAGGGTTAGAGGCTGTGCCTAATCATGTAATTTGAGGACTCTCTGCACCTCACACAAACTGAAAGCAGAAGGCAAAATGTGATGTTCTTGAGCTTACCTCCTCAATTGGTTCTCTTAAAAGTGTTAGGAGGCAATACAAAATTCAGGTCTAAGCAGGTGCCCAAGTGAGTTCATCATAAAGACCACAGCTGTCTGTTTATAACCACCGTAGGCAGATACGTTTCAGAAAAATAAAATTGTTACTGTCCAGTTGAAAGAGTCTGTCCTCTGTAAATAGAAGTAAAGACAGAAGCTCCAGACCTTTTTCTACTGTGACAGTCATACCTCAATAATTTGGGGCATCCAGAGAGAAGTCAAAGACTTCACTAAGCCACATGACTTTCCACCATGAACTCCCAAGCTGCAATGGATTTTTGGACTATACTCATGCCTCTCCAAAGCTGTCACAACGTCTTTTTCTCCACAAACAGTTTTCAGTGGGCCTGAGAGGCAGCAACCCATATTTGTTCAATAAAACACCTTGACTGCATCAAATTTTAATTTTTCTTTGCAGTTTATTCAAAGTCCTCTTCATCATGGGTTACAGCTACTTGAGGAATCATGGAAAGAAGGGGCAAACTATGTTTACATTAACACTTTTTATCCTTTCCTGTGCACGAATTTCACTAACTACAACAAGGGCTATATGTAGAACTATTTTCTCACAC